>CM033750.1:1739253-2315584 GCA_019671005.1 Hibiscus mutabilis
ATTTAATTTTTTAGTATTGAGGCATAGAAATAGGCACCGAAAAGGGCAAAGAATTATTGTCTGTCACCAAATCATTATTTTTATGAGGGTCAAAGTATAAATTTACCATTGTACTAAACTACAATTCTAAAATTTTATGCAGAGAGTATATAGAAATTATACCATTTGGGGTGGGGAGGGAAGCTCCCTTGTTAGGGCCCGATCAAAACATTGGATCTGACCCAATAAGTCCAAGTTGGACCAACATATTATATGGTAGAAAAACGTTGTAACACGAAGGGTAGTGATTGGGTTGGGTCCATAGAATCACAAGTGGGGAAATGATAATCCTTAAGCCACAGCTGGCAATGCAATTATCAAACAAGTTAGGTGCTAAGTTTGAGTAGGTGAAACCGTGAAAGCTGCCATTAATTTATGTAAACGATACTCCATACTCCATATTATATCATGGAACCAGGGAGGCCGGCTTATCATACACTCTGTCCATATTAGTTTTTTTTTTCATTTTGGCACAAATTGATAAAGTTTTGTCATGTTTATTATATTATTAAACTATTTAGTGACCACCGAATTATTTGGATGTATTTATTTTGGCTATCGAACTAGGTAACTCGTCAATCAGATCATCAAACTTTTAAATTGGTCATATTTTGACCACCGCAGTTAAAAAATTAACGGAGAGGTAACGGGGCAGTTAACGAAAATTTATAAAATTACACATTTGGTCCTTATTATTTACCCATTATGTCAATTTACTCCTAATTTTAATTTAATTCAAAATTGTAAGGCTTCAATATAATGATGATACATGTCACTATCTAACTAGACGATTTTTCTATTAATTTTAATTTTCTTGTGTTTCAATTGCCTCATCAAAAATCTCATCTTCTCCTCTCTTTGTTTCACTGAAATCACCAACAACCCCATATTCACTTTCTCGTTGGCAGCCCTTTCTTTCGCAATCTTAACAGAATCATCAATCATTGCAAACTCATTTTTCATTTTTCACAAAATGATGCTTCAAAAACTTAAATTCACAAAAAATTATAATAAAAAAAAACATTTAACCAGCATTTCAATAATCAATCAATCACAAGAAACTCTCACAAGCTTAAAAACCTAACGATTCCAAAAACCACAACACAAAAATGCTAAACAGACATCAAATAATTGATAATAAAATAGAGGTGAGAGACCAGGAGGAGAAGCAGAGCGAAGAAGAAGGTGTTAATTTTCATCCCTATTTCACAAGTTAAAATTTAAATAAATGTGTCACGTGTCATAGTTGTGGGTGCTGATGCCTTTGTTCTTGTGACACGTGTCATCATCGTATTGAAGTCTTAAAATTTTGAATTAAATTAAAATTAAGACCAAATTGATATAATGGGTAAATAACAGAGACCAAATGTGTAATTTTACAAATTTTCGTTAGTTGTCACGTCACCCCTTCCGTTAGTTTTTTAACGGCGGTGGTCAAAATATGATCAATTTAAAAGTTTGGTGGTCTAATTGATGAGTTGCCTAGTCCGGTGATCAAAATAGGTATGCCCAAATAGTTCGGTGGTCACCTGAGTAGTTTACCTATTATTAATCATATAATTTAATTCAATTTTGAATGTAATTAAAATTCTTGTGATTACTTTCGTTTAACAAGAAGTCAAATTTTATTAATAGTAAGAAAAGATATAACAAATAAAATACACCCTAATTATAAAGAGAACTTGAAGATCATGCCCATCAAGAAAACTCATAAATATAGAAAATTAAAATAACCCAAAAAGCAAGAAAAAAATAAAATCTTTCCTTAAAAACATTTTCATCTTCTATAAAAACCCAACAACCATCGACATAATTTCTATGTCTCTGTACAATTAGACACAAGAGAATTGACGTGGGAGATAAGATTGAGAAAATCAATCTTGCATATTGTTTCGCTAACGGATCTAATTGCATTGATAAATTACCACAATTTGGGATTTAACCATACTATGTCATCGACCTTTATTGATTAAAAAATATATTATGATGATTGTTACACGAACGTCAAACTATCACAAAAATAATAAATTATCGTGTCATAAGACAAACAAAATCTTGCCATATGAGCAAATGAACAAACCTAATAAAATACGCAAAAAAGAAAATCTAAAACAAAAAAAAAAATTCTTATTCAGGACAATAAACGAATAAAAACAAAAAAAAGTAAGTCGAAAATACTAAAATCGCCTCAAATAATGACACTGTTAATAAAAATTAAAGAAACGTGAGAAATAACCTAACAGCCAACCGTTGGTGTGATTACTAAAGACACAAAAAGTAGAAAAACCCTTTGTATCTCCATTCAACTATATATCAACAAATAGAACTATTACATAGGCGAAAGGAGTTAATTACTTTTAAGATGTAATTTAGAAAACAAAAAACAATATACAAAAGGCAAATGTATATGTAATAATATAAAAATTGGTTGGTCGACATTGCCTACGACGAGGGTGTTTCAAGAATGGTCTCCAACGCCGGCTTCCACGATCTCTGCTTCGAAAACCTCTCCACAACATCGCCGGCCGAGTTACGCGGCGCCGTCTTCGTTGCCTCGGATGGGAAAATACAAAACTCGGTAAGGACGACGGGAAAGATCCTCCCGAGGTTAAAGCTGGCCGCATGTTTCAACGCCTTGGTCGCCTTGCAACTAAGGCAACTCATCTCCTCTTGAGTCAGCACGGAGTAAAGCAAGTCCATGGGAAGAAGGAAATAAACCTGGCGTCGCTCTAGTTCATCATCCGCCGTCAATCCATGAACCCTGGAACCAACTTTTAAGCTGCTCGAATCGCACACGAACTGGCCTGGATTCTCCACCATTAGATCAGCTGCTTTGACTGGTTTCGTGTATATCTGCAAACTCCCGTCTGGGAACACCACTTTCACTGCTCCGCCGCTGGAAGTAATCGACGGCGTACAAGACACTGCGTTCCCCATTATCAAACAGAATTATACTGGTGGAGATGAAAGGGAGAGAGGAAACTGAGAGTTCCTTTGTTATTTAACATGAATTAATGAATGGAGATGGTGGGATTGATGATATATGTGCATGCAAAGATGGTGGTTGAGCGATAAAAGGGGAGATTTATTTATTTATTTTTATTTATTTATTTGTTTATTAATGTTTGGTTTTGCTTGTAGGGTTTCATCACATAAATCACTATCAGACAACAGGATGCAAGCAAATTTTCATGAGTTAGAGAGACCTGATGGGACAAGTGTCATCAACATACTTTACTGCCTCTCTGGCTCTTGCCCTTTTTTGGTTAATGGCACATTAAGTCCTTAAAGTATTAATATATTATCAATTAGGTTTTTTGTCAACTTCTTTAATAATCTTAAGGTGGTTAAAAGATATTATTTATTCATATTTTTTAACTATATGATAACACTCATTGCAGACAATTTAGAATATTTGTTTGGAGGTGATGCTGAATATATTTAGAATATGTGGCTTAAATTTTAGTCATGTATGAAATATGCGCTTATTGCATTAGACACTTTAGATATGGTGTGTTAAAAAATAGATAATGCTATTAAATTTTAATATGATTTTTTTTTCTAAATATATCAGATCTAAATTGTCAATCAAATAACCGCAGATATCTAAAATTAACAGTTAGTCAAAACGATCTAATTGATATAATATTAATGTTTCTAAGCACGTTTACATAAAATACATAATACAAGATCTATATTCCTAATCATGAACCCAAAACCATAACCCTTAAATTTTAGACTCTAAATTCTAACATTGAACTTTAAATTGAAACCCTCCCATAAATCTAAAACTAAATTTCAAGACCCTAAATTAAATTCATTTGTAAAAAATAAAATTTTCATCGTTAGTGCATGAAATAATTTCTCATAACTATTAATGTTTTAAGATTCAATTAGAACGTTGTGATATAATTAGTCATTTTTATTTAAAAATAGAAGTTAAATATAATGATCTAACTGACACCACTAGAGACAACGCTACGTGAGAGGTGGTAGGGGCCTTTCCTCCATCTACCATTTTTTTTTTACCTTTATATTTGTGTATATATAATAAATTAATTATGAATTTATCCTTACTTTTAAATTTTATATTTTGACCCATCCCTAACTCTAACTCTGTCCTTAATCATCATCATCTTAGAATAAATCCATCATGCAATAAATATAAAAATATTAATAAAGAAAGGCAATGTAATGCTTGCATATCATTTACCTCACAAAGTTTGTTTGTTTGCATTCTTGTTTAATGTGGAAAAGAACAATAAATTGTTTAATAAGTGAGCACATGAGGAGGGATGGAGTGGTGTAAGTAGGCATCACAAAACGACACCACCAACCCCTATGATTGGATATGGTGAGAAGCAATTTCTTGGATAGTATTCTCCGCGGCTCTTCGCCTAACCTTTTTCTTTATTACTAATCATTAACCATAAATAAATCCACACAAGCTGACAAGAAATTAAGAATATTTAGACAGCAATTGTTTTGTATGTCAAATCTTTCTATTGTATTTGCTAGCTTGCAAACTCTTCTTTATATAAATTTAGTAGTTAATTTATTTGATTTGTTTTATATTTTTAAGGAAATGACATTTAATCAGAATTTTTAATATGAAAAGAAGTTTAGTGTGTGGAACTCTAGTTACATGTTTATAAATAGTTAATTTATTTGATTTCTTTAAATTCCTATAATCGGAAATGTTAATGTGAAAAGAAGTTTAGTGTATGAAAACTGTAGTTGCACATGTGCATAGAACAACTTTAAAATTTGTGATAAGCGTCTACTCTTTATATGGGCTAACAGAACGTTAAAGGATTAGTCACTAGACTTGTTCTAGTGGACACCTTGGGAAACCAAAAACAACCTCTAGTTACACGTTTGTAAGATATTACATAAAATTTTCAAAATTTAATTTATATTATGTGTCAAATGACGTGTTTTAAAGGGTATTACATAGAACTTTTTGTAACGTAAAAACATTAAAGTGATATCACGGTTTGAAAAGTTCAATTAGATAATTTTAAGGTGATTACTAGGTAATCACTGTTCATATTTTTTAACCCTTTAATAAAACACTTACCTTGCAAATAAAGTTGTTTGAATTCAAATTGCCTAGAACGAGGTATAATTTCAAGGACCAAAATACCATTTAAACTCTTGAATTTATATGGCATCAGCATCATTGCACTATTTACATTTTACTTCTCCTTGCCTCTTATTGGCCGGCTTTTAAGTGATATGTCATCCTTAAGCGTGTGATGTTTTATTCGAATAGAATTTACTTAAAAGGACTAAATATATATTTTTGTAGATTAGGCCTTGGGCCTTCTATTTGTACTTTGTTAGTGATAGATGAACAGCTACGTAATCGAAAGCAACGCGAGACTTGAACCATTCACATTATTGATGCACACAAAATCAGGATTCCGTGCAGCATTTAGTACAATACATTGATCAAAAGCTGCAGAAATTTTTATGATCACTAAAGTCTCAACATCCATACATCTGACTTGCTTTGCTATTCTATATACTCAACTATCTGTACATGTGAAAATTTAACTTTCTAAAACAATACAAATCAAAGAATACTAACACAAAGTTATGAACTTATCACACCATAACCAAGCAAAAACTCATATTTTGAAAAAAGGAAACACACAAGACACAAGAAAGCACCCAATCAAAAGAATGAAATGAATATGGAACAAGGAACATGCAAAACCCACAAACTGAAACCTCTCATGATTCAAACCTTACATGCAAAGGAGATGAAGTAATCCCTAGATGGATTGCCTTCACCAATGCCACAAACTGGGATAGACTCTCTTCCGAGAACCACTTCAGTTTCCACGTCTGAGACCTACCTACATTCTTTTCCTTCTTACTACTTGTACCGACCTCCTTTTGCATTTTCGTTGAGGAGCAGGACTTTGATGTGCTGCACTCGAGAGATAACGTCACACAGTGCCTCTCTCTGTTCTCGATAACCTAGAGCAGAAGTCAGATCAGTAATTACCTTTCTTAAACTGGACATTGATAGTAAGTAAATCAAGGACAACAAGCACAAACTGAAAAATATGAACATATACTGCTATTATGACTGTTACAGCAACCAATTTCACCAACAACATAATATATTAGTTGCAGAATGCAAGACGAAGAGCACTAGAAAAATTACCATCTCAGATACATCTGCAATGTTGCAGCATGAATCCAAGGAGAAATAAGGAGGTGAATATGCATCATTTAGTATCAAACTGAACTGAAGAATGTCTTCAACGCACACGATCACTTGTCCTCCAATAACAAACAGTGATCGTGAAAGCCATGATTCCTCTGTTTTCACATGAAGATTAAGTATTATCAAGTCCAAGGTTTATGTGACTATGCTTCTGCATTCACATGCAAGCGGGAGTGCAAGAATGAATCGTTAACAATCAGATGCTTTCATATAATCAAAAGTAAGAATATTAACTGCTAAATATAATCATACGACCACCTTTTTTATGAATGCATGTATGCACAAGAACAAAGGCATCAGCACCCACAACCATGATACCGTGCAAGCAAGAAAGTTAATGATATTCATGCAAGCATAACGAAAAAATATTCTGGAAAAACTGAAACGGTTTTACTTTTTAGACCTTGGAAAGGGAAAATTTTGACATGTCCTACAAATCAGTCAAGGATCCTAGACAAACACAGATGCAAAAACAGTCTCTGCAGCAAACAATATCATCTGCAAATGCAACCTGTTTCTGCATCCTTTAAATAAACCTACAAACACAAATGACAACTAAGTTGTATACTATGCACAAGTTGCTTCATTACAAAAATCAATCCTGTTCATCTGAAGTTGCATATTAAGAACAACCAAAATTTATCAGGAACTAAAAGATAAAATTTAGTGAACATACCTTTATTGCCACCTTTCTGAAAAAGCACCATCGAGTATTGGGATAAGCTTAATTTTAAACCTCCACATATTTGTTTCTCAAATAACTCAACCTGAACCTGCTCCAAACTGCCATTTAAATTTCCAAACCTCAATCTATCATGACAAAGAAATATACTTTGTATTGATGCAAGTTGTTGCTCTAAAGTGGTTTTTGGACAGAAATTTAAATTTGACGTCAGTGCATGCAACTTTAACCAAATTCACAGAGACATAGGGAAGAAAAAAAAAACAGAGATCAATAAACCAAGACCAATATTAAATCTAGGACGTACAAGCAAGGACGCGTAATATGGGTAGAACAAGGATTGGCCAACAAGGTAACACGGGAAAATTTTAATAAAATTAGGATACGAATACAGCAAGGCAACAATAAAAAAAATACTTTTACAAGATAATCTAAATTCATATATTTAGTACCACCTCATACTTCCCCCTGGTTCAAAAAAGGCCAAAAGGTCCAAAATTATCATACTCTAATACCCGTCTCATTTAGTACCACCTCTTACTTCCCCCTGGTTCTAAATCCATACATTTAGGTTAATACTTCGCTTTATATTCATACCCTTTCTAGTATTTAACAAAAATATCATGCTTCCAAGTATGTTCAGACATTTCTGTCTTGGCCATGTCTGATTTTTTTCCTGACTTACCATGCGTGTCCAATGCATTTTGCCGCATCAGAGCAATGTTCGTGTCGAAGACATGGTAAACACTTGGATTCTCCGCTGACAAGTGTTTGTGCTTCATACTATGAAATTCATTTTATGATGTTCAGGGAAGTATTTATATCACATAAACACAGACAATTACAGGTGGTATGCTAAGCAGCAAGTTTCACGTTTAAGTGAAAGAGTATTGAAATCACCTCCTTAAAGAACATTTATTATTTGGTGCAGATAAATCAGAAACTTTCAACGTGTAAAGTAATTGAACTGATTTCTCGAAGCTCCTTGTTATGAACAAGTACGCTACACTCCCTTCAACATTCACCCTAACCAATAATAGAAAATAGAGACAGTTAGACTTTAGAGGAATGATTAGTATCTTAACTTCTATTGAAGTTACAAATCACTAACCTCACAACCTGAAGGCTCAGACCAACTAAAACCGCTTTTATATCTTCAACCCTATGGGAACCTAATAAATCCAAGGTACTCTCTGCAGAGACAGTAAAGTGCACGCCATAATGAAATTAAACAACCAATTCAGGAAATCTCGTCAACAAATCAGGACTGAAAAGACTATAAACAAACGCATGCCTTATACAAAGGCTACTTCGTTATCCAACCTGATCTATCAAATGTGACGCCAACAAGCAGTACATACAACTTTTCTTCACTGCTCAATACCAGAGCTACTTCTCTGCAGATGTAAGGAAAGCAAGAAAAACAAAATTATTTAAAATACAAAGTTCTCAATTTATAAGAAAGGTCTGGTTAGAGCAGGTTTATGACAAATCATAACCAACACAAAATGACACTACAAAACCATATCAAGCAGACAAGATCAAGGATTTTCAGAATTGCCCAATGTGAACATCTAGCCTAAAACACATTAGAAAATCATTAAGATTAATGTGAAAAGAGTGAATTTTCTCAAAAATAAATTCATTAAAATATGTGAAGGGTAAAGACAAACGCATAAAGAATATAAACAGCAATTGATTGGTACAACTTAAAATTTTCTGATTAAGATAATAACATTAAATGCTATTGTGAATTGAAACTCATTGCGAAATTAGCATCAATAATTAGCAGTTATATGATTTTAATTCACTAGTAGGAGACTGAAAAGCCTCATCACAACTGACATTAGGACCTTTTTTCCTTAAAATTTTCTGCAGTACTTACCTTTCTTTGCAAAAAGGTTGGTCAACCAAACAACTGCAACAGATATATAACCTACAAGTTTCATGAACTCTCAAATCCGCAACATTTTTATTGAAATAGTCCTCAATAAAATCATGCTTATCCTGAGAAGAGCACTGAGCATCAGAATATCTCACACCATTATCAAGTGGAAGCAATGGATTTGCATTTTTAATCTGGTTTCTATCAAAATCTTTCCGATGATCACTCTCGTTTGAAGAATGTTTCCCTTTCATGTCTTTAGTATGAGCCCCACTAGCCCCCGGGATGCCGTTTGATTCTTGTGGTACCTGTTGACAGTTGTTCTCTTCCAACAGTGAAATCACTCTTCTTTTTGGTTTCCTTCCGCTTTTTCTCTTTTCAAACCAATCGGCCTCTTGGTTCACAAAAGATGTCTCTAGATAATTAAAACTTGTATCTAACTCACCGGACAGTTGTAGGGATTGTTTCATATTTACAAATTTGTTGGTCCTCGGGGCCTGTTCAGCGCGTGAATTAATGATGCAGATTCCATTTTCACTCCCATGTGAAGTGCTATTTCCATTTTCATAATAAGCATGCTCAAAAAAATTTGCTGGAGAGTGTTCTTCAGTGCTCCTATTGAGATGTTCCTTGACAGGTATCCCAGCTTCACTGTAATCATCTTCACTGCAGCTTGTATCACTGTCAGATGATGCCACTGAATAGGACTCCGCTGATAACTGGAGAATTTCTTCCACCAAATTCTGTCGACGATGCAAAAGGTCCTTCTTATAATGAGGCGGTGATCCAGGGTAAGCAGATGAAGAATTAGACTCTGTTATATCATCAATAGTATTCAAATGAGATACACTGGCATTTTCAACCATTCTATTAGTCTCTTCAAGGGCAAAAATATTACGATGAGAACTCTCAGCTAAAATGGATCCACTACCAGTCTCATCATGCAAGTAAGATTTCTGATACTCCTGTTTCACATCCATTGTCCTCAAGCCTGGTAGAGAGAATCCACCACTAATTCCTGAGGAAAAAATATGGTCAAAGTATCTGTTGGCATTCACACTGGCAGACGTATCTGCAAAAGAATTATCAGATTCCAAAACATTCATGCTACTTTCATCTCCTGAAGCTTGAACCAAGTCTGAAACATATTTAGAACTTTCACTAAGATGCCTCACGCTTTTCCCACCTTTCTTGTAATTTTCTTTCACAGGATGTAACATAGCCGTATTAAAACGACCATCAGCAAAATTCTCAGAAGGATGATCCATCCAGTCCTTGAACTCTCGTAACCAAAGAATAGAACGTTCTTTCTTCAATTGTTCCACTCTCTTCATCAAATCGACTGTTTCAGCTTCATCCTCGGACATGATGTTCTCCTCTCTGCTTTGCATTTCATTATCGCATGATACAGAATCTAGATCAGAATAAATGTATGCGCTTTCTTGTTCATTCTCAATGCAAGCAAGTCGAGACGCCTTTATCTGCAAGAAGTTAAAATGATAATCACCTACTAGCACTGCTAAAAAGGTATATAGATTATGAAGTACATGAACAACCAAAATTCATCAAATGCATCCAAAAGTCTAACCACGGTGCCAAAATTTCAAGAGTGAGGGAAGATGGATGATTGTAAAGTTAAAATAACATACAAAATTGAGAATTGGTAAAACTTTACGCACCCTCTTTTTGTTGATAACCCCCTCTCCTTCAGCATCATATTTTGCAGGATAGTAGAACCCAAAACTGGAAGGTCGCTTCTGTCTGCTGGCAACAATAATCTTCCTCTTCCAATACTCTCTTCTGCTGATTTCTTTGTCATCTAATTTCAACTAACCAAACCATAAAATAGAACAAAGGAGAGCTGTATCATTAGCAGGATTACAGGATAGAAATTAAAATTTATGAAATGTTTTAGCAAAGGAGCGTAGAAGTTCAACAACCAAAACTCCATCTGCAAATAGATACTTAACATACTTACATTTTCAGGACGACTGAAGTAGCTGAATACTTGTGCACGGTACCATCGGGCACAACATAGCGGATTCCCTTCAAGCCACAAGCTCCGAAGAGATGGGAACCCCGCAAGGAACTCTAACTCCATAAAATTGGAAATAATATTGTAGGAAACATCAAGCCCTTCAAGGGACTTCAGATTCTCAATACCACGCAGTGTAGTTAGAGCATTGTTCCTCAAAACAAGTTTAACAACATGACAGGAGACCTGCAATTTTCATCAACAATGATGTAGTTGTCCATATAGAGTTCCTATATCAAAATATTTGGTGAAGACAAAACATTCAAGGCATGGAGATCATAACCAAATCTCTTTTTAAACTTTCCTCCACATCTTATTTATTCTCTTTCCGTTAGACATGGGAAATTAATCTTGACAGAATCACTCTGTTCTCTCATATGTAAAAACCATCTTAGATGTGTCCATTACTTTAATTGGTGATGCAGCTACCCTCACCTTTTCCAATCTAATCTATGTTTTCTTACATATACACGTATCAATCTTAACAATCTCATTCCAGCAACCATCATTTTCTGAACAAATGAAAAGTAAACTACATGACATTTGGAGTCACATTGTTTGAATTGTATCATTAACACCTCCCTGAACAATACCATCTTTTGAACTATGTAAAAAAAGACTAGATAGTAGAGGCAATTGAAAATACAGTAAAAATATATACCTCCATTTATTAATTTTTCAGCATCAAGTAAAAACCAAAAAGCATAATTTCTTGAGTAATAATCCTAGCAACTTACCTCACTAAATGATGAGATGGATCGCAAGTGATTGAATCCAAGGTCCAAGTGCTTCAACTTGGCACATTTCCGAAGATTATCCACCTTTGCAAACTTGTTTCGACTTAAATCAAGGGTTTCAACAGCAGGAAGAAGTTGCAAAGACTCATCCATTAGTAACAAGCCATTGCATGCACATGAAACAAAGGACAAGCGGTTCCACTGTGGAGAGCCCTTTATCTCAGCAATTCTACTGGCAAACACATGACGCAAAGCATCCTACAAAATTTAAAAAGGATAAACAAAATCCATTAAGTACTGTGAAGTTCCAACACTAATTCCCCTACTACTAATCAAACAAAATTAAGGAGAAGATTTTGTCTACAGAGTCCATTCGTTATATTACTAAATTGTCGTTGAGAGACCAAAAGAGGGTAATTAATTCTAGAAAGTTTGGAGTGAATGCAAAACATCCAAAGCGACTCACAGTTGAGTTATGACAAATAATTTTCTCCAAAGTATGCCTCAACTCAAGCAATCCTTTGGCTGCTGAAGTAGACAAATCGCACCCTCTGAGTTCCAGAACCTTCAGTCTCCCAAACGGCAGCAAAGAGAGAGGCGTGGGGTCACGCGCAGGCGGAGTCAAGGCAGACACCACTTTAAGAGTCGTCAGGAGCCGCAGAATCCGGCGAAGTTGCTCGAGCGCACGGTGATCCCCGAGGTCCGACACGTAGGCACGTAGATAGTCAACCGGAGCTCCGGCTAGAAGTCTCTCAAGCTCCTGCAAAGCCTCGAGCCGCGATTGCACGTAGTGGAGCCCAGCCGGGTTGAGCTTCAGCACCTTCGTACCTTCGATCAAAGCCCCGGCTCGTTCGTCAACGAACTTGACCAGTTTCTCGAGGTAGCGATCCCCTGTGACGATCTCCATTGACAGCAGTAGAATTAGGGTTTAGAAACAGAGGAAGAAAATCACCCGCCGGCAACGCATCGAAAGCTCATCAATAGACACGCATGCAAGTCCCACAGTGCATATATAAACACAAAACAAAACAAAATTCTAAAACCGTTCTCAGATTCGAGAAGCTTCAAAGGGGAACAGAAAAACGAATTTGTAATTGTAGGTGAAACGAGAAGAAAGGGTAAGGAAATTGCTTTGAAGATTGCGAGTGAAGTTATTAAAAACAAGAGATTAGAGGGAAAGGGAAACATAGGGGTTTTGCTATTGCTGTTACAATTAAATTAACAAAATCATAGGGAACGGAAAGGCAGTTTAGGGGAGATTTGGGGACTGTGGGAAGAGAAAGACATGGCAGGCCCTGGGAGCAAAATGAAAAACGACGGTATTTTTGTTTTTTTGGTTATTTTTTTGTATTTTTTGTTCTTCAGGGGGAATGAATGATTGAGTGAAGGGGGAAGATCCCCGCAGATTTTAGTGGTAATTACTGTGTAAATTATTGGGATTGGGTTGAATCATTTTTGAATTCATCAATGTAATGTTAAATTTCAGTAAACGATTAGTTCGATCTCACTTAATAAGTCTACGCCTAAGAATTTCCTTCATTATATCTATAAATTTATTCCAATAAAATTAATACTTCTAATTATAAATATAATAAATTATTCTTATAAAATTTTTAAATATCTAATTCGTATTAATTAATTAATTAATTAATTAAATATTGATGAATATAAAAAAATACTAATATATTTCGTGCACATGTTCAGAAGCCTACAGGTGGATTGTGCTTGGGAAGGAAGTAACGACTAATGAGGCTTTCGTGACAATGTTTACAATGAGTAGAGAAATAGATAAACTAATATCCACCCTCCTATATTTTATGTATGGAACGTGTGATGCTGCCTTACCAATCAAATGTCCATGTCCGTAAATAACAATTGAGTGTCTTGTATTTGCTTGAATCAAGTATTTTTCAACGTAACGCATTACAAACCAAGCCTTTAGGTTCATGCCAATCTATATCATATACGTCTCAAACTAGGCTACATGAAAGACCATCTTTCGTATTTTCCCACTATATTTCTTCCCCTTCAAATGCAAGACTACACAAAATAGTGGAAAAGGAAAGAAATAAAGACAAGAAATATGATCGAGTTATAAGGGACATGGTCATAATTTAAGGTTAAAAGACAAAATATAAATATTTAAAATTTGAGAGGCAAATTCTTAAATAACCTTATATAATTCGTCTTTCCAGGTTACATATATACTTGAATACAAATACACGAGATACAAATAAACAATCAAAGGAGAAATATATTATAAGTCCACATCATTTATGGTCTTAACCAATAAAACTATTCATTTCAATAATTTTTTTTCATGTCATCTTTTTACCAAGTGAAGATTCACTTGTATTTACTGTAAATCAAATTTAAAAATAATTTTTGCCATGTGAATTTTTATATGATAAAAATATGACATAAAAAATTATTAAAATAAATATTTTTATTGGTCGAGACTATATATACTTTCTCCAATTATAGTATTTTAATTGTACAAATTCAATTATTAAATGTCTTTTCAAACCCGAACCTAAGTGGCCATAAAAAATTAGCTAAGTATTAATTCCTTAGCAGCTTCGTTTCTTCATCTTTGCTTGCCTCAAACAAACATGAAATGTATAATTGCATATTCGTTTATAAGTCAAATTAAATATACATTTATTAAAATAATTGTTGAAGATTCAAATCGTAGATAAACAGGTATAGCTTACATGTTATTTTATATCTCCATAAATCTAAAAAAAAAAGTACTTTTATTATATTATTATTTTTCGAACATGTAGAGCTGATCATTAAAACACTAAACAAAACCTGTCATAAGAAGACCAAACGCGACGAAAATGCAATCCAGAAAGGAAACCAATACATGAGAAACAGAGAAAGAAAAACCGATAAAAAAACAAAAGGTATGAAAACAAAGATACCAAATCCAATCAAACTGGTGGAACAAATCGGCTAAATCAATTTTTATTTAAATTTAAAAATAGAGAAAGACAAATATTTCAGTTAATTAATATTTAAATTAAAAAAATAAATTATTATCGTATCCAAAAATAACTGAGGCACAAGCACAAGCACAAGCCTTCATATTGTATGAATGGCAGGCTCCGTTCTAATTACAACAAAAAGAATTAGAATGCAAATACAAGAGGCCATTAACATATTTTATCATCTCAATTTTTTATAAACCGAATATTCTTTCACCCCTCGATGCTATAAAGTTATAACAAAAAGAAGCATTTTACTTAAAAACTATATATTCTGAGAATAAAATATTAATCTCTTCGTTTGGGATTTGAACAAAGAACCGTAAAGTTAAATTGATTTTTTTTTTTGGATAAATTGTGATTTTATTATCCAAGAAAGCAGTTAAACCGCAACAATAGAACTATACGGAGCTTGGGCAGCCATCCCTTTAGGGAATTCCCCAAGCCTTTCTAACAGTGGTACATACTCTATACAATCGTATGCTGTTACTTTGGATTCGTATACACACAGTATTTTTTTATACAATTCACTAAAGTATTACAATCACGAGAGACGTTCCTAAACTTCCTGTAATTACGTTCTTCCCAAATATGATAAACGTAAGAGCTCCAATCAAGCTTACAAAGCACCACCAGCATAGTCTTGCCCTTCAAATGTGTGTAAAGCCATTGCAATTCATCATCCCAGTCCATCACATCTTTGCCAATTCCACAGCGCTGAAGGATATCCACCCATATCTGCTTCGAGTATGGGCATCCAATAAAAAGGTGATTTCTGGATTCTTGTGAATTCACGCATAACAAGCAAGTACTATCCCCATGAAGTCCCATACGTTGAAGCCTATCAAAAGTTGCTAATCCATCTGGAATGGCCATCCACAAGATAACAGAATGCCTGGAAATGTGCATGCCATACCAAACTAGTTTCCTTAGGTCTAACCTCTCGAATCCCATCCCAGATAGTCTTCAGATTCGAAGATCCAGTAAGAACCAAAGCCTGTATCACAGGCCGTAACTTCAACATCTTTTTGATACACCAGCAAAATCAAAGTTTAGGTTCTACCGTCCAATAATCCAGGGATTTGAAGACATATTGCTTAACCCAAGCAACCCACAACGACCCCTCTGCAGCCAGCAAGCTTCGAATTAGTTGAATAATACAAGCTTTGTTCCAGGAGTACAAATCTTTAACCCCAAGTCCACCTTCACTCTTTGGCCTACATATTTAGGGGTGCGCGTTCGAGCGAGTCGAGTCAAAAAATTTTGAGTTATTCGAGTTGACGAGTCTAATTTTACAACTTGAACTTAATTTTAAATTTTTTTGATTCGAGTCGAGTTTAGCGAGTTCGAGTCGAGTTTTCGAGTTTATGTACAAATCTTAATTGTAACTATTTATAATATTATAGTATGTTTTGGTTCAAATTTAAACGACTTTATCTAATAATATGAGATCTACATACATATAAGTTCGAGTCATTTCATTAAATTACGGGCCTCGTTAAAACCTCATTCTTATATAGGTAAGGCCAACGCGAGACCAAAGATAGCAGAAGGAGGAAAATAGTACCCAAAATATATTTTTTAGTTTAGGGAAATATTTGATAAATTTAAAATGCACCGTTGTAATAATTAAAATTTTGAGGTATAAGGATTTTTTTATGGCAGGGTTTTTTTGTTTCGAATACATTTTGAAAATGTTTAGGGAAAATAAATGCGTAAATTAAAATATCTGGAAAGGACCGGGTTAACAAAAATAAACTGCATAAATTAAAATTTCGGAAGCATATCGGGACGAAAAAAATAAAATACGTAAATTAAATTGCAAAAATTTAAATGCAGGAAATTAAAAGTGCAAAAAATTAAAAGCTATAAATTAAATACGAAAAATTAAAAACATAAAATAAATAACATAATATAAAAGATATAAATAAAAATTGCATTAAATAAAATAAAAATAAATTTAGAAAGTGACCAAATTATAAAGAAAAGAAAATTAAAAGAAAAAGAGAGAAGATCGGGCAGAAATAAAACTGAAAATAAAATTAGAGGGGTTAAATGTGCAATTAGCCCTGTAATTTAAAGGGATATTTTCGAGTTATTCGAAAAATCGAATAACTCAAAATTTGAAAATTTGAACTCGACTCGAAATTAAATTTTTTCGAGTTATTCGATTTGACTCGAATAACTCGAAATTAAAAAAAATTTAATTTTTTCGAGTCAAGTCAAGTTTTGCTCACCCCTATACATATTATGCTCCATCTCACTCGAGCACCTTGAGCTGCTACATCTTTACCCCTCCAAAAGAACCACATACAGATCTGTCCAATCCTCTTAACAACACTTTTAGGGAGAATGACTTGCCTACACCAGTAATTGACTATGCTGAAATCACTGCATTTATAAGCTGCAGCCGACCAGCGTAGCTAAGATGTCTATTGCCCAAAGCCTCTAGTCGAGCCTTAACTTTCTCCAATAGGACTGAGCAATCACTTTCAGACAATCTCCTAGTAACTAAAGGAATGCCCAAATATCTTACAGGGAGAGTTCCAATCATAAACCCTGTAATATAACCCCAAACAGCCTGTTGTTCTAAAGCAACTCCAGCAATGAATAATTCAGATTTAGCCACATTCAGTTTCAAGCCAAAAAAATCATATAATTCCTCTAGAACACATTGAACACCTACTAGGGAATCCAGATTTCCTTTACAGAAAATAAGTAAATCATCTGTAAAAGCACAGATAAGTCATTTTCACCTTTTTACACTTGGGATGAAACTGGAAAACCCCATTCTCAGCTGCAAGGTCCAAGAGATAAGATAAAACATTCATAGCCAGCACAAACAAATAAGGGGAAAGAGGGTCCCCTGTCTAACCCATTTCTTCCCTTTGAAAAATCCCACCAAGGTCCCATTTAAAGAAATGGAGAACCTACTACCAGTAAGGCAAGCCTCAATCTATTTCCCAAATTGATAAGGTAAGCCAACAGCCTCCAGAACATTAAGAATGAAGCTACAGTTAAGCGAGTCAAAAGCTTTATGCAAATCTACCTTAAGGGCACACCTAGGGAATATAACATTCCTACCATATCCCTTAGCAAGTTCTTGAGCAAGCAAAGTGTTGTCCACAATACTTCTACCTTTAAGGAAAGCAGACTGATTGGGGGCTATAAGGCCAGGCAAGGAACCCTTCAACCTTTCAACCAGAATTTTAGTTATTATTTTATAAAACACAGAGCAACAAGCTATCGGTCTAAACTCTCTAGGAGTACATGCATTAGGAACCTTTGAAACAAGGGTGATTGCAGTGTCATTAAACGCAGGTAAAATAGTAAATGATGCAAAGAAATACCTCACAGCAGCTATAAAATCTTTTCCCACAATGTTTCAGGCAGCTCTGAAGAACCATAAAGTGTAGCCATCAGGTCCAGGTGCTTTGTCTTTGCCTTGAGAGAATATGGCAGCCTTAATTTCAGAATCTGTCACAGTCCTGACCATATCGTCTCTAGTTCCAGTTAAAACTGAAACCTGAAGTAAGTCCCTAAGCCTATCCACACTGCATCCCAAGACTTCTTCATCAACAGAACCAAACTGCCCAGTAAAGAATCTGATAAATCCTTCAGATATTCCCTTAAATGAATCAATTTTGTGACCCCTATCATCCTTCACAAATCTAATAGTGTTTCGTTTCTTCTTCTCAGCAACTGCAGAATGAAAAAATCTGGTCCCCTAATCCCCTTGTTGTAACCAGTTGATTTTAGCCTTTTGCTAGTAGAATTGTGCTTCAGCTCTCTCCAAGTCAAGAAGTTCCACTTGTAACTGCTTCTCCTCAAGAATATTATCTCTAGCATTATGCCCTGCTAGTGTAGAAAGCTGCAAGGACTCAAGATGCTTCCTCTTCTCCTCAACCCTCTTAGAAAGATCAGCATAGTGTCTAACATTAAAAGCTTTCAGACAAGGTTTCAGCCTTTTGAGCTTAGTTAACAGTACCTGGAGACGGGTACCAACAGCTGGCTCTACCCATGAGTTAGCCACAATTCTCTTAAAATCTGGGTGTTGAGTCCAGAAATTGAAGAATTTGAAGGGCTTTGGTTTGGTTACAGGGACTTCTACATTCATCCTCGTAAGCCGAATATTAATATTTATATTAAAAATATTATTATAATATTAATTTCGCATCCGAGCATGGACCGTAAGATGAACATGCATGTTATCAAAAAACTATCCTTACTTCTTAGGTGTTCAATAGAACAAAGCTTGCATGAAATAAAAATCCACCAAATAACACCATAATTCATTAACAGCGTTGATGCAAATAGAAAGTAGCTTGATATTGTTTAAACAAGTCTCGAGTTCAAAGTTTTGTATAAACAAAATTTTTTACTGAAACACTTATCTACTAAAATCTGATATGCAATGTGGGTCGATTCGAATTATAAAGACGTCAACCAAAAAATAACACCGTAATTCTTATTTTCTACCATTAATAAAATTCCAAGTCTGTAATTTGTCGCAGGTGCTAAATGGAACAAAGCTTATATAGCTTTCCGGTAATACCAAGGCAAATTAACGACAAAACCAAAGGAGAAAAACGCAGAAATTAGAATTACCGTCCATTTCTTCGTTTTTTCTTCTTTGTCCACAATCTCTCAACACATAGCTCCAGGTCAGGCTGCCAGCTCAACTTTTCAACCCTCACCCCTTTTGTCTGCAACTTCATCTTCCTCCACGTTATAACCCTACACATCACTCCATGCCCAGCTCTTAAAACTTCACAGCCTCCATAGCTAGGCAGTTTAACTTTAAACTAACTTCCAATGGCGAAGGCGGGGAAATATGGGCCGAATAAAAGCCTCGAGAGTCTTCTAGACATGGACAAATCGGCCGCAGCAGCTGCGGCTGGAAAGAATATTGGCTTACCACCTGTGCCCGCAAAGAAGATGATTCCGGGCCAGGGGTTTGAATTCAGTAACTTGTCTTACAGTGTCGTCAAGAAGCAAAAGAAAGACGGTGAATGGGTCAAGAAAGACGTTTATCTTCTCAATGACATATCGGGCCAGGCAGTGAGGGGCGAAGTGCTGGCCATCATGGGGCCTAGTGGTGCTGGGAAATCCACGTTTCTTGATGCCCTTGCCGGCCGGATTGCTCGTGGGAGTCTCGAAGGGTCTGTTCGACTCAACGGAAAGCCGGTCAGTACACACACACACATGTATATGTATATGTTTATCTTAATTGAGCTAACTCTTTAGTAATGTTTTGGTTCAGGTGACTACGAGCTACATGAAGATGATTTCGTCATATGTAATGCAAGACGACCAGTTGTTCCCCATGTTGACAGTTCAAGAGACCTTCATGTTTGCAGCTGAAGTAAGGCTGCCTCCCTCGATTTCCCGGGCGGAAAAGAAAAAACGAGTCAATGAGTTGATTAATCAGCTCGGCTTAGAGGTAAGTCCTTTAGCCTTAACACAATTACAGATAGTACGATGAAATTTAAACGATAGATTAAATGATATATAATGGTTAACTTCTATATGTATATATAAAGACTACAGCACATACATATATCGGTGATGAAGGAAGGAGAGGAGTGTCCGGAGGAGAGAGGCGAAGGGTGTCTATCGGTATCGACATCATTCATAAGCCATCTCTGTTGTTCCTTGACGAACCGACATCGGGTCTCGACTCGACAAGCGCTTACAGTGTGGTGGAGAAGGTAAAGGACATAGCTCGTGGCGGTAGCATCGTCCTCATGACCATTCACCAACCTTCCTACAGAATTCAGTTGCTCTTAGATAGTATAACCGTCCTAGCGAGGTACAAAAAAAGTACTTGAAACATCAATAGCTCCTCATCGTATAAAATTTAACTCTTAGCTGATTAGTTAAGATATATGTGTATGCATAAAATGTTACAGGGGAAGACTAATATATATGGGTAGCCCGAGCACTCTGCCGGCTCACCTTTCTGGGTTCGGAAGGCCGGTTCCTGATGGCGAGAACAGCCTTGAATATCTTCTCGATGTTATCAAGGAGTATGATGAATCGACCGTAGGACTCGACCCTCTTGTGTTGTACCAACGTGATGGTATAAAGCCTGATCAAGTTGCAAGGACTCCGGTTCCGAAAACGCCTAAGAACCCTTTCATGAAAACGCCTGGCTCGAGGCATGCTATTAGCCTTCAGAGCCATGCTTTCTCTACTGCCAATGGAGCTTCTCGATCAGAATCCGCCCGATTCGATTACAATGATGACGACGACGAAGATGAGGACTTTGACTACTCTCTAGAACGCAAATCTTCCCGGTTCCCGCCCCCGACTCCATTGAGTATGCAAAGTGGTGCCTATCAACCACGCTTGGCCTCTCATTTCTACAAAGATTTCTCTGTCTGGGTCTACCGCGGTGTCACCGGAACTCCTCGCCGTGCACCGTCCTGGACTCCAGCACGAACTCCCGGTCAAACGCCAAGTTCTGGTACAAGGAATTTTGCTTCAGGCCGACATCTAATGGTTCAACAAAGTCAAACACCTTCTCACAAGACCCCGGTTGTTTTTAGCCCATCTATAGACCCGTATGCAGCTTCATACGAGGAGTTCGACATGGAAGAAGTGCTGGACGAGCCAGATCATGGACCCAAGTTCGCGAACCCATGGCTCCGAGAGGTCGCAATCCTCTCGTGGCGCACCATTCTCATCGTGGTTCGAACCCCGGAACTCTTCCTTTCACGTGAGATCGTATTGACAGTCATGGCAATCATCTTGTCCTCAGTCTTCAAAAACTTGAGCCACTATGATTTCAAAACAATCAACCGGCTGCTCAATTTCTACATCTTCGCAATCTGCCTGGTGTTCTTCTCCTCCAACGACGCCGTCCCGACTTTCATACAAGAAAGGTTCATCTTCATCAGAGAAACCTCCCACAACTCGTACCGAGCTTCATCCTACGTCATCTCCTCCCTCATTGTCTATCTTCCGTTTTTCGCCATCCAAGGCTTTACATTCGCTGCAATCACCAAGTACTGGCTTCACCTCAACAGCAGCCTCTTGAACTTCTGGATGATCCTTTACGCATCTCTGATAACAACCAATGCTTACGTGATGCTGGTGAGCGCACTCGTCCCGAGTTACATCACTGGCTACGCCGTCGTGATCGCCACCACGGCTCTCTTCTTCCTCACATGTGGGTTCTTCCTCAAAGGGGACAAGATACCCATCTATTGGAGGTGGTTCCACTACATCTCGGCCATCAAATACCCGTTCGAGGCTTTGCTGGTGAATGAGTTCAAAGACCAGGAAATCTGCTACACGGGGAACCCAGCCGATCTTTCACCAGGTCCTTTAGGGGAGTTGAAGTTCAGCGAGTTGCATATCAAACACAATGATACTCTGCAATGCACGATGATCGGAGAAGATGTTATATCGTCGATGGGAATTAAGTTGGAGAACCTTTGGTATGATATTGCCATCTTGCTTGCATGGGGAGTTCTCTACCGCCTGTTTTTCTACGTTGTTCTCAGATTTTACTCCAAGATCGAGAGAAAATAAAACAATTGTCCGTAACGTATCTCTATTTTTCTTGATATCCCATGTCCACGTTTGTGAGTTGAAGTTTCAGTTCATTGCTAATACATGAAGAAACCATTGAATTAAAGCATTGATTAGTACTTGGTGGAGAAAATGGTTTATTTGTATTCGTAAAATTAGGGAAATATACGATAATGTTGTGTGGTTAGGAAAACTTGTGTTTATTCTAAAGTTTTTACCAAGGGGAATAGCTCCTCTTGACTTTTCCCTAGTGTCCCAAAGGTGCGACGATTGCAAGGCCGCTAATCAGGTCAGATAGTACTGTCAGTGGGCTGTGGCAGATTGGCAGCTGCCTGTTGTCAGCTAAATGAACGAAACCGCCTGTTTCTCTGTGAAATTGAACGTCGATACAGGTCGAGACAGTCGTAGCAACAAGATTGGATTTGGGCCGGTGATTAGTGACTCGTTGGAGGCCCAACCTATCTTACTTGGCATTAGTGATCCGTTATATTTGTTACTAAGGCTTGACATTATTTTAAAAAGGCTAAACTATAAAATAAGTACATAAATTATATTTTTTTGTAATAAGTATTTAAAGTATTTTTTATTTAAAATATGTGTCTAAACTTTTATTTTTGCTGAAATAGGCGCCTAAACTATTTTTTTGCTGAAATAGGTGCTTAAACTTTCATTTTGGCATGTTTTAAAGTTAATTTTGGCACCTACTTGGGCACCTATTTCAACCAAAATTGAAAATTTAGGCACATATCTCAGCCAAAAAATACTTTAGGCACTTATTTCAGCCAAAAATGAAATATTAGGCACCTATTTCATCTAAAAAATACTTTAGGCACTTATTGCAAAAAATAGGCATAGTTTGGGCACTTATTTTGTAGTTAAGCCTTTTAAAAAATATAGTTGAAAAAGTAATTTTGAAAATTATTTTTAGTCTGTTTATTTTAAAATAAGAGTGCTTGGTATTGTTGTCAAAAAATAATTTTAAGTAGATAAAATGTCTATTTTAGACATTCTTTTTGAAAAATATAAAAGAATTTGTGATATAAACGAAGATAAATGAGTAATTTTACTTTAAAGTATTTTTAGAAATGCTAAAATTTAGAAATTTTAACTTTTGAAAAGCACTTTTTAAATCAAACTAAGCTGAAAAACAGTTTTAGCCTGAAAAGCTACATATCTTTTTATTATTTTTGTTTTTAAACCAACTTTTAACTCCAAAAGTTTGTTTAAAAAGCAATACAAAACGGGGCTAAGGCTCAGTATAATACCAATGGTTGTGGCTGTGGTTATGGTAAAGGTGTTATCCGTTTTTTAAGTTACATGTTTAGTGTCTTTTTAAGAGAAATCAATCGAATCACAATTTTTTATTTATATTTGAGGTGAATAAAACTCGACTTAATTTAAAAAAATAAATTATTTAACTCAATTTGATTCATATTGTAATTTCATAAACTTAATTTGACTCAAAAAAAAATTCAAATAAAGTTTAAGATATAAAATAAAACTTGAGATTTTTCAAATAAAATTTAATTTATAAAATGAAACTCTAATAACTTAAATTTTTTAGTAATTATTGGATCAATTTTCAAGTTCGAGTTGAGTCCCCCAACTCTATCTGATATATATATCACATATGAAGAAATATATATGTATATCGTATATGATTATAGAAAGTCGTTTAAACTGGAACCAATTAGTACCATAATATTAGAAATATTAAATTTGAACAGAAATTCAAACAACTCAATTTAAAAAGAATTCATATAAAGTTTGAATTATAAAATATGACTTGTCAACTCTATTTTTTCAAAGATTTTAAATTCGACTATATATATATATATATATTAATTTTTACACGTATTTGAACTGGCGAAGTTTAATATTAAAATCTTAATTTTGCTCGTGAATCGATCTTAGACCGGACTATCCGGTAAACGAGTGAGTCCACATCTCCCATGTGATTTTAATTAAAGTTAAAAGTCAGACTCCCAATTTTATTTCCTTCTTTAATCTTTAATCCAATTTAATATGTTCGAAAAATATATAGTAATACATTTGCTCCCCTCTCCTCCATACCTTTTCTGCTCTACGAAGCTAAGCATTGTCTTTTGCTATCTTCTTTGTTTTACCTTTGGAAACTATGGAGAGAGATTATCTGGGTTTGGGTTCAAAAACTGCTCCAAGTCCGATCACTATCAAGGAAGAGGCCTTTGATGCGCCTATTGATTCAGGTACGCTTCTCCTTCATTTTTAATTCATAATTCCATTAGTTTTTCTTACTAATTTCAAAACTTATGAATACACTGAAACAGTAGTTGGTGTCCGACTGAAATTTTATAAAACATGGTTTTTTGCATTACTTTTTTTCTGTTCAAATAATAACATTGTTGAATTAGGCTTCTTTTTCGTTTCTAGGAGTGATTGATGCATTTCTCGAGTTACTCAATTTTCTCGGTAACCAAACAAGAGTAGCCCGGGAAAGTTCGCCGCCAATAAGAAAAACCACTAGCAAAACGTCCCTCTCGTTTAAATGAAATAATAAAAATAATAATAATGATAAGCAGGTTGAGGGTACAATATTTATAAGCACACGGTACAATTACTTTACAGCAATTCTAGGACAATTTTAATAAAGTTGAGGGTGTATTTAAGAGCATCCTTAAATATTAAGAAAAAATAATGATAATTAATTACTATATTTTTTAAAAATTGTATTGTATTTAAAGTGACAATGTTATAAAAGAATCACACCACTAACATTAAAATTTTTATACATCAAACAGAACAATAAAGCCTTAAAGGTGTGAAATCAATAAAGAACAAGACTTATCACTTACAAAAGATTAAACAATCTTATGATAAAAATCCAGCAATACTACTATTTTGACCAGAGTGCTCTAAAAAGAAAGCAAATTTTTTCGTTGCTTGGTCTTGGCAAAACGACAACACCACAAAAGGGAATCAAACTTGACTGACTACCGATCTACGTTGCTAACAACGCTCGAGTAATATTCGTCATACGAACGTTAAACTGATAAAGCAGATAATACTGTCACACAGAGAGACTAACACTGTCACAAGACAGACGAACACTGCCATAAAAGCAGACAAAACTACTGCCGTAAAAATAAGCGAAAAAAATTGCAAAAAAACATATAAAAGATGAGACAAAGTAAAAAAATAAGAAAACATGCAAGTAGGATTCATCAACAAAGATGAATGTTTATTTATATACAAAACCAGCAAAACGGTCTAAAGGCCGTCGCTAGAGAAGAAAAATTTTAACAAAAAACTTTAAAAAATTAAAAAATTTCTTGTAACCGTCTCAAAAAAAATAGAATGAGTGGTTCGGCTCTGGTTGCTATTTTTAATTACTATATTTAAATTGATAGGTATTACTTTAATGCAAATGTGAACAGCCGGTGGGGTAACAATAACACATAACCTTTTGTTTGTATACACAAAGCTTGCCTTTTGTTTTTCAATCTCTCAAAACCATGTTTTAAATTATTATTATTACTACTATTTTGCTTGGATCAGACTTTCAAATTTAGTTGTTAAATAAAGGTTAGAGGGATATTTTTGTCTTCAAGTTCGACTCAAAAATTTAATTTAGTCTCTCGCTGAAAATGCGGCCAATTAGGCCCTTTAGGTCACAAATTTCATCAAATTAACCCTTTGAATGACTTTGACCGTTACATTGTTTACGTGGTAGTTAACGGTCTTGACATGACGGTCTACAATGATGACATGACAGTACACAATGGGATGATGACGTAGCAGAGGGGCTGAATTAATTTTTTTAACCAAATTCGAGAGCATAATTATTTTTTTGCCAAGCTCAGGAGCATAATTAATTTTAATTGAAAGTTTGATAATTTAAAATAAGAATTTAAGAAATTATTAAAATTTTAAAAATACTAAAACTAGATAACTGATTTGTGAAACAAAAAATTTGCTTTTTTTTGCATCAAATTGATAGTCATTAATATTCGATGTAGAAAAATGAAGGTAATTTTTGGATTTATCACTACTCTAATACAATGATAATTCTATTGAAAATATGCTCAAGGAATATTAGTACGCTTAGCATAGCCAGAAATAATAAAATACTTTTCCAATGGTTTATAAATATTTTTAAAATTTGATTTTTTTATATTTATAATTTTTTATATTTATAATTTTATATTTTTACTTAAATTTTTAAATCTATTATAGTATTTTTGTTTTTAATATTTTATAATTATTTAAATATTTTACATATTTTAATAATTTTTTATTTTTTATCTTAAAGATTAAATAAGTTATCGAACTTTCAATTAAATCAATTATGCCCTTGAACTCGACAAAAAAATTCAATTATGCCCTCGAATTCGGTTAAAAAATCAAATCAGCCTCTCTTCCACATCATCATCCCACGGTGTACTGCCACATCATCATCGTTGATTGCCACATCAGCATCGTGGACCGCTACGTCAGTACCGTTAACTGTCACGTCATCAACGTAATGGTCAACATCGGTCAAAGGGTTAATTTGATGCAATTTATGAACTGGAGAACCTAATTGGCTGTGTTTTTCAGCGATGGGCTGAATTGATTTTTTGGGTCGAACTCAAGGACAAAAATTCCCCCTTAACCTTAAATAAATTAACAATGTGGCATGTTGTGTTGTCGTGATTAGGGGTTATGGTGGTTAGGGTATCTATAACTTTTTAAAATGTTTCGAATTCAAATTTATTTATTTAAAAATACACCAATTTCGTTTATTATTCTCTCATACTATTGTTTTTATATATTTAAATTCGTTAAATTTAAAAAAAAATAAACATGATTAATATTTGAGGTTTAAATCTTTACGCGTGTAGTTTTAACTAATGCTGCCGTTGCACTTAAGATATGATATTAACTAAATTTGTGGTACAATGATGATGTATTTACCTTGAAATCAAGGTTTAAGTGGCATTAAATTTTAAGTTTAAATATTCTGATTAAGTAGAGTTCGACTGATCTTATTGTTAGTATAATATTTTAAATGTAAATTACTATTTTTACTGTATTATGATCTTTAAATGTGTGTCCTTCTCCGCATTGCACAAACTTATTCTTTGTTTTAAATATTGTAAATGTTTTATATTTTAATTTTTTAAATGATATTATAAAATAACTGAGCTTAGCTTGGTATTAGATCATTTTAGATAAAATATTAAATGTGGATTGGGAAAAGGACAATTTTATTATAAAATATAAACATGGTTGCGTGTTAATAAAAATAACATGGACTTAAATTATTAAGCTACCTTATATTTTCATAAATGTGGCATTTTGAAAAGCAGTGCCTATCTGTAATGACATGTGATTTTGATTTTTTTAGGGAATTCTTATTAAATAAAATATTTATTCACAAATGTGATGAATAGTTTATTCCAATGCCATACATGATCTGACCAGTGGCTTTTCTACTTTTATTATTGTCCAATACTTTGCTAGGTATTACTAAAAGGAAACAGCATGAATTAGTTTCTTCATGTATGTTGGCTTTGGCTTCATATTTTTATTGAGTTTTAAAATTATTTAGTAATTTATTGGTATGTGTTTTAATATAATTTATTAACAGTGTATGAAGTTATACTATATCGGTGAATCGAATACAAATTCATTTTTAATTTTTTATTAGTTTTTAGGTGAGTATAAAGTGCAAACAAAGTTACTTGTACACAGATCTCTTAATATGAAAATTATATACTTTTTTAGTGGAACCACTCGAGTTCACAAATTTATTTTTAATTTAATTTTATGTTTTCTTCTGCTTCTAATAATTGCAAGAAGCAAACCCTTTTGACCTTATCATATAAATTTACCAATCAAGAACATGCACATTATATTTGATCTTCTTGAACCACAAGATTAGCTGTTGCCTGCATATTTCTAAGTTTGGAGGTAATATATCCCTTCCTTTTGGTTCTGCAGTATTGTTCAAGAGTACTTCAGGGATGCAGTTGTCTTTCTCAAACAAGGCACCTTCTGTTCCTCAGCTCCTATCTTTCAAAGCTGCTCAAGAAGATAGGCCGAGGAAGGCTGCTCATGACCCTCCACAGTCGTCCGGATTTCCGGCTATACCAACTGCCGATTCGCATGGCTCGACTCAGGTTTGTTGATGTCCATCATGAACTTCATGGTATTTTTTTTTTGTTAATTTTGTTTAATATTTTGCTCCTTTAGAAGTTAGAACCCCAAAGTTCACTATGCAGGTTTACTGATGTTTTTCCTCTGTCTTTTCCTCCTATGACTGGCAGAAACAAAGGGGAAACCACTACACGGTGGCACACCAACCCCACAGTTCCCACGAAGCGAGGATATTCCCAGTCTCCGGCCAGCCAAATCGAACTATTACAGTTTCTATGAGCACTCCTCTTCTCCAACCTTATCTTGCTTCCACTGGACAGAATATAATTGGTCATACTGTAAAACCGCAACCGTTTGCTGGAGTTCCAATCATGGCTCCCCCTGTATCTGTTGTTCCTCCATCAGGTTCTGTTATTGGTACTACTGAACTTAGGTATCTATACTTGTATCATTTTATTGAATCTCAGTTACATATGATAAATGTTGTAGCCTAGATTGTTGGTTGGATTCCTTTTGTAGGACCGCGGCCAAATCTTCCGCTGCATCGTCTCAATTGACGATCTTTTATGCTGGATCTGTGTGTGTTTACGAAAATGTGTCTCCTGAGAAGGTAACCTTATTGCTTCCATGTGTTGTTTCAATGCTTTACACCATTGACTTTGGGTTGTACTTAATTCTTTACTTCCATATCCAGGCTCAAGCTATTATGTTATTGGCTGGAGACGGTTCTTCCGCTGCTCAGAGTAAAACAGCTCCCATGACTCAAGCGCGGATGCATGTTTCACGACCTTGTACTTCTGATGCTTTTTTCGGAAATAGTTCTGGCACTGTGTCCCCTTTCTCGGTCCCTCCAAGTCATCCTTTTGTAACCTCTCATGTCAGTTTACAGCCCGGTGGACGATCTAGCAGCACCAATGACCTAACAGCTGCCCCAAGAATAGGTGCGTTACCATCTACCAGCAACCAACCCCAGCCTCCCAAATCGGTTAATTCAGTAGGATCAGCTGTGACAACTCGAATTCCTACTGGTACTAAACCCTTTCTCTAAACTCTTTTCATTGTTTGATTGGACTGTGTATTCTGCTTTCATTTTCTTTAAGTCTCATTTTATTTATTTATTTCTGTAGTAGCAGTGCCACAAGCTCGTAAAGCATCGTTGGCTCGGTTTTTAGAGAAGCGTAAAGAAAGGTATTTGGTTGTTTTTATCAATTGGTTAACAATCAATCGAGTGTATATCGAATCCTAATCAATCCTTACATATGGTTAGAAACTGAGCATACAACATTTGTGCTACATTACAAATCTGAGTTTTCTGAGCTTTCTGGTTTTATGTACAGGGCAACAAACGCCTCACCATACAGTTGCGTCTGATGGCATAAGTTTTTCTCTAAGTTCTGCTGGATCTAGTCCTCTGCAATCCATCAGTTAAGGGTCGTGGAGGCCTTTTTGAATTGAGATCACTGCTACAGATCACGTTAGAACTCATTGTTGAATTTATTTTTGTCTGATAATTGTGCATTCTTTCGATGTCCGATTTTGGTTTGGGTTAGATATAATATATGTATACATACATATGTTTTGTTCTCGGTTATCATGTTAGCAAATGTTTTTTTATTGTTATTTATAGAAGTGTTTTGTTGGAACATCATGCATGATGCAATTCATTATTGCATATTATTCAAAGTTATTGTAAATTTCATCCAACTCCAAAAGCATAACTTTATGTTCATGTGTATGAATAATACGTTGTCGGATTCGACACCGGAATATGAATACAAGTGCTCATTCCTTGGGTTATTTTTACTTCGTGCTATACGTTGCATGGATATCACCGGAGCTGGGCAACTGGGAACAAATTTTCTCGTCACATGCTTCAATAGATATTGAAAAGAGAAAAAAAATGTTTTTGTAGGCATAAATATTAGATGCTCAAAATAAGAATTGAGGTGTTACCAGCACACTTGTTTATTCATGGGAAATATTTGGTAGATAGACAGCCAGAGTTGGCAGATAAGCACGTGGAAAGTTGCCAATGCTTACGAACCATTGATTATGTCTTAGATTTTGCTATCAAGTTTACGACAAATGGATTTAGGGTAATCTCAGAATACTCCTAATTGAGTTCCTTTTAAATCAGGGTGAGTGGATTTTATGTTCTAAAATACAATTTTGAGACGTTAAATAGATAGTATGACGAATTGGATGGTATTCTAAATTGATATTTGAACAAGTATGAACAGTTACCATTACCGAGTTAATAATCACAAAACTTTGTTAACGTTATAATTCAATAAGAATTTCTCTCATAAATTAGCTACCCTACTTAATTTAACTAACAAAAAATGCATCATCAAAATATAACTTCCAAGAAAGCAAAACAGTGAACAAATATATTCTCCGGCAAACTATCGGACAATGCTGTTAGTCTAAAATAACAGTACTACGAAGTTGGCACTACAACTGCTACTGCTCATCTACCTGTTTGTTCAATAAACAAAGCAAAGCATGCCATATATATAGTCTGTGTTATTTAAAACTTCAAAGCAATTAAGTAAAATAAATGCTGTTACGAGAGAATAATAAACTGGAATCTTTAGTCATAACAACCATGCAAGAGACACAGATGTAACAAACTTACTTCAGCTGTCTGTAAAATGTACTCTGTCGATTTCCATGAAGGAGCAGGGATCCGGAATGTCAAAATTGTTCAACACCTGCATGCCCACACAAAAGAAAAAGGCATATATCATGCATATACATGAAAAACTTGTAGGAAAAATGTCTGGTTAAACCGAAAAAGGTTGAAAGGGGAACTTGCTTGAGGCGTGCACTAGACACTGCGTACCCTCCAGGATTCAACAGGCAGAAATCTAGACACTGCGTACCCTCCAGGATTCAACAAGCATTTCTGCCAAAGCAAGCAACAGAAAAAGCAAAAAATTAATGAATACGGAGAGAATGAGAAAGTTTGGGAAATTTACTTTTAATTTGATGATTTAGAAAGCAAGTGAGCATGGTATTTATAGTACCATGTATTCCTAAAAGGGTATTTAAAATAGTAAGTAATCAAGGGCAAATCTGTCATAAAATAAAATGAATGGTTAAAATTAAATATTCTTTTAAATTTAAAATGAGTGGTTGAAATTAAAAGTTCTATCATTTTGAAATGAATGGTTAAAATCACTTAACAAAATAATAAAAAAATTTAAAATAATATAAAATAGATTGGACCTCTAGTTCATGCACATGAGAAAATTGATCGATTAAAATGATTGGCCAAAGCCCGTGTGCGCAAGACCACTATTATATTTTTCTCTTACAAGCCCAATATCACAGAAATAATATAAAAGAAAGATGTGAGATTCTTTGAAATATACTAAATAATTTTATATTTTTACAACAAAACTAGGCCACTTTAAACAAAAATCTAAGAAAAAGAAAAACCCTCCTATTGGATCTCTTCATTGGCAATAATACATTAATGACCACAATAGTGTTCTTAAATTGAGAACAATACCTCAGGGTGCACGATACCAAAATTGCCAATGCTCCTTCCTTTGTAAATGATTTTGGCTTGCCTACCCAATAGAAATTCAGGTTCCTACAGTAAACATTAATGTCATAAGTACAGAGCATGGCTATAATGGTTGGAGAACATGTCCTTTCCCTCTTTTATGCACCAAAGAAAATAGAGAACAAAGAATGAGACACTTACATCAGAAAGCTCTATATAATATCCTGATTTATCACCAACTGGAACAAAAGGAGCCTCCATAACTTCCATGATTCTGTCCACCAGGCTATGAATCAGCTGTAGACAAGAAGTCCTTATTCCGTCAAGTTCCATCAACGCACAAGGAACAAACAAATAATTGGACATTACTCAGATTGCTGAACACCATATTCTTCCCAAAACTATACATCTTCCTTTTTAGGACTACCCATTCTCCGTACAAAACAAAGCAAAAATTGTGATATCTTTAACGATGTACTACATCATGTAATAAAACCAAACTTCAAAAACAATGGACAATTAACAGGAGTTTTAGAACCAGAGCAAACAGGCACATGTTTAACCACAAACCATCAACTTCTCCAGGTTGGATGATCCATCAAGTCATTCTGATCTTTTAAATAAAGATTACAATAACCAACTTAATAAGGAAAATTTTCAATCCTTACAAAAACAAGAAACAAGAACCCACTATTAAAGCTTACAATAAGTCAATGCATGGAGTTATCTAATTACAAAAACCCGAGGTAGCACCACAATATAACGCAGCAAGTAGGCGACATCTTTCTTCTCATCCAAAAGTACTACACCACCCACTTCATAAATCTGGGGCATGTGAAAGTTTCCAAAAATGAGTAAAACAATAAAGGCAGGGTGATCATATACTCATAAATTAAGATGAATGAAGTAAAACTTGCGAAGCATGCCAGGAAAATAATAGTAAAATAACAGACAGGAATATTTCCACATTCCCACGGTAATTATTCAACACCTGTTGGAGAGGGGGAGACATGGAATGAATTAGACTGACGCTGCCAAAGAAATAACAGTTCAACTAACACAAGAATACCTACAAATATACCAACAATGCTTCCAACATAACAGAAGTCCAAGGACTTTTAATTAGAAGGGACCATGATAAAACACATGGTAGAGAAGGTGCCACAATTCAAAAAAGTAAATTCATAACACTATATTCTGCAAGTGTTTCAGCTTGAACCAATTCAAAACCAAAACTGTACCTTAATGGGCTTTGGATGGTCTTTGTTATGTCCAACGGTCTTTAGCATGCCAGGCATGAGACTTGTGCGGACCACCTATGCAAACAGAATAAGCAGTCTTCAATATTCTTTAATTAGAAAGAAATCCGGTAAAAGGCTTCAAGTAAAATCACAGAACATCTGATTCTTATTTCTTTTTTTCATCCTTCAAATGAACCAAATGTTTTTCACTTATCTATGGAGAACAATAATGGGCTCCTCAATTGGCTGTTCGATTTCTAAGACCAGTCATTTCAAAAATAAATTTGATTTTCGCAAATAAGGCCATGCACAATATTTCAAGAAGGCTAGACAAATTAAATTAAGGTAAATAGAACAAAATCATAAAAGCTAATACTAGTTTTCAAGCAGTGCAGAATTACTACTCTAAGCACAGACATGGTAAGGAGGAACCCAGAAAGCTGGAATCCTAATATAATCTTATACATATATTCTAACATGAAAACACAAACCTAAAAATCAGAAGAGCGGGGGTTTCCAATGATCACTGCAGTGGATTTGTCATCCTTCCGATTTAACATCTCAAAATTCTCTTTCTTAGAACATAAAATCCATGTCAACACCTCAGTAAAACCGCTCATTGCGATCTAAAAAAACCCTCAATTAGGGCATAGAAAAATTACAATAAAAAAATCTACAGACAAAATGATACTTCAGTGTATTTAGGCACCTCAAATCTGATAAGATCACTGAGCTGGTACAAGGGAAGGGCTTTCAAAGATGAAAGCTTTCTCTTTGGAATATTATTATAGCCATAAGCAATTGCAACATCCTGGAAAACAATAAAGAGACTCATTAACAGAAAGCCACAAGGGAGGAACCCAACATCTCCCTCAAGAAAGTGTCCGTGAAATACTATTCCTTCGATCATTACCTCCATAACATCACATGGGTGAAGAATGTCACTTCTGGTTGGAGGTACAGACACGCTGATATTTTGTCCTGATCCAGCTTTTTCAGCATTCAATTGCATTCGTTTTAATAGATTAGTGACCTGTTTAGGGAAGACAATGGAAGAACATATATAGAATTGTTACAGCACGATGGTTATGAAATTATATCAAATGAACAATGTCAGCAATAGAATGACACCAATGATGCCAACAAAACAAAGCACAAACACATGACACTATGACCACGACCATATCAGACTAATGTAATCCACTCAATGCTCTTCCTCACCTTTTGTAACCCCCTAAACCCGCTTATGCGTTATACCTAAGTTTAGGAGGTCACATTCGGGTCCCAAGAACGACCAATAGTAAAAACCGAATAAAATTCTGTAAATACATAAAAATTGTAAAACAAACTTTTTGTTTAAATACCATTTCAGAAATTATATAAACAAATAACGAAAATTTCATAAAACATATTACTGGCTCTGACATAAAATAAGACACGATATACATGCCCACTAATTGTACAAGTACCGTACTTCGAAAGCAACACCGATAGAACTCCAACTACTGATGTCGATCACTATACCATGATAGATTTCTTCTATCATGCGATGGAAAAACAACGTAAGCTTGGGAAAGCTCAGTAATACAAAACTACCAACTGATGTTGTAGGCACAAGCAGGTAAATGGCAAAGCAATAATACTAACATGATCGAAGCAACAACGGTTCCATTCAAAATATTGATATTTGTAACATTCGATATACTTAGGTAATAGGACTATTCTTTATCTGATCACTTGGGTACCAGACAAGACGTCTATAATCCGAAGAATCAGATGAGATGTAAATTTCGAAAGCTGAACTGTAGAGAATTAGTGTGTTTCATTAATCGCATATTGGGAGCATACAGAAAGTTTCAGACTTTAGTGAATTAATTCAGTAGGATAGAATTATAGAATGGAACAAAAAGTTTTATTTTAATTACCTAACTAGCATTCAACCATACAATGATATGTAGTATTCCAGAACAATATCCAGAAAGACTTACCCTAGGCTCATTTGCGCGTAGGAGCTTAGGTCCAGAAGGACTTACCAGCGCTGAGCCTACATAACTTCAATCATATCCCATATAGTATACCCCAGATAAAATTTGTTTTTATCCAATAAACAATAATGTCAAAAAACGTGTATCATATATATTTTGTTGTAGAAGACAGAAGCCAAGAATTGAGCTTTCATTACGGATAACAAAGTCATACTTTTAATTCAGAACATATAGACTTGGTTTAAAATAGAGAAAATATTCATGGAAACATTGAACAATCTATATGGTCCAATTTATTCCTCGTGGTTGGTAATTATTAGAAAAAGAACACTGAACGTTTGTCAATTTTGGATTGATTTCAAAACGAGGTCCCTGTGAAAGCAAAGGTTCAGTACTAATGGCTCGGACCATACGTTCAGAAGTTGATACATCTGGATCATTGAAATTTTAAATATATTGTGAGTAATCCAATCATTAAAGCCTACGAGGGCATTATTGTCATTCTAACCTTTAGGGGTAATTTAGTAACTTAAACCAGTGTATAAATAGTGATGTACAGAATTCAGGAATTTTAGTTGCTCACCAGGTTTTTCGGGTCCCTTTGAACTAATCGGAACCCAGCAATATCATATTTATTATTTAACCGGATATGTATACTTTAAGTATTCATTTCTTAGAACTGACTACATTGTAAAACAAAATGGTTCGCTTTCACCAATCAACCATTGAACATACTACGAGAAATCAAGCATGTATTTTAAGCAGTATTTTTCAAGTATTCGAACATGTGCATTGCGCCCGAACTCAATCCATAGCATCGAATGTACCTCTGAAGAATAGGCTATTCTTACTATTAACTAGGTACTTTCTCCAAATATATCGAACATGCCTTCATATGGTATTCTTCCAATATCACATTAGTATCTGAAACGACCAACAAACACGTGTCATGTATTACCACTTTCAGAGCCATCCCATTTGTTTGGCTTTATTAGAATTTCTTATTCCAATTCTTATAGGTATTTTCAATCATTTTTGTATTCGAAGGTATTTCAGACACTTCGATGCCCGAAGGTGTTTCAATTATCCTGAGCCTTTCGATCCTTCCAAATATTTATTCATTTCAAGTCTTGAGGGTATATCCATAATTTAGTTAATTTGGCAATTAGTGCCCGAGGATATTTTAGTCTTTTCGGTGATTACAGTCATTCCGTTTAATCCGACCTTATTAGAATTTCAATCTTTTTAGTCATTTCAATCAATTCAAATTTTTACGCCACTTGAATTAATCCAGACATACGAATAGTTTTCCGTAAACTTATCTTCGGAAATTTATTTAGAATTCAAAAAAATCCAAGTGCTTTACAATTTCGAAGGTTTAAGCCTTGTTACCAAAACTTTCCAAGCAAAAATCAAGGTTTCCACATGAATTAATAGTTTAATCTAGCGTAGATTTCTAGATCGCTTTCATTGGCAGGGGTATTTTAGTCCTTCTTATACCTTAAGGGCATTTTTGTCATTTATCAGCCAAGCATTCTAAGCATTAAACCTTTTATTACGAAATAATCTGAATTGGAAGTTTCGAGGTGAACTGTTTTATCGATTATTCACTGAACTTGGATTACTTACCGATCATCAATTCCTTATTCGAGTCTTATCTAAATTATTATCTTACTATCGTAATCAGCATGACTTTAAAATATTCAGGCATTAATCAAATTCATGCATTAACCAATACTAACTAGTTCCGCAAAGCATACAAGAGGTAATAAAGTATTATTTCGAATTTTTGCTACAATAGTCTATCCATGATACTCCATTCGATCAATCTCGAATCCAAATTGGACGTTCTCTCTCAATTCAAATACAAAGAGCCACAAAATCCTTCAATTACACAAAGTCTTTAATTAGACCATAACTTGAACACAATACATTTAAACTGAAAAATTACACATAGGCTCACTCGAGTTAAAGATCAAATTCGGAGGCTTTCGGATTCAAATTTCACGAACTTAAAAAACAAACTCAGGACGTCAAAAAACATAAAATAGGATTCAAAAAATTCGATTTTTCGAGTTAAAGTCAAAATCAATGTTGATGTCAACAGTCAATGATGACGCCAAGTCAATGGTCAACACTGACGTCAAGTCAATGGTCAACACTAATATCACCGAGTTGACTTGATTACTGAGTTGACTCAGACGAGTTAACTTAGTGAGTTGAGTCGATCGGGTCGGGTCGGGTCGCTTGGGTTTAAACTAATGGGCCTTAGAACTCACTTGATTTAATAAAACAAGCCCGATCTGTTAAAACCGGTTCAACCGGTTCGATTCATAGGGTAGACCGGGTCCAAGGTCGGTCAGACCGGTCTGGTTGAGAGTCACAGGTGGCTCGAATTTGCCCTTAGGCGGCGCCTGACCGCCACGCGCGGCCTGGAATGGCCAAAAAAATGCCCAAAACAACGCCGACAGCCCAAACAACCCATCCAACACTGAATTTTATCAACCAAACAATGTTTATTTAACCTGAATACACTATAATCCTTACCTGACTTACCCCAAAACGGAAAATGAAGGCCGAATAGGATGTTACTCCGATGAGCCCCCTACCGGTGTCGGACTGGTGACCGACCGTTGGGGTTTTGCTCACCTCGTCGAAAGGAGCATGGTGGAGACCTTGGCTCGACGAATAGACCACCGATGGAGGAGAAATCGCCGGAGAACAGAGGGCTGTCGCTAGGTCTAAGCCCAAATCTTCAACGTTCAATTCACGGGGGATGAGGGGGAGGTAAGGCGAGTGGCTAGCGGGGTCTTGGTCGGGACGACGCGGCGCTTCCAATGATGCCGGCGGTGACTGTTACGACGACGCGGTGATGCAGAGCGGAGCAAAGGTGAAGGGAAGGGCTGAAGAGAATTTTGGAATTCTCTGGTTAACTCTCGAGAAAGGGGAAAAATAATTCATTGGGATAACTAAAGGGTCCTTGAGATTTTTGTTATTTAGCTCAATAAAAATGGACAATGCATAAAGACGAGTTGGGTCAGAACATGACCATCATTGGCCTAAGCCCAAATGGTTAAGGCATGGGCTCATAAGGCTATAGGGCGTGAGTTTAAATCACCGCAACCATAATTCCTCATTCATTTTCATTTTTATTTTTTTCCCCACACCTTTCCTTTTTATCATTGATTAAATTATTATTTTGGGGTGTTACACCTTTATATAAGTGAGCAGTACGGTGAACAAACTCAGACAAATATACAACATATAGAAATATCAAAACAGGCCAACATGAGTGGAACTCCATTAAACAATTATTTTCACTATATGGATAATATAAAAGATAACGAATAAAGAAGAGGCAAAAAGAAAATGGAAGCATTACCTCATCTACTTCCAGAGGAACTCCAATGGAACCAGTAATATATGATAGTGGAACTTCCATATTATATTCTGATAAGTCTGGATAAACACTTGAGCTTCCATCAAATGATATCACTTCAACCGGTTCCACCTCAAATTTCCTTTCACAATAGGTAGCAAAAGTAGTTACCTGTAGATAGAAAGAAATGTTGATTCTTACCACCACTTGCAAAGGTGAGGACAGAAGCTAGCAGCACTCAATTTCTTACCATTGTATTTAAAACAATTTTAGCCTTTGTTAGATCAGTTGCTGTGCACTCAATCAAGACATTTTTTGTCTTCAAAGTGATTGCTGAATGTGCACCATTAATAATTGGTTGTAAAGACAAAACAGTTCTGTATAAAGGCAAGAAAAGCAGAAAGGTCATCCAGCTGTTTTTCAGTATTTTTATACATGACAAGACTTACAGTACAAATATACACTTGAAAAGGAGTAAATATTGGCGGAAGGTCAAGCAGTTTTAAGTTAAAGTGAAATTGATTGCTAATCACAGAAGCTAAAACTAATAATCAGATGCATATTACCAAGAGCACCCCATACCTGTTGCGATCATAAATGACAGGGAACACACTTGAATTCTCAATAATGTGCAAGAACTTCTTCAACTTCAAATCTGATTGTAACTAACTTTAATTTACCATTTGAATACGTCTTAAAATCAGGTTTCTATTTACTTCCTCCAACATTGAATATTAGTTTTGTTGCGTATCTTATTTTTATGTAGTGTTATAAATATTTAAAGGATCGGATCAATCTAAAGCTACAATCTCAAGGCAGAGTGAAACATGAATTCATTAGCTTTGGGTGTCATATATCAGCCATCTAGCAAAAGAAAAAAAAAGGGGGGGGGGGGAATAATACCAAAACACGTTTGATTCTAAAAGTAAAGAAGGGATGGGAATATTGTAAACTTAACGGTCAATTTGTATACGAAAGGCATTATTTAGCTTGCAAGCAAATCAATACCAAACTTGTTACTTTGTATGGAATCTATCAAACAGATTGTAAGTACAGAAGCCTGGGGGTGCCACAAATATACCCATCCAAATTTCCCTTAACCATCACTGAGATGGAGCGACCCGATTTCCTAGCAATAGAGATAGCAAAGAGCCAAACCGTTAATACAAAGAGTTTCGTCCGATCTCATAGATGTCGGGGCGGATTTTAAGAAATATTTTGAGCCAAAGCGAATAACCTTAGGCCCTTTGCACCACGGCAACCCCAGGTAGTGTATATTTAATATAGGATCATTTTTTAAATCGTTGGATGTTCGATCGAGTCGAGTCAAAAAAATTTGAATTATTCGAGTTTGCAAGCCCTATTTTACGATTCAAATTTTATTTGAAATTTTCTTGAATCGAGTCGATTTTTCGAGTTTATGTACAAATTTAATTGTACATATATATTTTGTATATGCATATACGTAGCGGTGTACATATATATTTCTATATGCATGTACTTAGGGTTGGGCGGTGTACATATCGATTCTAATTTTAACAACTTTCTATATGCATATACGATATGCATATATATTTTTTCATATTTTCACATATGATATACATAATATATCATGTAAAATTGACAGACTTTGCTTGAATATGAAAATTGATCAACTAATTACTAAAAATTTCGAGTTATTCGAATTTTCATTTCATAACTAAAACTTTATTTGAAATTTTTTCGAGTCGGGTTTTTTTCGTCTCGAGTCGAGTCGAATAATTCAATTTTTTCGAGTCAAGTTTTGCCCACCCATAGTTGGATAAAGGTAAATAATTGGTTGAGATTATTTACTTATTTATCTCATGTGATAATATTCTCATTTCCTACTGTTAATCTCAACCATCTGTTTACTTTCCTCCAACGATTCAAAAAATGTAAAGTTTTCAAATTTTACATAGGGTAAGAGAACCCTATCTCTTAATATATTAATATTATACATAAATATTTTCGAATAAATAACTTATAGTGTGTTTGGACACCACAATAGAAGTATATAAAAATATAATTGTTATTCTAGTAAAAATAATTAATAGAAATTTTAATTATCTAGATATGTTTGTCAAACGCAGTGTAATTATATTTTAATTCTTCATGTCATGTCATGTTTGATTGTATAAATTATAACTACACAATTCTATAAATTTAAAATTTAGATAATTTTAATTATTATAAAAATAAAAATATTTTGTAAATATTTAAACAAATAAACCACAAAGAATTACATAGAAAAAAAATCACTGAAAACAAGTGTCATAAGCAGTGGCAGGTTAGAAATATTCTTTAGGTTGGAAACTAGTAAGATAGATAATTAATATAATAAAATTTATATTTTAAAGTGCATACAATTAATAAAATAAATAATTAATTGACATAAATTTAGATTTTAAGTTGGACACGTATCCACTCTAAATCACAGATAGATCCGCCGGTGGTTATAAGTATAATATATAAATATATATTATAAAATCTCTATGCGTAGCAATGATAATATTAAATTGTAAAATGATATTATAAGAAAGAAAAAATGTACGCAGTACGTACCTTAAACTATTGTAATTATATAAAATCCTACGGTGTGTAATAAGGGTTTAAATTTGATACACAGATTTTGTAAAATAATTTTTATTCAAATCTGTTTATTTATACTATAAATCAAAATTAAATCTAAACCCTAAAAAACTAAACCCCAAACTCTAAAACCTAAACCTTAAATTCTAAACACTAACTTTAAATTTTAAACTCTACAACCCAAACACCTAAACTCTAAACCCTAAACTAAACACCTAACCCCTAAAACTAAAAAGCTTGTGTAAACTTGAAGTTTTTCTCGTGTAATAATATTAATTGAAAAGTGTAATTTAACGGGACTCGCGTATTAGAATAATTATCCAAAGACATAATTAAGACCAAATCAAATTAGATAATGGGTTGTTTTATACTTTTACATATATAAATATGTAAATCTATTTATCCAACACAGGTTCAAGCAAGCTGAGCAGACCAAGCTCAGATTTGCCGCTGTCTTTGCAGTGGAGAATGGAAGGACTGGCCCATATCTGGTCAACAAGATCAAGGCAGAGATAAACGATCTGAGGAGCTGTTATGATCCGGATGATATACAGCAATATGATGATGATGAGCTATCTCAGATGTTCGTCGTTGATGGGTCGGCAGTGTTATTAGCCATACACTACGGAGTACAACGTAAATTTGACCAACTAAAAACAAAAGCAGTTGGTCTGGTATTTGCACAAGTTGATCTGTCATGCAGGAAAACCAACTTCCTTACCGAGTCCTCCAGATTTTGATCGACTCAACCACAGAACCCAAAAAAAGGAAAGACTCGATCACAAAATTCATAGCCGATAACGTTGTGACGAATATACAAGGTGCGTCGCTGAGCGACGGTCCAGAAGATGGGAAGGACGATTGCGTTCATCTACTCGAGCGCTTGCGGAGAAAACATTTGACGGGGGTAGTGGCGAGAAGAGACAGTAGCACCATCGGTTCGATGCTATTCTGTACAGAGGAGACAGCCGGAGAAATCGGAAGACATTTTGTAGCATCAAGGAGCTGAAAGAATCGGGAATCTGCCTGAAGCCAAGCAACACAAACAACTTGAAGAACATTTCCTTCTATTGCAACTTCCTGGGGAGCCTAAAGATGCCACGCCTCAGGTTGGATGACTTAACAGCTTCCAAGTTCATGAACTTGGTAGCTGTTAGAGATGTGTCCGGACTTCGATGATGCTACTTGGGATCTCTCATTAATACGGTAGAAGATGTTAAGAAGATGTTAAGGAGTTGCTAGTAGCAGGCGTGTTTCAAAGTTACGTGGAGAGTGATCAAGAAGTGGCCGAGCTTTTCAAGAAAATGAGCAGGAACTTGGTGCCGGACCAGAACACGTACGAAGAAGTTACGGACCCAATCCTCAAGTACAGCAACAGTCCGTTGACCCCCTATTTGGCTCGGCTACATGAAACGATTTACAGCCATTTTAGTCAACCGTGGACTATCGTTGGCTTATTGGGTGGGGTAGCATATCTTACCTTATCCGGAGTTACGGCTTTTTACTATTTACTAAAAATATTAGGCAAAGTTAAATGAATTATTTAGAAAAACAAGCCCTAATTAAGATTATGTAAAAGAAAATACTCCTTTCAGTCCACGTAAGATAAAATTTGTATTTAGTTAAAAGCGAATTTTGAACTCGTTTTTAACTAAACGTGATTTTGTATTGAGTAGGTATGTAAAAAAAGTTTAATTTATTAAGTTTTTTTACATAAAAGTTACTTTTAGTTAAGCGCGAGTTTAAAATTAATTTTTAACTAAAAACGAGTTTTATCTTAAATAAATTAAAAAAATATTTTTCTACATAATTTTTGATAAAATTATTTTTTTAAATCATTTTCGAAAAAAATATTCACTCAAACATCCTTAACTCATAAAAATAGAATTAGTCCGCCCCCAACTTCTCACCCCATCTCGTGTCCCGTTCAGTAATAGAGTCCCCTATATATTTGAATCTAGATTTATAATTTATCTAGGAGCACTTTCTTTTAAATTTTTTTTAAGTAAGATTATGATTAGATTTATTATTTATTAAAAAAGTATTTAGAAAAAAAAAGCAATTGAAAAATAGTCTTCACCACTATTCCTTTCAATCGATTGAACATGTACTTTTCTAGTAATCGTTTTTTAATTATTTTTTACTAAACGCGGATTTTATCATACGTGGACTGAAAGGAGTATTTTTTTTTACATAATCTTAGTTGAGGGTTTTTTTTAGATAATTCCCAAAAATATAATATTCATTTAATTTTGCCCACATGTCTTATATGTTATAAAAACTGCCGAACCTACTTAATAGCGATTCTTTTATGTTATTGGTAATCCTAAATATTTTGTGGAAAATGTTGTCACGTGTTAGGTTTAGACAATAATTTTTTTTTTAACAATTGCAATTGTATTTTATCAATGGAAGGAAACAAAATTACAACATACCGAACATAAAGAAAAAATTGGGGACACTAGTCACCAAAAAATTCATATATAAAACAAAAAAATTAAACCCAAAGATACAAAGAAAAACGAAATATTCCCTTAAAAATGGCGTCCAACATCAAATGAATCCAGTAACCTTCATAAAAACTCTTTGTCTCTGTCGAACAAGACGCTTTACAAAGTGATAAAGGAGTAATAAGCGAACCAAATTATTTGGCAGGCTGCTTCGCTACACAATTTTAATTGTCAAAAAGACAAAGATTATTATTCAAAAGAAAAAAAATCAAGTAAAAACAAAGGACATAGTACGAAGAAACAAGAGAAATAATAAACACCGACAGTCGGCAATCAACATTAAATTGATGTCGTCAATAGTTAAACAAAAATCAAAAGAAAAAAAAGACGGCAAAAAATATTGAGAAAAAATGAAAGTTCACTTAGACAACCCAATTTTTAGAATATACAATTGTCATCATATCAGATCAACATATTGTTGACATTTTATAGCTAACTTTAGTTCAAAAAAAAACTTTAGTTTATCATTAAACTACATCTTAAAATCAGGTTTCTTTTTATTTCCTTCAACATTGAATATTAGTTTTGTTATGTATCTTATTTTTATGTAGTGTTATGTTAAAGGATCGGATCAATCTAAAGGTACAAAGTCAAGGTAGAGTAAAACACAATTCATTAGTTTTGGGGTGTCATTTATCAGCCATCTAGCAAAAGAAAAAAAGGGAAATAATACGAAACACGTTTGATTCTAAAAGTAAACAAAGGATGGGAATATAGTAAACTTAACAGTTAATTTGTACGGGAAGAACATTATTTACCTTGCAAGAAAATCAATACCAAACTTGTTATCTTGTATGGAATCTATCAAGAGATTATAAATACAAAAGCTTGGGGTGCCACAAATATAGCCATCCAAAATCCCCTTGACTATCACTGAGAATTGAGATGGAGCCACTCGATTTCCTCGTAATAGAGATAGAGAGTTTGAAAGCCGATAACTCTCCAGCAGCCAAACCGTTAATACAAAAAGTTTCGTCCATTCTGATAGATATCGAGACGGATTTTAAAAAATATTTTGAGCCAAAGCTGGTAGCCCTAGGCCCCTTGCATCATGACAACCTCAGGTATTGTATATTTGATTTATTAATACTTTTAAATAAATAATTTAGAGTGTGTTTAGATACCATAACGTAATTATAGGGTAATATAATTATTAATTGACGTTTTCTTACAACAAAGTTTTATACTTTTGTATATGTAAACATATTTATCCAACACAGGTTCGAGCGAGCTGAGCAGACCAAGCTCAGATATGCCGCTCTCTTCGCAATGGAGAATGAAACGAATGGCCTATCTCTGTTCAACAAGATCAAGGCAGAGATAAACGATCTGAGGTGCTGTTACGATCCGGATGATATACGGAAATATAATGATGATGAACTATCTCAGATGTTCGTTGTTGATGGGTCGGCGGTGTTATTCGCCATACACTACGGAGGAGTAGAACGTAAGTTTGACAAACTAAATACCAAAGCAGATCGTCTGGTATTTGCACAAATCGATATGTTCATGCTGGAAAACCAACTTCCTTACCGAGTCCTCCAGATTTTGATCGACTCAACCAAAGAACCCCAAAAATGGAAAGACTCGATCACAAAATTCATAGCCAATAGCACTGTGACGAATATACAAGGTGCGCCGCTGAGCGACGATCCAGAAGATGGGAAGGACAACTACGTTCATCTACTCGAGCGCTTGCGGAGAAAACACTTGACAGGGTCGAACAAGTTTAGTAGAGACAATAGCGCCATCGGTTCGATGCTTCTGAAGTACGGAGACAGCGGGAAACATCTGAAGACATTTCGTAGCATCAAGGAGCTGAAAGAATCGGGAATCAGCGTGAAGCCAAGCAACACAAACAACTTGAAGAACATTTCCTTCTATTGCAACTTCCTGGGGAGCCTAAAGATGCCACGCCTCTTGGTGGATGACTCGACAGCTTCCAAGTTCATGAACTTGGTAGCTTTAGAGATGTGTCCGGACTTCCAAAATGATTTGGCCATTACCTCTTACCTCTGCTACTTTGGTTCTCTCATTAATACGGCAGAAGATGTTAAGGAGCTGCGAGTAGCAGGCGTGCTTCACAGTTACGTGGGGAGTGATCAAGAAGTGAGCGAGCTTTTCAAGAAAATGAGCAGGAACTTGGTGCCGGACCAGAACACGTACGCAGAAGTTACGAACCAAATCCACAAGTACTGCAACAATCCGTTGACCCCCTCTTTGGCTCGGCTTTATTACACCCATTTTAGTCAGCCCTGGACTATGGTTGGCTTCTTAGGTGGGATAGCATATCTCATCTTCTCCGGTATTACGGCTTTTCTCTCTTTACGAAAAGCATTAATGAAAGATGATAAATAATATGGATTTAATTTACAATAAATAAATGTATTATTGATGACGTTATGTTTGCAGTTATCGTAAATAATATGTATTTAATTTTCAATTAAAAATGTAATTATTGATCACTATAATTGATAATGAATAAAATGATGGTATTTTCATAGTTCATAAAATTTAAAATTTATTAAGTTTGAATCAGGTTAATCTTATCATTATGCGAGGTGTGAATGATAAATTCTTCAGGAAATTAGTTCAAATCTATTTATTTGTATTGTATGTACTCAAATAAGAAAGAAGTGATCCTCACATTTATATAAACTCGAAGAAAAAATATAATTTGTTCGTACATAAAAAAAAGGAAAATATGTTTGTACATGTGAGATTTTCAATCTCCTCTCTTTCTTAATGGTGGAACATACACTTGGAATTTATCCTAAAATGAAAGCAGCTTTTAATCTCCAGCGATCCCGTTGATCGTGCAAGGTGGAATAATATATCTCACAAATTCAAAGAAACAAACCCCACCCCATGCTTACTAAAAAGGAATGTTTGTCACTTGCAAGTTGTTCGATCGACTTCCTCCGTCGGCCGAGGCTGCGTTTGCTGGCGGGAAACCAACTCTTCTAAAGCTTCCCTCATCCACAAATGGGGGCATTCTTCTCTAGCTTTAGAGATTGTTACCTATGTAGATAATCAGAGAAAACCAACATATCATATTCAAGTTGTTCATGCGATAAGTACAAAGATATTTAAGATTTAATCACATAATTAACCTAATTTTAAAGCTCTAATGCTTGTGTGTCCAACAATAGCAAATAGTCACAACCTAGCATTTCTTACATACCCATTGCCTTGTCCGGATGTTTTTCTCCGGCCAAAGGTCTCGTTCTTGCTTGTCAAGCATAGGAAACATGTGTCCTTCATGGAGAATACTTCGCCTCTTGCTTTTATACGACCATTCCCCTAATTTGCACTATTGAAACAAAATACGTTCAAATGGTAGGTTAAAATTGAGAAATAACAAGGAATGTCAACTCATGTACTAACTTCAATATTGCCGATGACACCGCCTTCTCCGAGTGACTCTCGAACAGCTGCCTCTTCCATAGATTCATCAAGTTCCCAACCACCTTTAGGGAACAACACACCTTTGCCATTTTGTTCATTGATTACAAGAACTTTTATCATGTCATCATTTGAACTTGCCTCGTCTATTTTTTTATATCGATATGGGATACATCTACTCGAAGAAAATAATCATTATTTAGTTAGAATCATTTTTCTTTACAAATAACATAATCCAATTCCAATAATTAGTTACAAAGTTTTACTTGTGACCTTTAACCTTATATTGTAGGTTAATTGCATCGGATATCCTTGTCTTATAAGGGTTTGAGTTTTAAATCGGTTTTTAAATTTTAAAATGTTTTGTCTAAACTTACAAATCAATTAAGTCATTCGTTGATATTTGAACTTAAACGATAATTTAAGGACATGTGATGTAATTAACTTGTCCTAATTAGCATGATAAAGAGAAGAAAATAGAGAGAAAAAGATTACCCAACAACTAAACGGAAGCCTCTTTTATCATAGCGTTGCAAGTGCCTACCACTGCGAGGAGGCTGACAAGGAACAAGAGAAACCATATTCTCAACAGGAACCGACAGTTTCATAGGAATTTTCTCAATGAGACACAAAAATCCAGACATCACTCCCATGTAGTCTCGGAAATTTAGCAAAAAAATAGAAATGCATTGCTTTTGGGTATTGTGCTGGTTTTATATTTCCTTCTGTTCATCAACCTTCAAACTAAATTTAGAGCTTTAATCATTTAACAGTCCTCAATTTTTAGAGTAGATTTGATCATTTCTATTTGTATGTGGACTAGATGTAAGAGCCAAATTGGCTCTGTCCCATGTTTTCTTTTCTTTTTCCCTCCTCCGTTATTAATAGAAAATAATAGATAAAAAAGAAATAGGAAATAAGCTGATACACTTAATTAGGAAAAATTATTAGATGAGACTGGTTTATCACGTCATCCATGGACTTATCCAATGAAATCTTTTTATCTGATTTTTTTCAAGGTGAATCTTCACCTCTTTCATACATGTAATTGAAGAGTTGGTAGTTACTAGAAAGTTACACTGAGATATGTGAATTTTATTGGATAAACCATAGATGACGTCGTGAGCCAGTCCATCTAATAATATATGCTTAATTAGTCACTTCTCGTCCACGTTTGAAATATAAATAAGCAAATTTGCCAATGAGACCTTAGTTGGTCTTAAATTTAAATATTTCGATTCGAGTCTTATCATATGTATTATATTATATATAGATTTTTAATTGAAATTTATGTTTATTTCACAGTTCATTATATGTAAATTTTTTCTGTAATTATGTTGATTTAAATTTAAATATATTCTTATTATCAGTCTATTAGTTTATATATTATAATAATTAATTTTGATGATACTTCTATTGATACATTAATTATAATTGAATGATTTTGAATATAATTATACAAGTATATATTTTTATAATTATAATCCTAACTTTTAAAAAATTTATAATGTCTAACATATTGAGTTGTCTCAATAGTAGAGGATGTCATTGTTTTTCTTAGATGATCTAAAGAGCGTTCACTTGACTCACTAAAGTTTAATATTAAATGTTTTTTGTCACTCATCTGTTAATTTTTTTACAGCGTTATAACGTGGACGCTGCTCATTGTCTATCGTCGTCAGATGCCACCGTCGACGGCCGTAGATAGTGGTCGTTCGGTCTTAAATTTTACTAGTTGCTTTGTCTCGGACTCTTGAGTCCAAATCTGACCTTCATTTTCACCGAAAAGAGTCTCGAAGTCAACGAATCAAGCAAAAAAATTTTGTTTCTCTCTTGTCGATACCTTCTCTACTGTCGGATGGAGCTCGTTTCTTAGTATATTGCTTCTCTTGTGTCGACGAAGGTTTCTACCATTCAGATCTTGAAGAAGTTCTTTTGTTCGTCGTAAATAGACACCATCTAAAAGTTAACAAAAAGTAAAAAAAAAAACGTTTAATGTCCAAATTCCAATAAGTAAATTGAACATTTTAAAACTTCAATGAGGAAAAGAATGATAAAAAAATTCAAGTCCAATTGTAAATACAAATAGCTATATAAAAAAATTTATGTCCAAAGAAACCATTTCCCTCCATTAATGTATGGATAGCATTAGCAATTACCTTCCGAACAAAATTATGGATGGCAATTTGGGAGTAATAAAGCTGCATGATTAAAAATGGCCGCTAAAGAAAACCTAAAATGGGCCGAAATATTTGTGCGTAATTCATGTGTGTTTAGAGACAGTGTATTAGTAACACGTGTACATACATATCGTATTAAAATGGAATAAAATATAAATATACATACGGAAGACAAATGTGTCAAATTAGATAGATAAATGTAGTCGACAAAATCTATCTAAAGGAATCAAAACCAACATAAAACAAATGAAAACAGATATGCCGACGAGTGGAGTGGCGCGTGACAAAGGAACGCCCAACTTTTAAAAGTCTAACCGCCTAAAACCTACAGTGTGAAAGTGTAAATGCAGCAGCCCCTTTGAATTTTTGACTGTTGAATTCGACACTATTAGTTGCCCAATTCCACTCAACTCCATTTCAGCTTATAATCTGTTAATCTAACATGGTTTAATCTAAATTTGACTGGATTTGTCATGCCACTTTATATTAATATTTTATTCGGCTAACCCACAACTTTTATTTGGTATTTCAATATATTTTTAGAAATAAGTTATGTTATATAAGATCAATTCTACAAAGAAAAAAAAAACATAGTTTTAAATAAATCATATGAGATGAGAGTTGACTTGAATAGTCTGTTTATTAGATACACAATTAAATTAATACGAAATGTTGTGATAATTAAATTTATACAAAGATTATCTAGTTTTTTTAAAATTAAATCTATTCCGAGCAAGCACATTTGGCTGATTGGCCAGACTGTTCATCCTTATTCTCACATATTCTCTCAAGTCATAAATTTTAGACCTACTAGAAGCGCTCTCCTTCTTTCCCCTAGAATCTTCCTTCCTCTCCGGTCTCCTCTATATAGGATTATGATTTGATTAAGATTTATAAAAAAAATAAAAGCTAAATCTATTCCGATAAAATTTGTTTTAAATAGAATCTATGAGATTCTTCTATCCTAAGCTTTAATTAGACTAAACTAGTATCTATAATGATGATTCTCTTCTTTTTACATAGAAAAAAGGACTTGATTGTTTATCACTAATGACAATTTTTTGTATAAATTGATATTTTTATATATAAAACGTTGAATTTGATAAAAGATGATATTAAAAAATATTTGTAATTATCAATCCAATGAATAGTTTCAGTAAAAAAATTAATAATATTTAAAAAAAAACTCGAGTCTTAACACTTGTGTATGTAAAGCTTGTCAAATGGTTAAGAAAAAAATCATGAAAATAAAAGAACAATTGTTATGCGCTTAGAAAGCTTTAAAGTACTAAAGGATAGCTTTGTTGGTTGAGAATAATCGTTCTAAGAAATTATTTAAATTTAAAATATTTTTTAACAATTTTTTACCCGGAAAGAACAAGAAAAAAAAAATATGTTTTTAATGAGTAATAAACTTACAATTTAGAATTGAGGGAAGAATATAACTTAAAGCTTTAACTATCAGTTAGAGAGGTTGTTATTATTGACGAGTTTAAAAATGTAATTAAAATTATAAAAAGAAAACATATCATTCTAAAGAAATTTAAAAATGTGTTAAAAATTATAAAAAAGAAACGCGTGTTTAACATTTATCATATATCCATTTATATCAAAGACAGCAAAGAAGTTTCGATGGGCAGTCAAATCAAAGAATAGATAAATTTGGCAATTTTTTGTGAACAACTCGTCGTCCGTAAGAGCAATTGGGAAATATCTACCTTCGTCTTTTTTTGTGATAAAAATATTATAAAAGTCCGTACAATATATCTTGAATTACATTTTAATCTCTTATTTGAAAAAATAAACAAACTAATTCATGTGCTTTAGAAAATATTGAAATAATAATTATGCTATTTCTATGATTAACTACTGATATGAAATTTTAACATGTTTTCAGATTAAATGATGTGGAAATTGACTAATGCCGGTTAAGATTAAGAAGAATATTTTATATAGTTTTACTAAATCCACTTCTGATCACAGGAGGTAAAGGATTTAGTACAATCTAAAGGGGTCTAATCTTAATATTAAAAAAAATCACTTTAACTCTTTAATTTATTAGATAAATAATCTCTTTGAAGATTATTTAGATAAATATCATTTTTAGTCCATATAAGGTAAACTCGCGTTTTATGTAAAGCAAGTTATAAACTCACACTTCACTAAACACGAGTTCCATATTTAGAGGGTAGGTAAGAAAGGGGAAAATTTTAGTTTACCGCGTTTATTTTACACAAAATTCGCACTGGACTGGACGTGATTTATAAACTCGCGCTAGGGTAGATAAATTTATCCTACGTCGGCGGAAAGGAACTGTTATCTAAATAATATTCAAATGAGATTATTTATCTAATTAATTATTTTATGGGTATATTTGAATGGTTTAGCCTCACAATCGTTGTGTGTGTTTAGTGTGACAAAGAATATGGTGACTTGTGGGGTGCAGACAATGCATGAATCACGGCAAGACATGACAGGATCGGGTATTATTCAAACATGGCAATGGGAAATCACTCACTACTCTCCCTTCAACTGTTGTTAGGGCGGCTTCCAATGCTCTTTTACATGCAATTTGGCATGAAATGCTACAATTGCATGGGAAATGCACCAACACAGGTCTACTCTTCTTTTGCTGCTGTCATCAACTGTGGCAAACATTTCCTGTTTTGATGGATCAATAAAATGTTCACAAATGGGTACCAAAATTCAATAAAAATAAAATGTCCACTTGCAATATTCTTTCAAATAAAGGATTCGTTTTAAGTAAATTGAATTTAGGGACGGACGCAAAATTTTATATTAAAGGTTAAATTTATAAAATTTTAAGGATGACAAACTTATAAAATTTTAGAGGGCAAAAATATATTTTTAATAAAAATACATAGGCCGTGTTTGGTAAACAGCTTTTGAGCTAAAATTATAGGTCTAAAGCATTTTTAAAGGTTTGACCAGTCAAATTCGCTAAATTTAATGTTTGGTAAATAGAGAATTGTAATAGATAGTGGATTAAGGTAAAATCTCTCATTTTTAAAGATTTGTAAAGACTATTTTGACATTGATAATTATAAAAAATTCTCTAAATAACATAAATTTGATTAACAAATAAAATTTAAAAAATAATTTCATAAAAAATAATATATAAATTAATAAATACATGTAAATTTAATAATTAATAAAATTATATTCAAAATCTAATTTCATAGATAAGAAATTAATATATACATCTAAATTTAACAATTATTAAAATTATATTAAAAATATAACTTCACAAATAAATAATTAATATAAGCATCCTCATATATGTTCAGTAATAATATTAAAAAATTAATTTTCATAATCTAATTAATATTAATATGTACAAAATATTAATAATTAATAAATTATTTAAACAAGTATCAAATATAATTATGTCCTTATATGCTATTTTGCTTGTTCAAATAATCAAACATCTATCAGCTATATGTTAATTTTACTAAATACTTTTATACAATCAACTAATTTAATTCGTTAGTCAAGTCAGCTAATACTATCAGTTATTCGCTATCGGCTAATGTAATTCGCTATCAGCTATTCGTTAATTGTCAAATAAGACCATAAAATTTAAAAATATATATAAGTTAAATTTTTAGAGAACCTTTCGATTCATCCATGATTGGATCGTAAATATAAATTTAATACGATTTGAAATGATAATCACAAAGGAGTCGAATTGATACGCCGGTCGTTATCTTTGGGCTTAACGAAGCAAGTGGATGGAAAACGATACCTCTTGTAATCTTAAAGTGCAGAGAATGAGACGTGGCATGAGGGTATGACGTCATTGATGAGCAAATGAATGATGTGTTTGGTTTTGCAACTTAAAAGTTAATTGGGCAGTTGTTGCAAATGGTACACTACTGCTACAAGACATTAATGTAGGAGGATTAGGTGTCGGCTTAGCTTGGCTCGATCGGGTTCATGCATCCTTCCCCCCTTTTCATTCACATGTCACTTTTAATTATCAAAATACATGTGCCATCCCTTATTTCATGGGCTCAACTCTACTACTAGTCCTTGTTTTATGTAAATTACTGATTTAATCCTTATAATTTCATTTTTTACACTACTTGTATTCAGGACGGGTCTAAAAATTTAAATTTAGTGGTTCATTAACCGACAATAGATACAATTGCATGTAGACTGAAAATAAATTGAACAAGTTAGTAAAAGAAACATTTAAAAATTATAAAAAATTCAAATTATAAATTACTAGGAATAATAATGACTACAAATAAACCCAATTATTGAAAAATAAACCAAAAATAAAATGATAATATAAATAAATAAATAAATTATAAAATAATAGTAATAGAAAAAATAATATATATGGTAATGAAAATAATAAAAATAATCATAATAAATATAATAAAATAAAGCCAGAAATACAATATACAATGACTATAAATATAATAATAATAATAATAAACTAAATTAACTACCAAAAACTAATGGTGGTGTTTTATAATAATAAAATAAAAATCTAATAACAATAAATATACAGTGCAATAAATAAGTAATGAAAATAAATATAAACATGTTGAGGGATCAAATTAAAAGAAAATAAAACTTAAAAGAGTCAAAATAGTAACTAATTATGTGAAATTATATTAAAATGAATCATAGACAAAATTGGGTGGGTCAACCCCAAAAGAAAAAAAATGATATTTTCAAAACTACACCAAATATAATAGAATTTTTTTATTTAATGGTGGATCATGTGACCTACCAAGCACTACGCTAGATACGCGACATATACTTTTAGAATTGTATTATTTCAATCTCGATTCAAATAATAGTTGTTAAATTTGTTACGTCGAATTCTACTATTAGTTCTTGTGTTAACCATCATCATATATTAAATGTGGAGATAAAATAAAATTTAGTTTTTAAACTTGATAAGTCTTCTCAGCTCAGTCCTTTACTTTTTTTATCTGAATTAATCTTAAAATGTAGAAACCTTTCCTAATATGGTCTCTAACTTGGATTTCATTTTCAAATGATGACATGATACTCTAAGATCGTGTTACCTCAATCACCTAAAATTAAAAATATATATATAATATAAAAAATAGTATAATTTTTAAAATCTTTAGTTATTAACGTAGCAAGATCTTAGAATGTTAATTATCATACATTGACAAAATCCAAATTTAAATATCAAATTCCAAGATAAATATGGATTCAGTAAAATAAATATGGATGGAATTAAAAAATAACCAAATTTATTCCTTTTCCCCTTAACATATAATGCTATGACTCCTTCCCCATTTTGGATATGGAAACTCTCAAGAACCATCCATATTTCATTGTCATTGTCATTGTCAATTGTTTATTTACTTTTTCTTAAATTTTAATTCAATTTGATAAATCCTTCCATTTCACTATGATTTCTATGATATTTGTGTTTGGAAATGGAATCTCCCGCCCACCATACTTTTGTTTTTATTTTACTGTTCAGCAGCCAACGGGTCATGCATCATGAGGCGTACTTATCTCAATGCCTTACACCTTCCCGTTGGAAATATGTTTAGTTATTTTGGTCCAATTCTACTCTTAGCACATTCTAAATCTAGTTCCCTCTACTAATTTAATTTAATAATTGAAGTTTAATTAATAACCCTGCCAAGAGATTTTTATTAAGCTAAGTATCTGGCTTTAAAAAAAATATTACACCATTTGCCAATGTTAAAGGTGCACGGAAGTTGTGCAAGTGTGTGTATACAACATTGTATTCAACATTTTTGTTTTCTTATACTTTAACCTTCTATGCTTGTAATATTGGTTGAGTGAGTAGTTGCATTTTTATTTTAAAATTCTCATGTAGTTTAATTTAACATAATTCTTTTGACGATATTATTGATTGATTTTCAATTATTAAAACAAAGGAGTGCATAAAGGGACTAAATTCTTGGAATTAAAACTACAAGGATTAAATTTTCAATGTGCGAAAGAGTAGAGGGACCATAATCGAAATTTGAGCAAGTATTTATTATCGTCTCTTGTCCTTTTGTCTTTTTCAACTATGTTGGCAACATTATACATTTTCAAATAAAGATTGAGATGTTATTTTTTATGATTTGGTATCTTAATTAAATAAAAAATAAATTTATATTTTAACTTGTAAATTTCATTTATTAATTCCCATATTATGAAATTCATACATTCTGTCCCTGTATTTTTATTTTTATTATTTAATGTTAAAATTGTCTAAATTAAAGTACATTAATTAAATTTACAACTTATGTGTAGCATATGAATTAATGATAAGATATTGACAAAAAATAGAAAGATTTTAATAATGTTAGCATTTTTTTTGTATTTGTTAGCATCTTTATTATTTAGAACAAAATATCTATCTAGTAATGGTTTATTATAAAGGTAATTATTTGATGCAACGTCAATAGATTTTTTTTCTTCAATAAGCGGATTTTTAAAATCGTCACATATCCCTTTTAAGGCTCTAACCCCTAAATTTTAAACCATAAAATTTATTCTTAAACCTTAAAACCTAATCACAAACACTAAAACTCTAAACCTAAAAATTAGACACTAAACTCTAAAAATTATGCACTTGTAGAAAAACTAAATTTTCACCGTCGGTGCATAAAATATTCTCTTAATTATAACATAAATAAAATTCACTTCGTAGTATGTATTTAAATAATTTATTTAATGAATTTCATGAGTATATATAAATGAAACATATTTTCAATATCTATATTGATTATAAATTTTAATTATTTAAAAATGAGAATAATCTATAAAAACTTAAAATATAAAAAAAGTATGTGGAATATTCTAGAAGAATAAAAATAACGTGCAAAAAACAAGTTGAAAATTATCTATTTTTATTATTGATAATTTTCAATGTAATGAATCTAACTTGGTTAGATAAAAGAAAGAAAGAATATACAAAAAAAAAAAAGATAAAGAAAAATCCGAATCCAGATTAAATTTTTTCTATACAAAAACACCTCAACCACCTAATCCCAAATCCAACAAAAAGTTTAACCGGGTATTAGGATCCACGATCTGTTGGCCGTCGGGTCGGTTCAATTGTCGGCAACATGATACTTGATCAAAAATGGATGCTCCAAAAGCTGAGAGGCATTCCACCTCTTACTAGACTCCTTCTGCAAGCAACACTCCATGAAGTTCCGGAACTCATCGGAAGCACCCGGCGGCAAAACAGGTGGTTCGCCGAAGCATATCGAGCACATCAAAGTAGCCCAGTCGGGTTTTTGACCCGCCGGGAGAAACGGAAAGTGACCCACGAAAAGTTCCATCAAAGTAAGCCCTAAACTCCAAATATCGCCGAGGAACCCATCGTAGTTACCTCCGTTAGCATCCGGATCGAACCGCTCCGGACTCATGTAAGCGCTGGTTCCGACGTAGGAATTGCAGGATTCCAGCGTCCGAGACATGATCTTGCTGACTCCGAAATCGGCGATCTTAACTTCCATCTTCTTGTTCACCAACAGATTCGAAGGCTTGAGGTCTCGATGAATTATCTTATGGCTATGCAAGTAACTCAATCCTTTTAGAATCTGCCTCGTTATATGAGCAAGTTCCGGCTCCGAGAAAGTCCCCTTGCTACGAAGAAGAGTATCCAAAGTTCCGGCGTCCATATACTCCATTAAAATCGCGACATCCCCCGACGGCTTCTCATACGTTTCGTAGCAGTGAACGATGTGAGGCGAATCAGTCTTTCGTAGAATATCCCTCTCTCTGAAAACCTGTCGACGTGCCGACAGGTCGCCGTCGCCGTAAACAACTTTCAGTGCATAAATCTTGGAAGTCCGTTTGTGTTGGACTTTGTATACGGTGCCGCCGTTCCCGTGGCCGAGTACTCCGAGTCTCTCGAGCTCCGCAGCGGGGGTAGTAACAGAAGAAGCGGCTACGGCGTTTTCTGTGGAAGATGGAAGGAGGGGGAGGGGGAGGGGGAGGGGGAAGCGGGGGCGGCGATCGGAAACGTCAGGCAGCGGAAGGCGGAGGTTAAGCTGGCGTCGCTCACGAACTACTGCCATGTGAAGGAAAAAGGTAGGTGTTTTGGGAGAAAAAGTAAATGATGTGGAAGGAAAAAAGGAAGGTTTAAATACATATAAGTAGGAAAGTGAAGTGAAAAGAGTCGGCTTAGACGAGGAAGGTGAGAGGATAGAGAGAGAGGTGGGATCCAAGATTTTTTTTTTTTTTGGAAAAATATATACATATTTTATGTACTCGTGGGTCTGAATTGTTATTTTGTTATATTATACTTTAAATAATTTTAAAATTCAAATTCTATTGGAAGTGACTAACGTAAATCTTAAGATTTTCACCAAACGATAGGGTGAACTACTTGTTAGTCAAGCATACTGACTTTATACTCAAGCCCGGTTACTTGCACAGTTACACGATTTTTTTTTGTAGGATATATATATATATATATTTATATTATGGTCCATATTTAAAATTTGCAGTTTTTTTAATAATATTTTTTAAAATTCGAATTTAAATTATCTTTTTTAGAGAATAAAATGTCTTAGGCACTCAATTTTTATTCATTTTTTAACTTAAGTACAACAACGATTAGGGTTCACTTAAAATGGAAGGTGGAATTATCTAAGATTTTCCAATTTCTTTTAATTTCTTTTATCGATTTGTTTAAAACAGTGGTAGATACACGTATAATCGACGAGTTTACATTTTTTAAACACTATCGGTTGGTATATTAATCCCGAAAATCAACTAATTTCGATCAATAGAGAAATCGATACTGATTGAAAAAAAAAAACAAATGGGCTCACCAATTATCAATTGATCTACAAGAGGATACGTTATTTGGTAGGTCTTTTAAACAACGTTCAAGATTTAAATTTTGATATTGTAATTGAAATAAATAGAGTTAGAAGTATTGTTTCCATAATAAATCTCGATAGTATTTGATCTGAATTAATCAATAATTAATTAGATATCATTGATTATAAAAGTATACTCCAAACGTTTAGTACTTTCATCTATTGTACTGTTTATATTTGAGGTTCACAAGTCACCTTTCTTAACAAAAGTATACTCCAAACACCTCGTGTTTCACTTTCTTTTTAATGGCCGGCGGCGACATCGGTCTTAGTGTTGGTTGTCGACCGCCGGTAATCTTATTTTATTTATTTATTTTGTTCTTTATTTTTTAGTTTTTAAATTCAATCTCTGTCATTGTGACACGATTTTCTCTACCTTTTGGTATGCATCCTCTGCTTTTTTTGCATGTTTTTTTTTCTTAATCGGTCATTTAGCTGTTTCTTTTTTCTTTTGATTTTTTACCAGGTTAAATTTGACGTCGTCACGACTGATCAAGATGGCGCTCTTTTGATTATCCTGTTGATCTCTCTGTTTTGAACCCTCGAATTGAATTTAGATACAAGCTCATAGTTGCCACTCTTGTTAGCGATTGAATTATGATAATAACTGTATTGTCAACGTACATTATTATTGTAATATGCATTTTTTAATATTGTTTATCGTTGTTTTTCACCTTTCATTGTCGAACTTTTGGTGATGTTTGTATCTATTTTGTTTCAAGCTTTTGAGTTAGGATTTTTAAGTTTTCTAGGTTGGGTCCTGTTTATGATCTAGGGACATTAATTTCCATGTTATTAGGAATATGTCTGGATCAAGTTTATTTACGTGAGTTGTAAACTCTCATTATATTTTTAAACTTTATTTTTTAAATAAAATTAACGTACTCATATTAAAAAAATAGTAGCATGCTCCAAAATTGAGCAAAAAAATTTTAATCTCTTAAAGAAATATAATTTTATCATTTTCCCGAACTCCTAGTATTATATTCTTAGTTTTACTCATGTGTATTATTATTATTTTTACAAACAAGTGTATTATTACTTAATTAGTATATGAATAGATGTTAAGGATTAGTTATAGATCACTATTGAGTCTTATTAAGATACTAATAAGTGATTTACCAATTAATTACTAAGTTAAAGTTCAAGTAAATGGTAAAGTAAGTGAATTCTAAAAGAACATGGGCCCAATATCACAAAGGTGAAAAAAAAATTATAATTCTTTGGAATTACATGGAGAACTTCACTTTACAATGATTTGATTAAAAATAAACATATTTAATATGCATTTGCTGACATCACAATTTAAACTGTGTGCCCTACTCTTTTTACGTTAATAATTCTTTTTACTTTAATTTATGTTAATTTAATCTTTATATTTTACGAAAATTGAAAAAGTTAATTGTTGGTAAACACGTAAATTTGAATCATTATTTTTTGTTTTTATATTGTATATAAGTTATTGGATTGTTGATTTTTCATAATTTCTTGTATTTAAATTGTTAAACAACTGAATTCCTAATTAACCTTCTAATAACAATGTTTGGCAATATTATCCATTTAGAGTAACTTTTCTTTTTTAAGTATAAGGTCCAAACTTCAGTAATTTTAAATTAATTAATGATTAATTTCTGTTTTTTTAGGATAGACAATATAATTCAATATTAAGTTTTTTTAAACTAATTTATTTCGATTATGAAGAAAGGGTTTTTTCTCCTCCAAAACCAATGTCGGTGAAACTAAAATCAAAACGAAAATTTAAAATTTTGTATGATAAGTGGCCTTTTGTTTTATTTCTTTAAAAATTAGATACAAATTGAAAAAATAAACTTAATTATCTATCGAACCAACCCTAATATATATGAGAGGTTTGCAGGAGAATACGACAATGGTTTATATTCATTCAGCATTTATAATTATAAGTTATGAAAACTACTTTCCAACTTAAAAATATTAAAGGTTATAGATATTGTTAAGTGTAATGCATTAGTTGATTGGGATACAGCCATAGATTTGCAGATTCGCATTAATTTTAATTATAATTAATTAATTATGTAATTGAAGTGCTCAACAGGGGAGGATTCAATTAAGTATATTCTGAAGCTTTCGTATTAATGTTTCCATAAATTAAATAAAATGGTTGTAGCTTCATTTTACTACGCTTAGTCCAAATACACATAGGACCAAACATTTCATTTTAATGAATATTGTTTTGTTATTAATATTATACCGTGGATTTAATTGACAAAATGGCTGCTATTTTTACCTTTAAAACTGCCTCACGTGCTAATTTTTTTAAATTTTCTTGGGTTTAGGAATATGTGAAACATGTCCAACTACTCTCGAAATCTGTAATTTTGTATATAATATTAAGTATTTTTTTTTACATAAATAGCAAGTATCATTTATAGTGGTAGATAAATGGGCACATGCAATTTGCAAAATGTCATATCCCATACCAAAACCCGACGTCCTTGATTGCCCCCCTCTGATATTCCAATATTTTATATACCAATGGGTTTTCCCCTTCAAAATTTAGTATATAATTTTTTTTACCAAAAAGCTAAAATTTATTAAAATAAAATAAAAGGTAGAGGCCCAAAGAAAATGAGTAACAAGGTATCCAAAAAAAACAAAAGGGCAACATGGCCTAAATCGAAAGAACAAAAATAAATCCTAGCCGCAAATCATAGGGCAACAATTCTACCTAAGCGATTAGGACGGCAGACGGCAAGAAACATCTTCGGCGAAGAGACGGGGCCGATAAATCGGACCAACAAAGAGTCCATAAGCAGGTAACTGAAATAAACAACCACCACATACCGAGAGTTCGACATCGGTTCTAATAACTTGAAAGCCGAATTCGAGAAAGTTCCTTGATCGAACATGACTGCTTGAACCCTTAAATTTTCAGTCCGCATCGCGGGGATCACTAGCAGAAATTACAGAGACAACCGATAGACGAGACAGCCTAGTTCTTTGAGACGGTTGAGACCGCCAGCAAACAACTATCGGCTCTGCAGCACAGTATAGAGATTTTTTTTTGAAGAAACAACAAGAGGAACACCACAGAAAAAAGGGATTTGAGAGGCAGTCGAACGACACAGGATAGCATCAGTGGTGAAAAAAAGAGATGATGGATGTTCCCCTTGGCAACCAGAAACTGGTGGTAACCAAAATCACCACCAAAAGAACGGTCTTTTTCATCTCCAAGGACCTTTTTCGGTTTCTTCGTTATCCATTGTAGATACAAGTCAAATCTCCTTTTTTCTCAAAGATTCACTTATTTCAATCCCTCTAACATTCCAGTACATAAATGTTATAACAGATTGAAAAATAAAACAAGCAAACAACACAAAAGAAACTTCCCAAAAAACAAAGAAGGAAAAAGCGATCTAGCAGTAGCAGACCAAAAAATGCGGCAGAAAAAACCCAACCCAAAATCAAAATAACCCAAGAAAACTCAGCAGTCAAAATAGGACGAATAAAAGCACAACAAAAGCATACCGCTCCAAAGCTTACAGAGTAACCATCCTCCACTTTCACTTCCCTTCGTTTAAGTAAGGGAGGCCACGAGAACGAAAGAGGAGAGGGTCGAGACCCACAAACAAGGCCAGCAAAACAAAACAAGAGCTCAAGAAATCAGCAGGAAACAATTGGAGCGAGAATCCAAAGGAGAAAGAAGAAAAGTTATTACGCCCTAAAGTACTCGATCACCAAAAATACACTCGAGATTGACCAAATTAAGAACAAAAACCGACGATTCACCGCGAGGACGAAAACCCACTCTACCAAGATAAAAATCGAGCAACAAATCAGACGAAATCTGTTAACAGTAGAAAGAGAAATGGAAGAGACGAGCGACGCTAAGGTTGGGATTTTTTTCTTTTTTCTCATGCACTTGCTTTATTACTATATAACAACTTTTGGCTTAGCACGAATGATAATAATATTATTAGCGGCAGATTGTAGTCGGAGCTAGGGATGATCAAATAGTTTGATGCGACAGGTTTTGACCCGATTTAATTTTATAGAATCATATTTAGTTTTAAAAAAGTGTTTGTATCATGTTTCGTTTTGCGGAGAATAAAATTGAATTTAAATTTAGAATTAAAAATTTTCAACTCATCGTTATAATGCCTCTCTCCATATTTTATTTTCAATTGTTTTTTTTATTTTTCTTAATAAAAATATATTTCTTATTTGTGTCTAGTGGGGTCGAGGGCAATTTTTATCTCAAAATTTAGGTTTGGTTAGGTTGATGACGTTTTTTTATTTTAAAGTTCAGGTCTTATATATGGATTAACCAAAACTTAGTCTGACTCGACCCATAACCCACCCTAGTTAGAGCCACACCTAAAATAAAAAAAAATCATTAAACTCTTCAATATATTTTGAAAATTTGTATTAATCTCTTTAAATTTTTTAAAAATCCTCAACTCTGAAAAGTTTTTGAAATTATTATAAAACCTGGCTTTACCGGGAGTATATAAAGGGTCCAAAACAACGTGCCAAAACCTTTTAACTTTTAGATGAATCCAAAATAACAGAAAAATGTAAAAGAAACATGTGTTAATTATTTTTCCTAGTTATTTCATATATAAATCCAAAAAATAGTCAAAAACATGTGTAAATTATTATATTTAATTTTATAAATACATACGAATTTTAAGTTATACAATACGTGACGTTACTTCATAAGTTTCAATTTTCCTTTTATAAAAATATCATTATAATCCAAATGAATTTTTAAGACAGAATCCGTATAAATTTCACCGAGAAGTTGTCTTTACATTTGGACCGTACATAGGCGCTTAAAATTTTTCTAAATTAAAATATTGCTTGGATAATTCTTTTAAAATAATTTATAGAAGAAAATTATATTAAAAAATTTAACTTTGAGTATGAAATAATTAAGCTAATAAAGAACTTCAAATAATTAAAAGAAATTCGATTGAATATTAATTCAATTAAAATCCTTTAAAATTTGTATATTAAAATGAGTTTAAATATACTTATTTTAAGGGTAAACTACATAAATGCTCACCGAATTTTTAAGGCAGATTCATTTTGGTCATCGTACTTTTAAAATATTCGATAAGGTCACCCAATTTTTAGTTCGATTTTAATATACACCGAACTTTTAATTCGCTTTCAATATGGTCACCCCTGTTACCTTCCGTTAGAAGATGACGTTTTTTCCTTAATAAAGAATGGGTAAACTACATCAATCATCACTCAACTTTCTTCTCGATCCTATTTTGGTCACTAAAGTTTAAAAATTTTTAATTTAATAACTTAACTTTCGAATTGTTCATATTTTGGCCACTCTTAAATGACATATTTATACAAATAGAAAAATTCTATTAATCCTTAAAAATTATTTTGGTTAATTGGTAAATTCAGATTATTTAATTCTCGATCTTATATTGTACCAATTAAATCAGATAATCGATTAACCAGTTAAACAAAATATTTTATTCTGGAGATGATTTTTTACTTTGTTTATTAAAACATTAAATATGATAATATGGTAAATTTAATAATTGTTCGATTGAGATAAAAGTGTAAAAACAACTAGAAAGTCAAAAATTGAAAGTTCACACCTATTAATCCTACCCATAGTCAAAACTTAAAGAAAATCAGAAGGGTATCAAAATCACTAGACTATAAGATATTGTAATGCATAAAATTTAAAAATATTGTATATAGTAGATCATATCGGTTAATCAAGTTTGCTTAAAATTGTGAACCATAACCGAATCGAAATAATTTATTTTAAAAATTCGTACCTAAATCGAGTTTGACTAATCCTTAAAAAATTATTTTGGTTAATTGCTACATTCAGATTATTCAATTCTCGATCTTATATTGTACAAATTAAATCAGATAACCGATTAATTGGAATATTTGATTTGAGTAATATTTGTTTTTACTTTGCCTATTAAAATATCAAATATGGTAATAGGGTAAATTTAATAAGCAAAGTAAAAAAATCGTTACCCGAATTTTTCTATTTGTATAACCATGTCATTTGAGAGTGGCCAAAATATGAACAATTCAAAATTTAAGTTACGAAATTAAAAATTGTTAAACTTTAGTGACAAAATAGGCGAGAGAAGAAAGTTGAGTAATGTTTGGTGTAGTTTACCCATTTTAGGAAAAAAAACAAAAATTAACGGGAATTTCTTACGGAAGGTGACGAGAGGGGCCGTATCGAAATCGAACTAAAAATTGGGTGACCTTATCAGATATTTTAAAAGTATGATGATCAAAATGAATCCTCCCTAAAATTTCAGTGACCATTTATATAGTTTACCCTATTTTTAATTTTAAAAACTGTAAATAATTTTGATATGGTGTAAAAAATATTAAAAGAAAGAAAGAAACAATAAAGTTTCAACCCGTATAACAGCTCTCTTCCAAAGCCTATACAATGAAGTAAGCCCAAAAACACAAATCCAATCTAAAATTTTCCAACCCATTCAACCTTCTCTCCAAATTAGCAAAATCCAACAATATTGACCCAACTCATTAATAAATCTCACCAAACAACATAAAACAAAATCAAACATTATTTTTAAGAGTTTTGTTATGTTTTTTTTCCCTTTCAAAAGTGACAAGAATTTAAGAGTGGTCAATATCAATTCATTGAGGTTTCTAAAAATATTAAGTTTTCATGTTTAAGGTTTTTTTTTCTTTATATTTCATCTCGATTTAGGTTGCATTATGTATAAATATGGTTATGATTACAACGCATATGTTAAAAGATAATTTGTTTCTACTTGTTCAAGAACCAACTACTATTAACCGGGTGTTTATGGTTAACCCTTACACTATAACGGTTAATTTGTATGTTTTGTTCTCAGTGCAATTAGATAATAATATTTAAGGATAATGTGTTTATTTCATTACGGTTAACCAAAATACTATAACGGTTAATTATAAACACCCATAGCAGCTGGTGTCGAATTATTTTAGATAGAAAAGCTAGCCAGCTTGATGCAACCTATGAATAGTTCAATAAATTTTGACGTCCTTTAATTCAACGCTTTCTCATATCATTTAAGCACACAATTCAAATTACGCGCTGCTTTGCTTTGCTTGCTTCTACATTATCATTCAGTTTGAATGCCTCAAATTGGAGAAATTATTAGATAGACCCGGCTCACCACGTCATCTATAATTCATTTAATGAGATTCATTTATTTTAGCGTAACTTTGAAATAACTATTGCTCTTTAATGTTATATAGGAAAGAGATGGAGATTCACTTTGAAAAAAAATAAAATAAAAAATTATTACTAGATGAGAACAATGATGAATTGTAAGCCAAACTTATTTAATAATTTTTCGTTCCAAGCCAAATTACACTTTCTTTTTTAAAACCAGAATCAATCATTCAATGTTTAGAGTTTCTCCATCCATGTTTTTAACGTTAGCGTTTTGTCACATTACTATTTTTTTATTGCAAAGTCAATTAATTTGATATTTTAACAATTTCCTTTTCCATGTCTATTTTTGCTTGTGGTCAAGCGAAAAGTACAAAAACAACAAATTATTCTGCTAACCAATGCTCCGTGTATAAAACTACTTAAATCTTTTTTTACAACAAATTGAAACCCCAAATAAATGAATCCATGCACATTTAGCGTGGATTTTCAAAGAATAAAGAATTTCTAACCAAACAAAAAAGAAAGAACAATTCAAAAAGATCTCTTGATGTTCTTAAAATCCAGAGAATCAATACACTCCAATCCAGGTCTGTAAGGATTCAACAACTTCAAAAGCTCAGTTGCTTTCTCTTTGGTTTCATCGCTGAACCCAACTTGTATGAGCAACAAAAGCTTTTGAAATGCACCAACTTGAAGAGCTTCTATCAACACTTTTTCTTCATATTTACTTAGCTTCCAAATGGCCGAAACAGAGTACTCGGTTGCCAGTTCCGAAACACGCAATACCTTCTTCACCAGAACCGGCATTGCCAGAGCGTTATCGTAAGCAAATTCCCTCCCTTGTTTGGTCTCGCAGAGTTTGTCTATAACACCTAAACCCCACTCGCAGTAGCTTTTTTCCGATTCGATTATGGATTCTAATAGTAAAGAAACGAGACCCATTTCCACAAATACAGCCTTGGTTTTCTCGTTTGGTGATGAAACCATGTGGTAAATCACCATGACAGAAGCTTTCGCGATCGAAGGAGAAATTGGGTCTTTAATGAGGTTGAATAGGATTCCGTTTGCTCCATCAATGGCGGCCAACTGTTCTCCGCAATGCTGGTCGCAAGAAAGAAGCTCTTTCAGGACGTTAATGGAGTTTTGCTTCACGGAAATGTCTTTTGATTTCAAAAACCAAACCATGCAACGCAGAGAAGGTTTTGACCCAAGGTACGATGCTTCTTGAGCAAGCGGGAACATCCAGTTCATCACACACAATATTTCCTCCAACACAATGGCATTCTTCTCCAACGAGTCGCTTGCGAATGCGTCGAACGCAGCGGCGAGGACTCCGGCGGCGTCGCTCGCGACAATGCATCGCCTATTTCGCTCGCTTTCGAGACCCCATTTCTTGATTTTATCAATAGAATCCAAACAGTCGCATTGGTCCAATCGTCTCTTCGAATCGGTAACCGAAAACAGAATCTGGGAGACCTCGGCTGAGCTCACGGGGATTCTCGGCGTCGGGATCCTTTCAATGCCTTGGCTCCGATTCTCCACGCACCAATCTTGAATCATTTTCCTTAGGGAATGATTGGGTATCTGATCGAAACTTGTAAGGACTTGATTCGTAACAGGGCAGGTAAAATTCCCATCTTGGAGCCATTTCTCGATGCTTTCTCGATCGTAAGTTATCCCAGAAGATATCGTCACCGGATCCTTCATAAGATCAAGAGCTATTGGGCAAATGAAATGCCTTGGGATCTGAAGCTCCAAATGATGAACTTTTTTATCTCCATTTCTGGGTTTTCTTTTTATCCAACTGAAAACCATTGCCAAAGATTTGATATCAGGTTATTTTATCAGAGAGAATGAATTTAAAGGCAAAGGGCTAAACTTGTTTTTGATTCTGTGAAGGTGAAGAGAGCTTTTTGAGGTTTATATATTGAGTGGAAACTGGGGATTTGATTTTGAAAAACTTTCACACGGTGTTCAAAGTCCAGGACTTGAAAAAGAAGGATTGTTGAAGTTTGAGAAGCGTTCAAATTGGATTATTATTAGTAATAATAACCAAATGCTAGGAAATTAATTTAGCGTTTTAGGGAATACGAGTATTGAATTTTGACCATTGAAAAAAGCCATTTTTGAAGGATTAAAAAATTGGACTGTCAGGTGTGGAAATGGTAAAACACTGCCCGTTTCCCTTACTTCAAATTTCTTACTGGTAAACCGAAGCTTGTTTGAACATGCTTTGAGGTTGCGGGTTTGACGTGTCGACTTGGATTTTCTCGGTCGTATATCTGAATCATTCGCCTCCCTATCGACCAACCCTGCAAACCTTCCCCACGAGATTGATTCATTATATATGAACATTTCAATCATTTAGCTGCTAGGTGTACGGAAATTTAATTTGTGGGCGTCGTGCATTTTTTGTCTTATTGTATTTATCGTGGTTGCGAACATAACAAATACTATTATAGTTAATAATAGATGCCATTACAAATATCGCAGTTTAAGACAGTGTCGATACTATTATATACTACGTTATTTAAATCCCTGATCCCCTTTGTTCTCGAGTCTTGGCCATGTGGTGATAGCCAACACGCTGCAAGCTGTTTCAAGCTAATCATCCACCTTAACCTAAACATGCAAGATTAGTTTAATCAATCGTCCTTAAGCCTAATAAAATAGGAGAGCATGGACTGAAAGCAACGACTTTTGTTCAGTTAAATAATGATAATAATATAGTTTATCTACAAGGAATAGCATTGCATCCCAATTATTCCATGTCCAACAAATACTATACAGATATACAAATCCTTGTTCAAAAAATAAACGACTCAAATATGAATCTGCATGTCCCAGAAAAATATGTTAAACGTTTTTGGTTAAGAAGCTCAATCTGCTGCAGAATCTATAGTAAATTAATCAGCCTTGCCAAGTTTATTGGGATTATTCCTGCCTTATAAACGGAGAAGAACTCAATTCCGTACTGTAAAACGAATCTTCGCCGTTAACGTCGTACATATTATCGTTCTTTTCTTCATCCCATTTCAGTACCTCCCTTACATATTTGAATGCCTCGTCGATCGATCTGCGTTCTCGGCCTCTAGTCTGCCAAACAAACAGTTTTCTGCTGCATATTGAATAATATAGCTCCTTGAATTTCACCGCCACATAATAGAACGCTTGTTGTGCCAGGGCGTGTTGATTGTGATGAGGCTTTAAGGGGCTAAAATCCCTGAACCACTCACAATTAGACAAAGGGACCTGGCTTATCTTCTCCTCCAAGGCATCGAATTTGGTCAGCAGAAGCACGAAAGGGATGTCCCTAAAAGACGGGTGGCTCACTAGACTCTCAAACATATCTCTGCTTGACAACATTTTGTTACAGACGGGGCCTGTACCACGAGACCACATCTCGTCATAATCGCTCAAAGCGACACAGAAAATCACAGCCCTTATGTCTTCAAACATTTCCAGCCATTTGCAACCATCGTGCAGTCCCTTGGAATTTATTCGAATCAGTTGGTACCTAAGGCAACGGAGATCACCAACAAATATTATAACATGGAATACAAGTGGAGAAAAAACATACATTATGTATTATATATATTTCACTCTTAAAAATGGAATGATGTGCTATCAGAGGGGAAAAGGTTCTACTTGTTCAAGGAAGGAGGGCATTCAAAGTTTTCGTTGTATACTTCGGACATGGGGCTCCTATCATCAAATGAGAATTCAATGGAGGTAAGACCATTACTCTGAGTAACTCCCTCGGCATACAATATATCCTTTTCTGAAGGTTCATACTCATTGCTCGATATTTCAACAGCCTGCAGGGAAACAACGAAGAATAATGGCACGCTAAAGAGCGGAAAACAAAGAAGAAAAAGAAAACCCAGTTAACACAAATTCTTCATAAAACACAACCATGAAATGATGTTTCATACCTTTTCCAAAAAGTATTTGGCAACATCTGGAAGATGAGGCAGCTCCTCACTTCTCTTGTACGTTTCCTGAATGGCAGGATCCTTCCAGATCTCATCTACAATAGGCGCATACTCACGGGTTGCAGCGGGAAAGAATGCGTCCAAGTCTCCCATAGCCATAATATCCAATAACCAATCAGAAAAATGCTTGAGCCTTGGGTTAATTGAATAGATACACTGATCAGTTCCATCAACTCCTGTTTCATCTGAATTCAATTTTCATAATTAGCACATAGAATTACTTTTTCATGGAAAAAAGTACCCTTTAGTTACATATAATTTCACAAATGTATTTTTTCCATCCAGAAGAGATAATGGGGTATGTATTCACATGATGCAATTTCATGTATTCAAACAAAATTGTATAGTTTATGTTAAAAAGATAGTTTTGTCACCATCCAAAAGCTTAAATTGATAAGAAAGGAATCATCTTTTATATTTAAGTTCTAACGTGCCTCCTCACATTCCACGGCTTAGACTCATCACCACAGAATCAAACTTCTTGATGACTTTTGATTTCATAGATCACTAAGTTGTAATCCTAAACTTATCTACTAAGGAACAGTGGTTAAATTGACAGAACAAAGCAGTGGTTAAATTGATATCATAAAATCAAGATAAAAACATAGGAAATGAGATGCAGTAATATCGAGACCTGAAGCAGAATTTTCAGCATCGGAATTATTAGTTCTTAGCTCCGACAAAGCTTCTTCTTCAAATCTCTCTCGTCCTTCAAGTAATACACTTAGATACTTGTACATGTTACTTTGAATCATATGCTTAATGCTCTGCATCTCTTCTGGAGAGAACCCATTTCCATATAAAAACTTTGCCTGTTCAAGGGATTGAAAGAAAATGTGTTACAAAAAAAGAGAGAGAAAAGAACATCATTATGGCATAAGAAAGGTTGAAGACGGTAGAGATCCTATACTTGGTCAAATCACTCAATACATATACATCCCCTCTAGTTCAGTGGCGGATCCAGAAATTTAAAAATGGGGTCCAAAAAAATTTAATTCCCTACATACATTGGTATTGCCTTGGTATAGTGTCGATTTCTTGAGTTTGAGACATATTATGCGAAGGGGAAAAAAACTCTTGCTCGGCTTGGGTTGTTAAAGGTGGAGTTGGCGATGAGGGACAAGTTGACACTTAAGAAGAACTTGCACAATTTTTTTTAACTTTTTGAACAAACCAATCCAAAATTACCCTCTTTATCTTTTGAGGATGACTATTCATCTTCTTATTACTACAATTACAAGTTACAATAATTATTAATTATAATTCACTACTCAATAGACATATCTTATAAATAAAGTGTCCAACCAAACTATTAGAACTGAAATCGGAATACTTAAATTATACAAAATTTAATACAATCTTTTTCCTCATTCTCAAAAATTCATATTCAACATTCAAATAGTCAATTCGCCCATGAAATCACCCAAAACTGTTAAATTGAACCCAAAACTCAAATTTTATCCTTTAATTTAAACTTACTCAAATTAAAAAAATAAAATGTAAGAATTTAGAAATTAAAATCTGAATTCAATTAAATTAAAGAGGGTAAGAAAATAAGTAAATAAACTAATAAAGGGATGATCTGTTGATTTTCTGCTTCAATGTCACTACTGAAATATGAATTAGTACTAGAAAGAGGAGCGAGGCTGAGAAAGGAGATAGCAAGAAACTATTCCTAATATATAAGGAAAATACTTTGATACACAAGCTTAAATATAAAAGGTTGTGTAAATTTTTTACATTGTATCAAAATATAACTCAATATATAAAATGCAATCAATTTTTTTCTAATTAAATTTTTTTAAATAAAGTAAAAGTACATAAAAACATCAATGCACATGATAAAGTAACAAAGTGCATTATTTTTACCAACAGATGTAACCTTTTAAATTTTAACATTCCTTTTCTTTTCCCAAAAATGGGTATGCAAAATTTCTTAGTTTTTTTCTCTCTACCACAAAAACCTATAGTGTTTAGTAATTTCCCCCAAATAATGGGTGTGCAGCTGCTACTACAAGGGCTCTACAGATCCGCCACTGCTCTAGTTCTATTTCAAGACAGTTAGGCTCTACTTGGTATGAATGATAGAAATTTTTTTAATCTAATGGTTAATCTACAATGTAAGAAAGTAGTTATGAATCTTAACCGTTTGATTAAAAAAATTGTCATCCTTACTGCTTTCCATACTTCATACCAAGCAAAGCGTTAATCCACCCCACCCCTCTATATATACTGGCAAGTAAAACTATAAACACCATTACGATGCAGCATAACTATTAACTCCAAATTATATTAACAAATAGCTAACAAAAGTAAAAATATCCTTAAAACCCCATAGCAGGATGATAGGAGTGTGAACATTAAGAAAATTTGCAGCAGAACAAGGATTGCATTTTAAGTTAAAACCACATTTGCCAAGATGAAGAACAAGACCAGAACAAATATATAAAGGATCAGACGGATGCAGGTAGACTACAAAAGACGACAAGCATTTAACCAAATCATAAGAAGAAAGCTTGGTAAATAATAATGGAACTTATATTAACCAAGGAACATGTCAGAGAAGCAGAAGAAATTAAAGTAACATGCTTGCGGTAAAAACAGTTTAAAACAAAAACCATGCCTGCTTGAAGATGGTACTGGTACCAGACCCTTCCAACCCAAATAATAGCAACTTCTGTACCCTTCCCTGATCCAGATACTCAGGCACTGTCCTCCCTGAAAAGATAGTTGGATCTTCTTGTGGCCCATGAGGATTCGCAGGTGGTACAGGCAGCGAAAACAATGAACAGCAGAAACGAGTAAAAGCCTGCCTACCAAAAATCAAACTCTACTGAATAAAATATCAATTCAATCACTGATTGAATTCTAGAACTTATATTTAATGTAAAGATTACAAGAGAACCTTTTCCCATATCTTTCCCTTGATGTTATTTTGACCTTCTTCCTCATAAGATCCATCTTCGTATAGCCAGAAATGAGTATCCCTGGGGCATTGTACCTTTGCCAGCTGAAATAAAATTAAAGTAGAAATCGAACCAAAATCATTATACAACGTAATGTGTCTGCTGAAATGAGAAGAAACCAACTGCACTCATCAGAATGAGGAGTCATCCTTTAGAGACCAGGGAAATAATAAACTGAAGAAATGCCATCCTTCATCTTATATAAGGCTATAATCACAGGCACAACGAGTTCAGGTCCAGCCCTTTAGTTAAGGTACAAATTTCCATAAAGAGCCAGAAAGAGGAAGCAAAAGCATGTTGCAGTTTACGACAGTCAAGCTGAAGCTTGACAACCTTAGGGTTTTGCACTTAATAGCAAAACTGCCCAAGTATTTCTAACGACTAGCAAAGGCATGTGTAGACACATCTTTCTCAACACCAACAAAAATGTAAAACTCTACATAGCATCTAATTAATCAGAAAACAAACATTACATTAGAGAGCTAAGGTTTGAGACAACAATACTCACTCTGCCCAAACTTGCATGTCACTTAGTATATTCATCATTATATGTAGAACACATGCAATTGAGATATGGTTAATAATAATCTCATCTTTAAAGGGAATGTATTAGTTATTAGGAATGCAACAAGTATTAAAACAACTTAAAGAATATATGGAATAGTGAAATCGAAATTTCTAGTTCATACCAAGAGAACATAAGTTTAGGATAAAAATTCTCAACTATCTTCTAATTTTAAGCATGATTCTGTAAATAATTTTTTATGCTGTCATGTACCAAGCCAAGACCAAAAAACTGCATCTGTGATCTTCTTCCATGCAGAACTGGCCTTAAAAATGACCTGGGGCCAAAATAAAAGTGTGTTGTGATAAAGTAAAACCCCTTCCTTCAAATATAGATTGAATCATACTAGATATTTTCACTGAAGGGAATGACAAAGGGGCAAGGATGGGTCCTCATATGAGTGAAAAAAGTTTCAGGTCAATAGCATGGGCTTTAGAACGGTTTCTCGTATAGCATTAAGAGTGATTATTTATATCATACCGAAGTTAGCTTCACATCTCTGGTTTCCATTTTGAGAAAGAGAAGTTTTCCGTCCCTAGGTCCCATTAAACTCCAGAAATCTTTATATACCACTACCAGACATGAATGAAAGATACATAACGTTGCCCACATAATCTTTTTTTTTCCAACAAACATCATCATATATAACAGAGGGCATGTAATAGGAAGGAAAAAGAAGTAACTGAAATACCTTCAACACTCTAAGCTCGATCTTCGTGATTTCCCGGCCATTGATGTAAACCCTTGTATTCCCATTGCTAGCATCCTTTTTCAGCTTATTACCAATATTCAACTTAGAACTAATTATCCTGTCAGGTTTTTCCCCTTCCTGAAATCCAATTCAAAGTTCAAACACATGAACTAATAATAATAACAATCTATTTTGAATCCAGAAATTTACCTTTCCCCACAATCCAGAATCCTTATCATACCAGTACCTTCCAGGCTTCAACTTCTGAGGTGGTAGCGCGCACCCTAAAAGCTCAGCCAATTCTTCTTGATTCAATTGTCTCCCATTAACAACCAACTGCTCAGGCCTCAATTGATTGGCAGCACACTCCTTCTCAGCCTTCATTATTTGCTTAACCTCCAAAACACTACAAAGTTTCCTCAAAAGCCTGGAACTTTTCCCAAGTCTAGGCCTTTTGGATTCATCAATTGGCTTCCCAATGCAACTTACGCACTTCCTTCCTTCAGGCATAGACCCCATGGCCTTGAGCAAGCAATTGCAACAATACCTCGCATCGCAAACCAAACACGCCTCTCTTTCCTTCAATCTACTCCGTTTCTCACACCTGCTGCAAACTCCTCTCTTCTTCTCCTTCCTGACCCGACCCGGTTCCACATTCGCCACAGAAGCAGCGGCAGCAGAATCAGCTACGCTGGAAGAAGAATAGCCGTCGTCTTCGTCACCGTCTTCTTCACCATCATTTTCCGATTCTTTCGGCGTGTTAAACGTCACTACAACATTCTTCTTATCGACTGGTTGCTCAGTCGGCAGCGGCGACTTCTCAACCTCGATCTCGGAATCGTAATCGCCGTTACGAGAATCAATCAGGGATCTTGAAGCGGAGGAAAGTCTCTGGCTTTCAAGGGGGCTTCCATTTCTGACAGTATACCGATTCTTTTTAAAGCTGGGGAATTTGTGTTTATTGGGAATCGAAGCAGCGACGGGAATCGAGGAGGTATCGGAATCGAGATCGAGTGGATCAACTCGAGGGACATCATAAGGAATTGGAGGGCCCTCGTATTCAATAGCGATGGAGTAGTCGAGATGGTCTTCGTCCGGCATCGGAGCTCCCACCGGTAACATTCTTCTGATCACATCTTCCCAAGCTTTGTTATCTTCCTCATCTTCTTTAGATGCTTCCATTGAGCTTTGTTGTGCAGCTGAGGAAGATGAAGATGGAGATGAAGGAGGTGGCAGATGAGGCAGGCGTTATGGAGTTGGCAGAAAGTAAACGGGGGAAGGTGTAACGCAGAAGATTCAGTCCGTTATATTTGACGCCTTCAGAGTAGGACTCGGTTTGATAATCAGTACATTTATTCAAAAACAACAAAATGCAACAACTTCACGCTGTAACAATTAAACAAGTGGACGTGGGGCCGGCCAACACACTGGTTTCAGTTTGGTTCCAATCCAACCCCTTCACTATTTTTCCTCATTTAATGAGGTCCTTTGTAGGTCATTATAAAATGACTAATTATTTGTGTTCGACAAAATAATAATCATAATTTTTAAAATCATTTCATAATTAGGACAAGACTTAAATGTTTGAATAGGAGAAAACCTATCATTTCAATCTCTTTACTTCCATAATAGTTTTAGTTTGATTACATTATTATTTTTGTAAATATTTTTTTTAATTATGCAGTTAGAGTCGCTTAAAATTCAATTAAATATATTCAATCATTTATCTTACATAATGATATAACACTCGCAAAACCTCTTCTTTTGTCATTTCCTCTCTCGTTCTTACAAAAACTAATAATAATTTTACTATCAACTAAATATTTAGAGTTTTATTGAAAATTGTGTACTTTTAAGATCCATAATTAACCATCTTACCAATTTAAACTTAACATTCTAAAAATAAGGGATATATCAAATTAAATGGTTAAATTCTAATTTTATTTGACAATTCTTCGAAATCTTATTATGGTAAATTAAATTATAAATTTTAACATAGTAGAGGGATTAAAATCAAAATTAGACCAAAATGTTAAAAACCATTTGATCAGAACCAATTCAATCTCAACCAACAGGCGACAATTACAAAACAGTCGACTCACAGTCCAAAACTCAAAAAAAAAAAAAAAAAAAAAAAACTAAACCAATAATCCATTCCTCCCTCGATTCTCATCTACTCTTCAAGATAAAGTCTTTTATTATATTCGTAAAAAGATTCTCTTCTTCCTGAAAATGGAGGCAGCCGCCACCACTTTGTTTGGCTCTTCTTTATATCTAAACCCACCTTCAAGCTCCGTCGCTAAATCGGCCGTTTTTGCCGCCGGAACTCGCCCCTCCTTCTCGGTTAAGGTTTCAAATTACTTACTAGTTTGTTTTATTTGTGTTGTTATATCAATATATCTTTACCAATTTTGGGTCTTATATAATTTTGTGTGAATTTCTGTTTCTGTTTCGTGTTATGTGAAATAAATGAGGGAAGAAAAAGGGAAGGTTTTTATACTTATAGATGGAAACTCACCAGCCGTGGAATGCATTTCTCTGCTGATAATGAATTTGTTTGATTTAATGGGTATCAATTCATTGTTGCAGCAGTGTTATTCTCTAGCTTGTTCAAGATCATGGAGTAAAAGAATGGTTTTGGGAGTAGGAGAGGAATGGTTGTAAGGGCATCATCATCTTCGTCTCCTGACTCGGCTGACCCATCTGCTCCGATTGCACCCCTGAGGATGGAGTCTCCAATTTGGCAATTTTTGTCTCAAATCTTGATAAGCCATCCACATCTTATGCCTGCAGCAGCTCGAACAGCTTCAAACCGAGTGGGATGCTGAGAAAAAGAAGGAAGTACCCTCTGCGTCGGCCACGGACTTAGTGTTGCACAGGTTGTTGATTCATCTTACTATATATTGATAAGTGTTATAGTCTTGTAGACTTCTCTTGGACATATATATCTCACGGAAAAGGTTTGATTTTACAGGAGAATTGCTGAGGTTAAAGCTAATGAGCGAAATAGAGCTTCGGAAGAGATCCTCTACGCAATGGTTGTGCAGAAGTTTATGGATGCCAATGTTTCTTTGGTGCCTGCAATAACTCCCTCCTCTACAGATTCTTCGGGTCGAGTGGATACATGGCCGAGCCAAGAAGACAAGCTGCTTGTGCAGCTTCATTCGCCGGAGGCCAATGAGATGATCCAAAACCATCTATCTCTCATTCTGGGAGATCGATCGAGTGATTTATCATCTGTTGCACAGACTAGTAAACGAATGATTGGGCAGGTGTATGCTGCATCGGCAATGTATGGGTACTTCCTGAAGCGGGTTGACCAGCATTTTCAGCTGGAGAAGACCATGAAAATCCTTCCAAATGCTCCAGATGCTGAGGGACGTAGTATTGAGCTAGCTGCGAGGGAGGACAGAGGACTATCAAGCTGTTTCGTCGTGCCCTGAAGTCTCATCTTGGTCTGGAATCATCAGTCCTGAAGAGTATGCTAACTTGGTAAAGCCCTCGCGATTACGGACTTACGTGATGTCCTTTGATGGGGAGACAATTAAGAGATTTGCTACGATTAGATCAAAAGAAGCTGTCAGCATTATTGAGAAGCACACAGAGGCCCTATTTGGAAGACCCGGGACTGTTATTACTGCTCAGGGGACTGTTGGTTCTTCCAAGGGCAAGCGAATTAAGATTAGCTTTGGTGGTTTGAAGAGGCTTGTTTTGGAGGCTGTCACTTTTGGTTCTTTTCTATGGGATGTCTTCGTAGACTCAAGGTACCATTTTGTTATGAATTAGCTACTTTCAGTAACATCCCTGCTAAAACAAGCTTTGTAGCAGGGGCTCAGCTGATCAGATTTTTTTAATTAAGTTTAATTTTGGTGATTGCTGCTTAGTAATTTGGACCGGTTATTCTGTATGTATTCAAGTTTTCTGTTGGAATTTGCATCTTGACGCATAGCGCGTCTAACGGAATCGTTTCGATAAACCCGGACTGTAAATGCATATACGTAACAGTGTGCAGAAAAGTTATAAAGTGCCTACACCCCAGCAACACTCGTCTCAAAAGGTGATGGAGATTTTAGTGTAGGTACTTTACTCCTTGATTCAGAATTTGCTTTGGCCTCCTCTTCATACCTATCTTGCAAAATTGTTTCAGAATTTTAAAAACTTTACGCAACCCCTCTATAAATTCTGAAAGTCGTATTTACATATAATAATCAATTATGTACATTCGGATTTTAAAATTTTTCTTAAAAAATGTATTCCAACATATACCGAGATGGAATCATCACTTGATTGTTTTTGTGTTTATAATGAGTGAAGAAACTATTTCCTTGCATTCCAAGAGTGCAAAATGGTGCCATAAACATCATAGAAGGCAATTCGGGCGTGGAATCTGGACAAGTGAAGAGACAAAACCTGGGCCATCATAGAAGAACTTTAATCCCCCTCTCCTTTGTTTTCTCATGCTTCCCCTCCATGCCCTGGACCCTGCCCCGCTTGTCAGAAACTGTATGCGGCTGAAAATGCAACTATTCAAAATTAGTATCGTTTCCTTCGACCGAATCACAAGTGACAGAACTAATGTCAATGACTTACAAGAATAAGTGGCTCAAGCTCTGTATTAACATATCAAAGACTAGAGTGTTCGAAAAATCTGATCCCGAACAACCCTATCTCTTTCGTATTTACCTGTTGGTGTCACTGATATGTTGCAGGCAGTGATCATGGCCATTGATGTAGAAATCAACCTCATAAGCCTTGAGAATAGGGAGGAGCTGGCTATTAAGTTCCTCGGTGTCACCATGGTTTCCAACAACAATCTTCCATTTTGCTCTTGATTCTCTCAATGCAGACTCCACATCCTATACACAACCAGAACCAACCATTACAGTACACGATCGGACTGAAAATCGAAACATATTAAGATCAAAACCAGAATAAATCAGTAACAATTTGGGTAGGTAGCATACCTTCAATAGATTTGTAATGTAGTTCCTGCGAGGAGTTACGCCGCGCCAGTCGTAAGTCTGGCTGTATGGGTTTAGGAAGTAGCTGTTCACAAAAGGGGTGGTGTCAATCTCAGCCGGTTCTGAATAAATTTTTAAAACCAATTAATATCATATGATAACATATTGTTATTTATTAGAAAAGAAAAGAAAAAAAGATTAAAAAAATATGGACCAGCATTGACGATGAAGGATCTTAAACAAAACAATCTAGCGTCAATTTGTCTAAGGAAAGGACTCAGTTGAGCCTCTGCATCATCCCTGTAGTCATGGTTGCCCAGAACTGCATGAAATGGTGTAATTAGTCATTAACATACACGAATACGATAAAAATATACGAATTTTTATGTCGGACTCGGAGTTACCGCTGAACCAGTGGGTTTGCAGGCTCCTGCATTTGTAAATGTTGGTGAAAGACTGTCGAAATGCCGGGTCATGTTGGCTGCTCAGCCCATTGTCATAAAAGTTATCTCCCGTCGACACTACAAAATCGATGTCCAGCTTTGCTCCAATCTTTCCCATCTATATATAGTTTACAAACATAAATATAGACAAAGAAAGAAAGAAAATTATAGCATTGATCCTCAAAATAACACAATATCTCTTTAGTAGAAGTTGGTAAAGAATGGATTACCTGGAATGCAACATGTGATTGGTTGAACGCCCCTTTTCTGCCCTAATCTCCGACCACCGAAAAGCTAAGGTGGTGGTAGCCTTTGCTGCTGCTGCCGCCGGTTCTAGGCTGCACCTTCAAAGCCAATCTCTCGAGCTCCGCTGATGCGAGTTTTTGACTTACAAATTGCGATGTCTCTCTCGTTAAAAAAAATATTGTTTTTATTTTGTTTTATTTTATTTTAAAAATAACGATTTTCGCGTGGAGTTTTATAAAACTCGTGTTTTATTTAAAAATGGACATCGCGCGACTCCGCTGAGGATATTTTTTGGTTTTCAAAAATAAAAGAGAGTCGAGCTTTTTAAATAATTATCGCTTTATTAATATCGGAAGTTCCGGATTAAAGTAACTATTAAATTAACATTCGGTTATAATTGCGCGTTTATTTTAACGCATTTAAAATTTGGCATATAAACCTGTATCTTTTAAGTGGGGGGAACGCTAATGTTTTCGTGAGGATATCGTTCCTCCGTGTAGGCCTAGCAAGTACCTTCGGGGCTCGAGTACATTATGCTTTCGTAAGGATATCGTTCATTCGTACAGACATAAGCGAATGGGTCCCCCTGAATTGAACCCAGTTGAAAGGAGCCTATAATGGGTGATGCCCGGGGGCCTTGCTACTCTTAGTAGAGGACATCAAGGACAATTCGGGTATCTCTTAGCACTAAAACTGCATATAGTAAGCCGTAGGAGCCAATCCTTTAGAGCCATGTGAAACTCTGCCCAATTAGTGGTCACCCTATTTAGGCTCTAGTGCCTTATTTCTTGTTTATGTACAATTTTTTTTATTACTCTATTTTTGTTATATTTATCATTTGTTTTATTTATCATTTGTTTTGGTAATAACTCGTTTCATCTTTATTTTATTCTCATCGCATCGATTTCATCTACATCATTGCACAACATCATCACAATCTTAATTTTGCATTGCATCGATTTAGGACACATTTTGCATGCATTCATTTTCAGAATAATAAAACTGATCCTTGGATGTCCTGTGGCAGCAATACTGGGAAAGACAAAAGACTCGTTTCTCCGTTGATGGTGCAACAGATCCGAACCTTTCCCCAAGCAGATCGAATTTCTATTCAGGTCTTGTTTCTCTGTTGACGGTGCAGCCAAACCTAATTTTTTTTCTCGAGTTTTTTTTCTTTGTACAGTTCAAAAAAAAGAAAAAAATTATAAAAAAAAAGAATTGAAAAATTTTAAAAAAAAGAGAGAAGAATTCAAAGAAAATTTGAAGAAATCAAAAAAGAAAAGAAAAAATGAATAAAAAATCAAAAGAAAATTTATTAACTTTCATCGCCCGATCTAGTCTCTTCGCTGATGGAGTGGCTAGGTACAAGCTATCGTCGTCCTCTGATTCTGCTCTCCGCTGATGGTGTAGCCGGTTCTAGGTCGTCATTATCCGATCTAGTCCTCCACTGATGGAGTGGCTAGGTCCAAGCTGCATTCGTCCTCTGATCGTGCTCTCCGCTGATGGTGTAGCCGGTTCCAAGTCGCCATTAGCCGATCCAGTCCCTCCGCTGATGGGGTGGTTGAATCCATGTTACCAACGTTCTTCGATCTTACTTCTCCGTTGATGGAGTAGTGGGGTCTAATATCTATCTTTCGACCCGGTCTCTTCGTCGGTGTTGTAGCCAGGTCATTTTTACTCTCGTATTATCACATGGTGAAAAATAAGAAAGAAAAGGAAAATATAAAAAAAAACAAAAAAACAAAAACAAAATAAAAATCACATTCTTTTTTAGTGAGAGGGACATCGCTACAAAACCATAACACATAAATGATCCCCAGCATGAATTGACATTGATCACCCATTTATCGGTTTTGTTTTTTTTGTTTTTGCAATGCCGATTCTGTGGTTTATATTAATGACATTTGAGTTAAAATGTTATTTTCCATTGCAAAAGATTCAAACCAAAGTAGTTTCTATTTGCAGGTGATCCTGGTGGCGTTGGCAGAAAACCGAATAAACAAAGGTGGAGATGGACATTACAGAACTTGAATGTTCCGATGTCTTGTTGCATAAGTTGAGCCGTTTGTTTCCCTTTTATTACTAGTTTTTAGCAGTTATTAATTCCTACTATATTTTAGCCTTGAATTTTCATCTGGTTTTCGTTCGTTAGCTGTTACATATTACAAAGGGTTTATTTATCAATTCATATTTACATACAAGTTATAACTTTGGATGATCTATCTGTCTGCATTAAAACCACTAACTGAAAAAGATTAACAAATGTGTTATTTTCAAGGTTGATCCATTACCATAATGTATTTGCTCATGATATCTTGGTCGGGTCCAATCATCATGTATAAAATATTTTGGTCTAGTCATTCTGGATTAAATCTAAACATATTCTAATTATTGATACTTTCAATTGTTTAATGATTATAGATTAATTAATTATATTTACAACTAGCTAATCTAACAATCATTTTCGTATAATGAAAATTACTTGAACCCAATGAATACATATATATATATATACACACAAATTAATTGAACACAATATTTTAAAAAAAAAATAATTTAAGCTTATAAGTAGGAACGATTGCATATAAGTAAACAATAACATAAACCATGCACAAAAGAAAATGAATGACTTTGAACCCAAAAGAGATCGATTAAGATTTAATTAAGAAATAGATTATTTGTGGGGGGGGGGGGGGAGGACTTGTTCATTCTATTACTAAATAAACACAAACAACATGGAAATGTCCTACAAAACAGAACATGAAGAACAATACATGGCCCATTTTAGTAATAGGAATAGGATGCACTACAAAATCTTTCATTGCAAAAGCCAGAATGTATGTAGACCAAGCCACACAAATATAGAGTCAAAGGGCAGGCCTAAGTTGGTTTTCGCATGTTTCTGCCAGCACGAATCACTTCATCTACCAACAGCAACTGTGAAGCAATTACAGGCCTGTAAAACAATGTACCTCTATCGTTTCAGAGTCCAAAACCAACCATGCTTTATGTACTAAACAAGTAATCATAATAAACACCTAGTAGAGGAAATTGGTTGAATTGTAAATATGCATATCAATAATGGCAAAATACAAAAAAACAAGGTGCGGCAAATAAAAGTATACCGAAACTAAAAGTAGAAAAGGCTTTTATGTACCCAGAGTTTATAATTTGGCGTTTAACAGAGTAGTTATCAAATATACCCTCCATTTGGGGATCCATAGGTTCTCCTGTTTGATGGTTTAGACCCACAACATTGCCTCTGTCATGCTCCCCCTGAATCGACATTCAAAGACAATGCTCAACTTAGTACTTTCTTCAGCTTCTAGTAACTAGATGGGGTCACAATGAACGGTAGACAAAATAAGTAGTACCGTAAGACCAATTATGACATCCTGAGTGTCAAGCCCAGCATTTTCAGCAAGAGTCTTCGGCACCACAAGAAGGGCATCTGCAAAAGCTTCAACACCTAATTGGGCACGCTGTTCCAAGTTTACGAACATTAGAAATATTTTCAAGTCATTTCACTAATTGTAAACAGGGAAATATACCAGAGACATACCCCTTGAACAGTTTTCTTTATTTCATTAATTAGGTATTGTCTGGCTGCAACTTCAAAAGCTCCCGCACCCTGAAGCACAAATATATTCATATATCAGAAAATATCATAAAAGATTGCAGTGTGTAAGATACCTCTCAACCTATGCCTTCATAGTTAAATTAGGGTTCAAGGGCAGCCTGCAGCTTTCATTTCCTATCTTAGACTGAGGCTAAGGTGAAGACGTGGAAATATGAGCTCCATTGAAAATAAAATGCTAAACAAGCAAAACTTACTAATACAACTGCTTCGTCTTCAATGGTATTCTTAACAGCTCGTAGCCCATCACGAACAGCATCCTTAATTTGGGCAATTGTGTGATCATTAGGCCCTATATTATTAACAAGAGCAGGAGTATTATATAAACAGCAAGCTAAATGTTCCATAAGCAGCACTAACCATATAGAAATTAAATTTGTACAAATTAATTAAATGGAAAGCAGTTCAACATACCTTTTATCAAAATTGTACACGAGTGGGGATTTCTTACATTTTCTACAAATGTATACTTGTCTTCCCCAAGGACATGCTCATAGACAAGTCCTGCCCACCCAAGACAGTCAGGAGTTAAATCCTCAACAGAATTTACAGCTTCTCCTCCACAAGCCAAAACAAGCCTTTCCATATTTCTTCTCTTTGCTCTTCTGAGGGCAATGATCTACAAAACCACAAATCAGCAAATTGAAATAAAATTCAGTTATATATGCAACAATTCAATGGAAGGAAAAAAATTCATAATCACATCAGTGTTAAATCTGACGCTTATGAAAATTTTGCAAGTTGAAATAGGGATTGAAAGAACAAAAGTTCATTGCTTACCCCTGCTTGTTGAAGAAGATGCAAAGAAGGGGGATCAATACCCTTTTGATTGATAACAACAAAGTTGTTTTCAGTGCCTGCACAAACCTACAGATGGCCAAGAGGAGTAGGAATATCGTAAGAATTCATATATACCTGATACGGCAATGCCACAATTACAATGGGTACATGAGGCATAAAAAAAGCTACCTTATTTTTTAGCTCAATAATTTTTTTGACTCTTTCATCAACTGAGCGCCTTTCAGCTGCAACCATTGCCTCTCTCTGCTCGGCATTTGAGTAGAAAAACCCTGCATTTATTTCACTGAAGGCTAAAAGATTAGTTACATGATGACAATCACAACAAAATATAGCCACATTGAGGATAACCAAAGAAATGCAGGACAGACACCAAATGAGAAGCTTAGAACAAGGGATATTTTATTTCAATGAAAGAATATTTAATATCATCATTAGCTACAGATACATGAAAGGATAACAAACCTAATGTTCCCAGACCAACTAATGCCCCCTCTGTTATCAGAAATCACCATCTCTGTAGCAAATTTCATATTTGTATGCTCGTTCCGAATTCGGAACACAAGTGATCCAATTCAGTAAAACTATCGATCCCATTAATATATAGATCATTGTAACATTGACAATTAACAGACTTCAGAGTTATTCATTCAGAATTGTGTGATTTTAGAAACAAAAATAATATATATAAATATATATAAGCTCTAGAAAAATGTCTTATGTTCCAATATATTGTATGCCATTCCTACTAAAAGAACCAAAGAATACTACCCCTGCCGAATTACATTTTATATATGTAGCAAATTGCATTCCAGTTTTCGTTCCTCACATCACGAACAAATAAAAAATGGAGTTAAAGACATGCTCATACATGTACCTTTTCTCATACTCCAATGATACATTACATGTCAAGATGTGACAATTTTCTGCCCGTCGCTTCATATCCGGATGCCTAGAACCATGGTCCAATACTAGTCCCTCCACCTAGGGAAACCAGACAAGGTAAACATAAGAAGCTGCATAATCTAGAAACAAGGCCACACATCAAAACAAAGCAGAAACAAAACAAAAGTATAAGGTATTCAAGCTTCATTAGACAAACAAAACTTGATTCAATTAAGAGAGGGGAAAGTGAGTAGCACTCAAGCGCAGCCAAAATATGAAAAGCAGCATAACATCATCCCACACAAAACCATTTGAATGAAGCAATGGCTTAATTGCGCTTAAATGTGCTGTCCTTCATTCTAGGCACAATAAAAAAAACAGATTTCACAATTTGAGTTTCTACTTCCTTCTCATTTTGGGAACACGCAATGCCATAAATTTTCTTTATTTTATTAATTAGAATCCTTCCAATATTAATTAGATTAAAATATCAAAACAAATTTAAAAAGCTATAAAGTCACCCTCATCCCCTCTTTAAATACTCATGCTGTGCCCACTTCTACCCTTTCTTTTGTTAGCTTTAATTTGTTTTCTTTTTTATTTTTCGCCAAACTTCATTTTCTATCTACTCTAATATATTTTCATCTTTCAATTCTTCTCCTTCCTCATGGTTGACTTTATAGTCTGTTTAAAAACAGATGAGATGTTGCTCTGTTTTAATGCTCAAAAACAGAGCACAAACACAGAGCTCTATTTTCACCTTTGTAGTTTGTACTGCAATTCTTTTTCTTCATTATGTTTCCAATCTGCATTTGGCGCAATGTTTTACCTTCCTAGTTATTATCATTTATTACAATTTATATGTATTATTACATATTATATATATATATATATTTCATAAATTAAAATGTTTTACCTCTGGATATTTAGAGCTCCTAGCGCCTCAAGTGCACCTAATGCACTTGACAACATTGGTAGCACTAGGTGGGAGCATTAAGTTAACTCTATCAAATCCACATTAATAAATGCACAATACCAATAAATTTCATGATTTGTTATCCATATTATCTGTGATCATTTTATCAAAAAAACAGAAAAACAGAAGTTTCTAGATTTTATTTGATACAGCCAAATATGCATATGTTCATTCAAGGAAACATTGTTTCATGAAATCAAAGATCAAAAACTTCAATTGTAGCTATTTTAGGGGGGAAATAATAATGCACCTGAACACTATGGGCAAATAGACCGGTTAGAATCTAGAGAACTACTAATTTTCCTCTAAAGAGGGCCATCTCTTGAGGAAAAAAAAAGAAAACAGCATCATGACTCAAACAGTAACATCCAACCAAAATTCTCAAAATTATTAATAAATGAATGATTAATAAGCAAACTGAACTCACTATCATACTGAAACAGCATCAATCGCAAACAAAGACATTGAATACTACAATCTTGAATGGTTTAAACAAGAGTACAAGCATCAAGAAAGGTGGAATGCATACAATGCAAGATAAAACGGACATATAAACATACCAGCCGTGTGTCTACATCAAACTTATGCCGCATGTGCATTATTTCCACCATAAAGAGATCAATAGGCTCATCTGGTTTTCGGATACCAAGCACCTGCAAAACCAAATAAAAATTTATGTAACCGAGTTGTTAAAAGATAAAAACGGTAGAAACAAATGATTTTCCCACTCACAGCATTAACAACTATGTCTGTCAGTTGATCTGCCAACCCTTCATACAACTGTGTGAGAATACAAACGATCAATCATATAAATCAGATGTCATTGAAAACAGATAAGAAAGTAAAGGGGAGAGAGCAGAAAATTGGAAAATACCTTAGTCCTTAGTGTGGTTCTTGCAACCATTTTCAGGATCTCCTTATCTGGTTCAGAACCAATCACCACAGGAGTCTTAAACTTCTCAAGGAACTGAAGGGTAGCTCTTTTGGCAATTTCAAAACCATCAACCAGAACACGTGGATGCATCCCTAAACCAAAGCCTTATCACTATGCATATAGATAATGGATAAAGAGAAAAGGAAGCATATATGAATATGTATGTGTGTATATACATGAGGAAATGTTATGTCAATACTTGTAGATTACAACCATTTGGATTCTTAAATTTAAATTCCTCTTTAATCATTTTCAGTGGGCAATAACATGAACTTGACCTAAAGAATCTTACTAAAGTCTTGCTCTTAAATTTTCCTTACAAAGACAATATTACAGCCAGTAACATGACTGAAACAACTGCTCTGATTATCCCAACGTCATCCAACTAAAAAAAAGATCCTTAAATCTAATACAAAAGTGCAGAGTTGAGCAGTTCTTTAACATGGATTCAAATCGGTCATACGAGTCCTAACCTTCATCAATGTAACGCTCAGATTGCTTCATGAGCTCGCCAATGAAGAGCACAGTAGATGTAGTTCCATCACCGCTAGTGTCATCTTGTGCAACAGCTGTCCTTGCTATCATAATAGCAGTCGGATTTTGAATTTGCTGAAACATTTTCCAGTCGAACAACTCAGTAGATCGTACTAAATCAACCATTTCCTTTCTCAAACATGAAAAATCTGAATCTTCACTAACTAATTATTTAACATTCTTTCAGTAATAGCAAAAGAAGCATTTAAATCTGGTAAAGAAAATGAAATCTTCTCCAATGAAACAAATAACAAGAAAATTTCCAGCGAAAAGGAAAGAACCATTTCTTTCAAGAGAGTGTTTCCATCTTTGGTGAGCTTGATATCACCAGCACCACCAACAAGCATCTTGATGGTGCCTTTGGGTCCAAGATTTGTTTTGAGAACATCTTGTAATCCTTTGGCGGCGTTGATGTTCATGTGAAGCGCCGCCGATTTGTTGAGAACTTCGGCATTAGGGTTCAACACTCGAAGCGACATCGTCGGCTAGCCTTCTTTACCGAATAACAAAGTTGAAGCAAAAAAGTGCGAGAGTGAAATGTTTCTGCAAAGAAGAAACTGAAAACTTGGAAGGGTTTTAAGGCTTTCTCGAATTATTTCTACAATAAAGTTACCGGAAACAAGATTGATATGGGCCGGTCCAAATTTGAGCTTAAAAGTGAAACTCAAGCCCGAAATATTGTGAGGCCTGGAAAATCCACAATTCAAAGTCTTACAAATAAACTTGGTTAAATCCACAAAAAGTCCCCAGACTATCACCCAGATCTAGAATTTGTCCCTGAACTTCAACACAACTTAATTGAGTCCTAAAAGCAGTAGTATTGTCCAACAAGGTCTTTTCGTGATTCTAACCATCAAATTAGACATCAAATGTCAATCTGGATTTGGCACAAAACATATTAAAATACATGGATCAAACTGTATTTAATTAATGTCCAAGTCAATAGTTAGGTTGAGAGAATGACCAAATTGATACCATATTGATGCTTTAAAATTTTTAAAATTTTGAGTTTAAGACTAATTTTGACATTGACCATGGTTTGAAGGTGTCTAGTGCAATTAATCCAATAAACTTTGAACTTTTTTATAATAGAAAAGGAGGGAGAGATTGTTCGGGATTGAACTGAAGCCGAATATCAACTAAAACTAAAGTGATATCTTTTATCGATACGTTATCCCGGCCAAAGCCACCCACAAAAGGGAAGCTAGACTAGTAATCACGCTCTAATTATCAACCTGACTTGGAATCGTGTCTCGTTGGGGAAAAAATATTAAATGGGTCTGGCTCGCCACGTCATTCATGGTCTCATCTAATAATAATTTTTTATCTCAATTTTTTTCAAAGTGAATCTTCACCTCTTTTCTACATGTCACTAAATGGATGAATCTCATTGGATGAGACCATAGCTGACGTGGTGAGCCGGGACTATGTAATAATTCCTCCTCCTTGGGAGTTGGGACTCAAGGATACAAAAATACGTGCCTATAAAATGTACAGTATTGTTTTAAAATGAAAGTCCCAAAAGAAAAAAAATCAAATGATCAATCAAATGGATTCATTTTAAATAAAAAATGTTTTGAAGAATCAGCATAAAATTAAGTAAAGAAAAATATAAATATTCCCATGCAGACTTTAATGTTTTATTTAAAAATATATATACAAGAAGATTATGCTCTAAATAAAAATGGAAGCCAAAGCATCTTATTCCGTAGTTGCGTAAGTTAGTAGAAAAGAAAGAGGAGCATGCGATTGTAGAATAATAAAATGAGAAATGTACAAAAATCTTCGTTCTTTTTGTGTCAATATTTATATCTCACACTAAAATTTGAATTTAAAATTTAAAGTATAAGTGTATTTTTAAGATTTAATATTTAAAATAAATATTTAAAATTTAATTTTTTAGTGTTGAGACATAAATAAAAACATCAAAAAAGAATAAGGGGAGTATTTCTGCTGTTGTGTTGAGGATTAAGTCTGATGTTAGTATGCGTTTGAAGGGCTGTAACAAGCTTGTACATCTTCTTCTCCTTTGATTGTTGAGTGGAATCTGTCTTAGTTCTGAGTTTTTTTATGTATAGGCGATAGGTCCTGCTTTTGTTGTTATTCTTTGTATGGTTTTATTTGGAGGTTCTTTGGATGAAATAAAAAAAATTATTTATCTAACAAAAAAATCAAAAAAAGGGCATAGGAGTTTTTGTTCATCGTCTTGTATAAGCACTAAATTTTGTGTTTAGAATGAAGATATGCGGGTAGAGTGGGGGGAAAGGAATTATACAGTAATTTATTTTGCCTTTTTTTGCGTGTATTGACTATTGAGAAAACGAGAGATCAGCTGTGTGAGAAAGAGAGGCTTCGTTGAACTGTCATTTTCCTCTCTCTCTCTCTCTCTATATATATACATGTAATATATGTATGTATATATATACTAATTATCTTATTATCATTGCAATTTATACCACACTTGTCTCTATATGCAATATATGTGTTAAGTTTTGTTTTCTTTTCCCATGAATACTATTCCTTAGTTAAATCATTCAGGGTTTTTTTATTTCCTTCTTCCCGGCCTCAGCTACCCCAGAATCCGTGTTTGTTCATCCTCTTATCAGATTCTCTGAAAACCCTTTTCTCTGGAGGCATAAAAAACATGTCTCGTGAAAGAGATTTCAGTGAACAGTCTTTGAATCGGATTCCCGATCTCTCACTCCACATCAGCCCTCCTAACAGTGCCTCTTCCTCGATTTGCACCGTCGCAAACGAGCCCCATTCTTCCTTCGATATCTGGTGCAGCAACAAAGACGACCTCGGTCTAAAATCATACGGTGATAGTTCGATGAAACCCGGCTGCACCAGCTCCCAAGCAGACACCGAGCTATCCTTAGCAAATCCAGCAGGCGGCAGAGCTTTCCAAGCCGAAAGCGCTCGCCAAACAAACTTTGGGGCGGCTGCAAGCACCGATAACGACCGTCTACGCCACACGAATGGTGGCCAGCTCGATGTTTTTGAATCTGGACTGAGACCCATCAAGGGAATTCCGGTGTACAATCACTGTATGTCGTCGTTCCCGTTTCCAAGCTCGGATTATAATTTTTCATTAGCTTCTTGGGTGTTGCACTCGTCTGTAGCTAGGTTTAATGGGGTTTCAATCCCCCAATACGAAGCAGCCGTGGGTGGTTCGAGATTTATGCCTAGAATACAAGGCAAAAGGACTACGAGGGCACCCAGAATTCGTTGGACCAGCTCTCTTCATGCTCGCTTCGTTCATGCCGTGGAGCTTCTCGGTGGTCATGAAAGTAATTATTCATTTTTCTATTTTCTATTGATTTTTTTCCATAGATCTAGCTTGGGATGAATCCGTTGATAAATTTGTGTTTATGGAATTATGCACATGACAGGAGCTACTCCAAAGTCGGTTCTAGAGCTAATGGATGTCAAAGATCTAACTCTTTCCCATGTCAAAAGCCATTTACAGGTACATCAACTCAAGGAAAATAACATAGAACCCTCGCTTTGATTTTCTTGTTATCACTATATATTGTTTTGGCAATGGAAAACAGAAGAAATTGATGATCAAATAAAGGAAGAAGGAGAGTCGGGAATGAATGACAGAGCATGAGTAGACAAGTTCAACTTTTAGAGGAAAAGAAGAGAGGGGAAAAGAGAGAAAACAAAAGTAGCCATCATTTCTCAATAATTGAAGCAATTACTCACCTTACCAAACATCCACCTCGTGTTCAATAAACAAACCATTAAATAATGAATATACACAGAGTTTGAGAAGCATTTTGATTTGATATTTTTTACCCAGATTTTCTTTTTAGCTTTGTTTTCCCATTGAATTTGCAGATGTATAGAACAGTTAAGAGCACTGATACAGCTGCTGCAACTTTCTCGGGTACGTCCCATTGTTTAGCCTTAACATTCTCCGGTCCTCCCTTTCAGCCATATTAGGCCTATAAATAAATCGAACAAATACGAACGATGGTATATTTATGTTAGTTTGTTTAATTTAACCGAACAAATGAACGAACACAAATACTTAAACGAACATAATTTATTATTCGTGTTCGTTTATTAAGGAATATAGCTTGTGTTGAAGTATGCCCAAAGACCAATCATAAGATGATTGTAAAATACATATTTATTTTATCATGTTTATTAATATAAAACCATTATTATTATTTCAGTCATTATTCTGCATATAAATAAATAAACTGAATTATAATAAAATCCTTAGAATAATATGGTTATTCTTAAATGTCCTTAGTCAAGTATTATTGTGGGCATGGACAACAATAATGCATTAAGACTAATATGTAGTTGATTGATGACAAAGTGTTGTCATTGACATAGAGATGTCAAAATCAATACATAAGTATGTGTTAGAGAACGACATACTGAACTTACCCGCTATGAGCATGTTTCTTGGATTATTATGTGACAGTCACAACATTGCTCATAGTGATAACTACATGTATGATTCTCAGACTGGAGATCATCATTATTTTAACATGTGAGTGACATATTTTTATACAGTCAAACGTGTCGTAACTGACTACACTATAAAGACTAATATTGGAGTTGTCACAATCTATGTAGCGGGATATGGTTGATCAAGATAAGATTTGTCCCTCCTACATAATAGGAGTAATATCACAGGCCACTTGGTTGAATGAAACTAGAAATGCATGATTATGCTCGAATAAATTGATATGAGATATCATAGTTATTCGTTTATAGTAGTATACTCAAGATATCAAGAAATATTAGATGAACTATACAAGTGTGACTGTTCCGTGACTTGTGTCCAATCTAGATATAAAGGACAAGAGGATGCAATACATAAAAAAAAAGAGTTAATCAAGAAGAGGTTATGTCGAACCACGGCTTCCTATAACTTAGGTACTAATGATGTATTGCTAGATGTCACTCATTGCTTATAATATTAGAATTGTTCTAGATATTGTTACTAACGTTACATGAACCTACAAGGGTCACACCCTATGATTGAAATGAACAAATATCGACTAAATAGCATGTGTGCAAACTTGATGTACATGAAATTAGTTAAAATCGAAATTATTATAATTATTGTAATTATAGATAATTTCGGTCATATATGTTTTAATACTAAATAATGATTGTAATTATCAAATACTATTAAAATAGAAATATCCTTATAAAAACCTAATTAAAGTATAATTAGATTCTACATATTTAATTATATTCGATTAAATATATTGTATATTTAATGAATCCAAATTTAATTAAGATTAGGGTTTTGAATGCTATATAAAGGCATAAGGTCTAGCAGCCAAAGATATGCATATTGCTGAAAACCTCTCTAACAGTTAGAGAAGTAAAATAATGTTCATTTTAGTCGGGTGGACTACGTAGAGGTAGGAACGTTGTTGTGACGACTTGGACTCGACATCTTGACTGAAAGAATCGGATCCTCCTACGTCCTTGTAGTTATCAGATTTAATTGAGGTAACGTTTCATCCCTTTTTCACCCCGGATTCGTTCCTCGTACATGGATCGCTGGCGGAATTCGCCAAATATTTTTTCGATGCGCCATGATGTGTACCGACATTTCCCAACAGCTTGTTCGTGCTCGTTCATGTTCGTTCGTTAAAATAGTAAACGAACAAACGTAAAAGGACATATGTGAATAAATTTAAACGAACAAACATACGTGGATAAATTTATTTTTTTTTAAATATAATACTTTTGTTATGAAAAATAATAAATATAAGTGGGTATATGTAAATAAATTTAAACAAACATAAACAAACAGATTATCGAACGTTCGCGAACGTAAATGAACAAACGGGTCATTTGTTCGTGTTTGTTCATTTAATTAAACAAACAGAAAATCTTGTTCATGTTCGTTCATTTAATAAATAAACGAACATAAACGGACTTCTTACCAAACGATTCACGAACATTTCACTGAACGTTTGGTTCGTTTACAGCCCTATGCATTCTTATACATTAAAAATTAAAATTATGTTCTTTTACCTTTTAGTTTAATTAGTATAGCATCTGGCACGCTTGTATTATATATATTAAACCACATATATTGGTATTCGACCGTATAACGTCCATTGAAATTAATTATCTATGGTCTAAGAAAAATAAAATAGAGATATATGTACACCGGGTATGTATGTATGTATGTATTATTATTAATCTGTTAATTTATTAAAATATGTATGTATGATATATATGGCAGATGGATCAGGAGAAGAAGATGAAGATTGTTTGGGTGCAACCAGAAATACAAATAGTTCAGTGAAGCAGAGATCAACGGCGGAAAATGCTAATGGCTGCTCCTCTTCTTCTAATCTTTGGAGTAACTCTTCTACGTATGTCTCTCAATCTCTATCTCTCCCATTTAATGACAATTAGGATTAAATATTAAAATGGGTTAATTTTTTTAAGTTCAAAATAATAAGAAATTATTAAGTATTTAAATTTAAAAATTAAGGAGACAACACCAAATACGACTTAAATATGAATGACAAAAATCTAAAGTGTCATTACACTAAAAATTTAGAGATTGGTGTCTCTCCCAAGTCCCACAGTCTACATTGTACATGTTGGCCCGTCTCTTCAATCAATAGCTATCTTCTCCTTATATTAACTTCTCAACTATTAATAGTTTATACATACTACTATAATTTTTTCATTGAGTTAGTATTATGAGTTAATTAAATTTTAAATCAGTTGATAAATTATTAAAATACTCTTATAACGGGATTACATCAATTGAAAATTACTAAAATGCTCTTATGTTAAATAATAATTAACATTACAAGTGTACTTTTGTATAAAACTATTAAAAACAGTAACTTAAGATTTGAACTTAAGTTAATAAATCCATTTACCAATCCTTTACAACTTCCCCTATAATCTTTTGCTGAATAATTTTAAATGGGATAGTATTCAGTTACAAAGTGTAAAAGTTTTACACGTCTTTTGGATCGTTAGAATGGTGAAACAGATGGATGAGATTAACAGTAGAATATATAAAAATTATCACTTGGAAAAAAGTAAGGAGTTAATCTCAAGCATCCATTTCCTCAATTCAACGATTTAAAAAACGTGTAAAACTTAAAACTTTTACACTATGTAAATGGATCTTAAACTATTTTAAATATATATATATATTACATAAAATAATTTTGTTCGCTCGCATGATGATGTGACAAAATCTCTTTTCAATACAATATTTAAACTCGTACAACGAGTGTGGCAAAATCTAATTGATATTCAAAATGATAATTAAAAACCGTAAACTATTTTATTTAAATCATTAAGGTTTTGTTTGGTTTGTTGGAAAAAGAAACAATGGAGGAGAGATTAAAAAAGTGAAAAGAAAATAAATTTCGAGTGTACTTTGCTTGAGAAAAAGTGAGAAAAGAAAACAATAGGGAAGAAGACTTTTTTTTTTATATAAAAACAAATCATTCTAATTTGTAAAAAAGAGAGTAGAGAAAATGAGACATACAAGTTAATTCAAAATATATATTTTTTAATGTTTAATTTTATGTCATCTCAGTTTTTTTTCTCCAAACTCTATCATAATGGATGAAAAAAAATACATTTTCTTTCAATGTTCTCATATTTCCCTTTAAGCACACCAATAAAAAAAAATCATCCTTCCACTTTTCTAACTATTACGTTTTCCAAGTAAAACCTAAATCTACTATAAATAACACATTAAATGAGAAATAAAAAAATCCTAATTAAAGACGCTAATTAACCAAACCTAAGTTATAAATGTTAATAAAATCTCATTAACCTAAATACCTAACCTATTTTGGTCAGCGAATAAAACAAATCCAGTGCCATTGACTTAAAGCACACCTATTGACCCGTAAAGAAAAATGCAACATTTAGACCCATCTTTAGCAGAAAGTCGTTGCACAGAAACTCATAGCCCTAGCAGGTGGTCACGAAAAGGTTACGTACGTTGAGTGTAGTGAAATCGTATATGCATAGAAGATTGAAGGAATAACTTGGAGGATTTGAACCCAGAATATATTCTTCTTTTAAGTCCTAAACACTAACCATATACACTAGACTTGTAAAAGAATCTCTGGTTTATTTAGCTAGATTAAGTGTTGAAAATATATGTGTGGCTAACTTAGTAAACGTAACTGATTAAGCTACGAATTTTGGTGCAGCAGAGGAGTTGGGTCATCGAGATCAAAGAATCCGGTTGGTGTCAGACCCGAAGCTCCATCATCTGAGTATGGAAACTACTTTGAGGTAACTGTTATAGCTCTGTTGATCCTGCTAAATCAATGAAAGCATTATATATATATATATATATATATTTATATATGCGCAATAGTGTTGGATAAAAAAGAAAGCATGCTACACTGAGATATAATTCTTGGTAAATTAACTAAGCAGAACGTTAGGTTGCTTAGGGTGAATGTAAGTGTAATTTGTTAATTACTCGAATCACACTAAGAATGAAAGAAAAGCATGACCGTGGAACTGGGATATGAAAGTTTGTCACCATTTCCCGTGCATGAGTCTTATATAAATTCTTAGATGCTTAATATGATTGAATCTTGAAAGAAAAATTGTAAAACTCAAAATCCAATCTCTCACTCTCGTACGTCACTCTTGTCTCTAACTATAAACAAGAGGTTGATGTCTTGGTGAAGGTCCTTGTTCTGCAAAACGATGCACATTTACGCTACGTTTGGAAAGAATATCCCTTTTTTTTCCTCATGTATTTATTAACCTCTGTATGGAAAATAGCGTTAATAAACAAAGTATCCAAAACTTTGCAGGGAAACGGTTGTGTTCAAACAAAATTGTCAACAGGGTCAAGTATAGATCTCCGAAATCCAAGCTTGGAGTTCAGCTTAGGAAGATCAGATTGGCAGAGTGGAGAACGTAACTGACTATATATGCTTTAAGCTTAATAGATGATGGTACATAGGGAGGGAGAGAAATATGAGTCATCTTATCGTATTAGATCATCAAAGTTTCATGCACGTATATTCTAACACAGATTCTTTTTCTGATCTAAGTGTTAACCATGTTGTTTAGGATGTTGCACCCTAGATAAGTGGCGGAGTCAGGATTTTCATTTAGTGGGGTTAGAAATAAAGCATGAGGTATGGAAGATTCTCATTCTACTACAATAAGTATCCTTGAAAAATTCTATATTACCACATTAAAAACCCAATACCCAATAAATCAAGTGGGGTCAATTGTACCCCACTTAATATGTTACATCTGCTCATGCCCTAGATTTTATTGATAGAAAAGAAATCAATTTTAATAATGCTTTTTTATTAATTTCTTTTTATAATTATAAGTTGGATTATATTAAGATGTATTGTCAATAAATTTAGGGTTTTATAAAATCATTTTAACAAAAATAATATTTTTAAGTACTCTTTGTGTCCCATTCAGTATGTCCAGTGTTGACTTTTTAAAAGTCATTTTTTTTTAACTTTGACCATAATTATTTTAAATAATTTGATTAAATAAATTTTATAAAATATATATTTTTAAACTGCTTGATTGAAGGTTTCTAAAGCATATTTCTTCACATTTTTATCAATAATAAATTTAAAGTAATAATGAGTCAAAGTTTAAAAAAATTGACCTAAAAAAGTCAATACTAGACATATTGAATGGGACAGATAGAGTAATATATTATGACTCACTAATAATATATGGAGTTAAGTGCACTACTTGTCCCTAAACAATGACTCTTGTTCTAAATTGATCCCAAACTTTTGAATGTGTCAATTTCATCCTAAAGCTAGGGCTCTCATTCTAAGTTGATTCTCAAACTTTTGAGCATTATAATTTCATCCCCAAATTATCAGTATATGTTAATCATATATTACATGTTAATAAAACCATTGTAAAAGTTGTTAATTATCATGTAAACACTAATGTGTATTACGTAATGATATGATGCGGCATACACGATAATTTGAGGATGAAATTGGAACGTTCAAAAGTTTGGGATCAATTTAGAATGAGGATTATAGTTTGGGGATGAAATTGGAATATTTAAAATTTTAAGACCAATTTTAAATGCGAGTCATAGTTTGAGGATAAAATTGAAACACTCAAAAATTTAAAACCAATTTAAAATAGAATCTCAAATTGAGGATGCATGTTGCAATTAACCCAGAGACTTATATTATCAATACATCAAATGTAAGTAATATTATAATTTATCTATAGTTTTTCAACAAAGCAAAGATCAATTTCCATTGTCACTTCAGGCTATTAGTGGTGTGAAAACTTGACTTTAAGATGTCTTTATGTTTGTTTTATTCATTTATGATGTGAAATAAAAAATTAAAAGTAAGAAAAGCAGTGGTTGTAAAGGCATGGAGATCAGAATATTGGATTTACTTGTTTGATTTTAAAGGGATAACATATATTTTATCTTATATTTATTATAAGTATAAATATAATTAAAATAAATCATTATAATACACAAATAACTTAATTATTAAGCAAAATATATTTGAATCTCGATTATAATAACTTTAGACAATATCGCATAACAAGACTTTACATCAAAATAAATTTTATAATATTATGGGGTTAGTACATTTGTCTTTTTGATTTGAATCAAGGTATCCATCGCTAATAATAATGATTAATTTTCTCGTTGTGGACAGTGGCGAAAATTGGAGTAAAAGTTTGAGGGAGCCAACTTAAATTTTCAAAAAAAATTGGAGGATTGAACGGGTTTTTTTAAATTGAGGGTTTAACTAAAACTTTAATAATTTTAAGAGATTTAACAAAAAAATTAAAATTTTGAGAAGGAATTTAATTAAAAATATTCAAAATTTTGAAGCTTAATATGATTTCTTAAAAATTTTGAGGGGGCCAAGTTGAAATTTTCAAAAATTTTAGAGACAAAATTCGAGTTTTCCAAAATTTTGGGGGGACATGGCCCCCATCGGTCCCTTAAAGCTTCCGCCACTGGTCGTGGGTGTTTTCACTAAAGGGTAAACGATTGGTCATAAAATGTACCCAATTCCTATGAGTAAGGATCAAACCTCTAACTTATGAGTAAGGGATGGAGTGAGCAACCATTACACAACATCTCATGTTTGAGTTAGTACAATTGTTGATAGCACATGAATTTGGAGAATCTATTTTTTGTTACTTTATTCCATATAAATTGTGGAACTATTATTTTTTACAATTTATTTGTTTAAACACATAAAAAATATTTGTTTGAGAAGAGTATATGTATAATCATATTAATTGTTACAAAAACAATAACACCCAAATCACTAACATAAATATTAATCACATTACAAAACACAAAATCGAATATATCCTATATAAATCTAAACAAGGTCTATACACAATTTACTCAAAAACATTTAAGGTCCTAAGATTTCAATATTAAATAAGATAAACTACACCAATAGTCACCAAACTATTTTTTGGCAAAATCGTCATTAACGTTATGTTTTTTCCTGTTTTGGCATCGACCGATAAAACTAATAGTCATCGAATTGACAGCGATTTGACGTGGATTTATTTTTAGGGTAAACTACACCAATAGTCATCCAACTATTGTTCTTTTCCTGTTCTGGTCACCGAACTTTGTTTTACAAAATCGTCTGCTAACGTGGAATTATTTTCTCTCTCCTACACATTATTTTTCTTTAAATTCATTCAACCAGTATTAATATCCAATCCGCCTACTATTAGGACTCGGGCCTTTTTTAGGATTTGGATTGGATTTTTTCATCAGATTCGAATTGGATTCGGATTAAATTGTTATTCCTAAACCTATATTTAAGTTATACTAACTTACCAACATAAAAAAATGAGATTGACACGAGAAAAGGATTTGAACCCATGTCCTCACGGAACTGGTTGAGATACTTAACCATTGAACTAAATTAAAATTATAATATAATATAATATTTTTAACTTAAACTGCAAATAAATTTAAAAATCAAACTAAAATTATTTTCTTACTTTGTTTGAGAATAAAAAACATTTATTTATTTATTTTATAAAATTGTTATTAAATTTATAATATTTATTTTATATAATTATTATTAAATTTATAATATTTATGTATGATAGATTATAAAATTTAAATTATTTATATTTAAAATTTAAAATAATATTTATATTTATAAATAAATTTTCTAACATAATAAATATTATAAATTCTAAAAGTTTATTATTTTAAATTTAAAATATAAATAAATCATTTATAATTTACAATATATCATAAATAAATATTATAAATTTAATTTTTTTTAGATGAATGTGTTCTTTGTATTCCAACCAAAAAAAGAAGCTATATAGAATTTCTATGCCTCCAGCCCCCATTCTATACAAAGGGATCTATACATTTGCTTTTGTGTCTATTGTAACCTACCATATAATTTGTATTTAACACTATCTTTAACAAGCTGAACAACCTCGGAACTGGATCTAAATACTCCACGAAAATGCCTAAAATTCCTTTCCCTCCAAATCATATAAATGCACCAATTCCAAGCTAACTTAAAAATTAAAGCCGGAAGAGATTTCCCTTTACACCGAGAACAAGCCCAAGCCAATTCTTGCTCCCAAGGCAAGCAAGAACGAGGGACCGTGCAAGCACATAATATGCTTTCCCATACCTGTTTTGAAAAGGGGCAATGAAAAAATAAATGCTCCCGACTCCCCCCCACATTAGAACAAAGCAAACATCGCTCATCATTCTCAATTCCAAATCGAGCCAATCTAGTTTTGGTGGGCAACCTATCCAAGATGGCCATCCAGGCGACATTAGAATGCCTAGAAATATTCCCCGGATGCCAAACTAATCTCTCCCAAGGCACATACTCCTTCTTCACCCGAATCTCCTGCCAGATCTTTTTAGTTGAGGAGAAGAAGCCTCTTAACAACCCTTGCACAGCTTCAGCCTTCCCTCGTAAACGGAGCAAATTCCTCCAAGTCCAACTACACATTTGCGAGCATTCAAGCTGCCAAAAACTACTATCCCGAATAACATACGCATGTATCCAGGCCACCCATATTGAACCCTCATTTAGCAATACCTTGCGGATTAGAAAAATGAAGCAAGCAACATTCCATGTTGCAATGTCCCTTAACCCAAGACCTCCTTCGGATTTTGGGCAACAAATGCTGGACCAACTCACCCGAGCCCCTTTTACAACTTTATCCTCCCCTTTCCAATAGAACCTCGCACAAAGCTGATTAGTCCTTTTAATCACGGCAGCAGGAAGCATCAATTGTTTACTCCAGTATTCTTGAATGCTAAACAGAACTGACTGTATCAGTTGACAACGACCAGCATAGGAGAGATGCCTCGCCTGCCAACTCTGAAGCCTCATAGCAATCTTTTGTCACAATGGGGCACAATCCTGAACCGTGAGCCTCCTAGCAATAAGAGGAACGCCCAAGTATCTAACCGGCAATTTCCCAATTCTCATACCAGTTAACACTTTCATTGCATCAAGTACTTTATTCTCAACCCCAGATGCAAAAATCTCGGATTTAGCTGAGTTAAGCTGCAAGCCCGAAAAGGAATAAAAGCACTTCATCACCTCCCAAACTCCCGAAATAGAATCCAGAGTTCCCTTTGTGAAAACAAGAAGGTCATCTGCAAACATCAAATTAGTAAGCCCGATTCTATGACATTTAGGATGGAACCTAAAAATTCCATGCTCTGCTATCTTGTCAAAGAGTCTAGAAAGAGCATTCCTCACTAGAACAAAAATATAAGGGGAAAGAGGATCCCCTTGGCGAACCCCTCTCTCACCCGGAAAAAAATCCACTAAACTCCCATTGAGCGATATGGAAAATTTTGCTGAACACACACACTCCTTGATCTAACTCACCATAACCGCAGGCATCTCTATAGCCTCCAGCACAGTCAAAATAAATCTCCAGTCAACCGAATCAAAAGCCTTCTGAAGATCTAACTTCAATGCACATCTGGGAGAAAGAGAAGCTCGATTATATCCACAAACCAGCTCTTGTGCCATTAATGTGTTATCCAAGATACATCTCCCAGGAATAAAAGCACTTTGCGTAGAAGAAATAATCTCAGAGAGAAAAGGTTTAATCCGAGATACAATGATCTTAGTAATGCATTTGTAGACTACATTACAGCAAGAAATGGGTCGAAAATCCTTCATAAAGGAAGGATTTAAGACCTTAGGCATTAAAACAAGAGTCGTAGCATTGAAAGCAGGCAGCGATCTTGAATGCTGAAAAAAGTACTCTACTGCAGCTACAAAATCATTCCCCGCAATGTTTCAAGCAGCCTTAAAAAATGAGCAGTGTACCCATCAGGTCCAGGAGCTTTATCCGAATTCAAACAGAACAAAGAAGCCCGAATCTCATCCCTAGAAACCCTTCTTCCCAGAACCAGTTTAGCCTCCTCAGACAACACAGTTCCTAAAATATCCTTAATCAGGACAACAGAGCAACCCTTAACATTCTCATCTCTAGCTCCCAAAATCTGCTTGAAGTAAGTAATGGCCTCAGCTGAAATTTGAGAGAATGTGTCCAGAACCTGCCCCTGAGCATTAGTAATAGTTCGAATAGTTTGTCTGTTTTTCTTTAAAGTGACAATTGAATGGAAAACTTTAGTATTTAAATCACCCTCCTGAATCCACTGCATGCGAGATTTTTGCCTAAAAAATCCCTCCTCAGCAGCCAACAAGTTCTTGAGCTCAGCTTGAAGCAATTTTCCTTGATAAATCAAACCACTATTCCCAGCTAAAATATCCAACTGAACACGCTCAAGATCAGCCCCCTTTTCCTGAACCTTCAAAGTAATATCTCCATATTTTCCTCGATTTAATTCCCTAAGCACAGACTTCAAACACTTCAATTTAAAAAACAGAACACGCATAGGATCAGAAGCAGACAAAGGAAGCAGCCAGCTGTTAGCAACAATTTCTAAAAAATCAGGATCTTTAACCCAAAAATTAAAGAAGCGAAAAGGCTTAGGAGCTGACTCCACCTGACTCTCAAGCCATACCAATCCAAGGCAATGGTCAGACACCCCAGGAGCTAATAAACTAACCCGAGCTCGAGGAAAACAATCCATCCATGATATAGATGCTACAGTTTTGTCCAACTTCCGAGCTAAAAACGTATTATCCTGATGATTGGACCAAGTAAACGTAGGACCCTCAAAAAGATGATCCATAAGGCCAATTCTACCTAAACATTCATTAAACTCATTCATATCATGTAGCAAGACAGATCCAAAAGGCTCAGAACTTTCAGAATGGTAACGTATTATGTTAAAATCACCACCAGCAATCAAAGGCAAATCTCCGATAGCTCCCTTGAGATCAATAAGATGCCTCCACAACTCCAGTCTCTCCACACCCAAATTACACCCATAGATGCCAGTTACATAGAATTGAATACCCTGAAAACCAATTAAACAAGCAACACTTTGATTAGTAATAGCACTAACATGAACAGAAATCCCATGCCTACACAAAAACCAAACTCTTCCATTCACAGCAAAAGAATAATTATGAAAACCCTTCCAATTATCAAAGAACTTAAGCCATATAGAATGCATATTATTCTCCTTAACTCTAGTCTCCAAAAAACACACAACATCAATCTTCAATTTATGAACCCTCTCCATAACCTGCTTCTGCTTTTGAGGATCATTAAATCCTCGAAGATTCCAAAACTACACATTCATGGAGAAGAAATCCCCACTTTCCCACCACCTACTTTACCCTTCTTACCCTTTTTACCATTTTTCTTAGCTGCTTTTAACTCCTGCACCAGCTCCTTGACTCCCTTAGCAGCCTCTCTAGGCTCACGAGCCTCCCCCACAGCACCCATAGCACCCGAGATAGCTTTCTCTACAGGAGAAGCTAACCTGGCAGCAACATTAGCTTCAAGACCCTCAGCAGGATTAGGAACTACCCCAGAAACAGGAGCTTCGAAACCAACAGTAGATTCTGGAGCCACTTCAGATCCAACAACGATAGCTTCAAGTCCAACTGCAGATTTTGGAACCACCTCGGAATCAACAACAGTAGCATCAAGACCAATTGCAGATTCTGAAGGCATTTTATAAATTTAATTTTTAAAATTTAATAATAATTTTATAAAATACATAAATAATTTTTTTATTTCCAAGGTAGGAACATAGTTTTAGTTTGATTTTTAAATTTATTTGCATTTTAAGTTAAAAAATAATTCGATGACTAAAATAGGAAATAATAATAATTTGGTAATTACTGGTGTAATTTACCTTAAAAAATAAATCCACATCAGAATCACCGTTAGTTTTTAACGGCTGGTGATCAAAACAAGAAAAAAATAACGCTAGTGACAATTTTGTCAAAAAAATGTTTGGTGACCAAAACTGAAAAAAAAATAATAGTTTAGTGACTACTAGTGTAGTTTATCCTATTAAATAAAACAACTAACTTATGAATTATGATAAAATTAATAATTTAACAAAATTAAAACGCCCGTTGGAACACTTGTGACTGTCTGTTGCTTCCGTAAACAACTTCCAGCCCCAACGGTTCGCGGCATATCCGGAACCGCCATCATTTTCCTTTTCTTCTCCGCCAATTTAAAAATAGTCTCTTTTCCATTTTACTTTGAAACAACAAAAACAAACCAAGTTGGATTCTTTTACTTCTCCGCCATAAATTCTTCCACATAAGCATCGTCTAAAAAATTCTATTCTGTATTACCAGTAAACATATCTCCCTTCATTTTCCAGGAAAATGAATGATTGGATTTGGATCGGCTCTAAAATTGGTAAACCCTTACTCTTATATGACCTTAACAAAGCTTATTTCTTGAAAATCTAGAGACCAAGTGTTCTGACAATTTTCTTTCTGTTTCGTTTTGATTTGGTTTCTCTAGGTTGATGATACGCTCGTCAACCAGAGCGATGATCATATTAACCATAGAAGCTAAAATTCAAAACGTTTTTAATTTTATCATGTATTTCCAATTTCAGTGAAACCATTGCAAACCCCAAGAGCCAGTAAATTTCAAGGATTTCAATCCTGTAAAACCTAATTGCTTAAAAAAATGGGGGTGGAACCGTTGACGTCGGGGGTAAGCGACCTCATTAACGAGCTCTTCTCCTTACGATCGTTGAGGAGCTTGCTGCTGGTTTTAAACGCCGTCATTTTGCTGGTATTGTTTCCGTTCCGGGGACAGAGACGTGTCTCCGTTAAGAGTTCCGAGGAGAAAGTGGGGAAGGATGAAAAGCACGAGGGCGGGAGGAAAGGGTCGGCGCCTGCGGTGAGGGTTCCAGCGGCTATTGTCCCGCAGAGAAGCACAGCGTTTTCCATTGACCAAGAGGCGGTGGCGAGGCGTATGCTGGCGATTCGGAGGGTGGTTCAGGACGACCCTGACGTTATCAGGGAGTTTTCGTTGTTTTCTAGTGCAAGAGGTGATAATTTATTCATTCAGTCTTGGACTCCGGTTTCATTCAAAATCAGGTCAGCTTTACATAATCTCCACCCTTTTCTTCCTATACAGCGAAAATTTATTTAGTAATTATTTTTAATTACCGCTGTTTGTTTTATGAGTTGACTAATACAAATCAATTATCGTAGAGGCCAATTATAAGTTGATTTTTTTTTAATTTAATTCGTTTCATTTACGATATTGGATTCAAGCCCTTTAACTATCAATTAAATGAAAAAATAAATATGTCAAAAGTATTTGCATTGTTTTAAATTTTAAAGTTTAATCACTGTATTATTTTTATAAAATTGAGTTCATATATTATCCTTGATTTGAAACCCTTGATCCATCTGTTTACTTGGGTTCAAATTTTATTATTATCAGCTAACCTAACATATTTTCTTGATAAAAGTTGTACAGAGAAGATAGGAGAAGAGTCAATATTTTCAAATAAAAAATAGTATATGGACTCAATTTTACAAAAATAAAGTATATGGACTAAATTTAAATTTTGAAATAGTACAGGGACCGTGACATAATTAAACCTTAAATAAACTATTTCTTTCAATTAGCTTCAAGCAACAGTATTTCTACAATTTCTACCCCTCTTAATTTACAATTCCCTCATCCTTGAATCATCGATTACATCTTGTTATTGATTCTCTTTCCTAGTTTGATTTTCTTTCCAACTTTATTCATTTTGAAATTGATGTTATTTCTGTGTGTTTCCAGGGGAGTAGTTTTTATTATGCATGGCTTGAATGAACACAGGTCTGCTATTTGGATTCAATGCCATTTTAGAGGTCATATTCAGTTGAGTCCGTAGTTTTCTTTTAATCTTCTTGCTCTGTTCTTTTTTCCTCACACAACAGTAGTAGATACAATGATTTCGCGAAGCGGCTTAACGCTAATGGATTCAAGGTCTACGGAATGGATTGGATTGGTAAGTAACTCGAACGTAGGTCGTTCATAGTTTCTGATCACTCTTAGTTTCGTTTTCATTCTTAAGCTTATTTGCTCATAATATCCTTCCTGTAGGACATGGTGGAAGTGATGGCCTACACGGATATGTCCATTCTCTTGATTATGCTGTTGCCGACTTGGTATGTTACGAGGTTTAGCCACCATTTATTTGAAGTTAATATTGAAACCATCTTCATTTAGCTTCCCAAATTGTCGCAGAAATTGTTTGTTCAAAAGATTTTATCTGAAAATGCTGGTCTTCCATGCTTCTGCTTTGGCCATTCGACGGGCGGAGCCATTGTCCTTAAGGTAAGGCTTTGTAAAGAATTATAGTGCTCAAGTAGTATTTCGAATCGTATTCGAACATTGATTCCTGTTTCTTTTTATTGGCACAAACTGTAGGCAGCACTTGATCCAGAGGTTGCAGAGCAAGTAGCAGGCATTATACTGACTTCCCCGGCTGTGGGAGTTCAGCCATCTCATCCGATCTTTGTGGCAAGAACTTCCTTGTTTATATCATTTTTTCTTTGCCGCCTACCTCGATGAACATAAATAGTGTAGAATGCCATTTCTATGGCAGGTACTTGCGCCGGTTGTCTCATTTCTATTTCCAAGGTTCCAAGTCAGTATGGCAAATAAAAAGGGGAAGCCGGTTTCTAGAGACCAGAAGGCGCTGGTGGCTAAGTATTCGGATCCACTGGTGTACACTGGACCCCTCCGAGTAAGAACCGGATATGAAATTCTTAGAATCACAACCTACTTGCAGGAGAATATGAGCAGTTTGAAAGTTCCTTTCCTTGTTCTCCACGGCATGGAAGATACTGTAACCGATCCTAAAGCTTCTAAGAAACTGTACGACGAGGCCTCCACCGACAAAACGATCAAATTATTCGAAGGTCTCTTACATGATCTCCTCATCGAACCTGAACGGGAAGCTATAATGGACGACATAATCCAATGGTTAAAATTTAGAGTATAATTGAAAGAGAGAATACTGAATTCTTGTACATTGAAAATGAAGAACTAGAACAGAACTCTCCCAAGTTTTCCAGTGAAGTAGATCAGAGTAATTTGTGTAAAATGTTGTTAGAATTTTAGGGATCATTGGATCGATCCCTCTCGACAACATTTTATGTTGTTGTTGATAGACTAGACTGGTTCATCGGTTCCTGGAGCTCTGTAATGGTCTTTGTTACACAACACAATTGGAAATATATGGTAGCTCAAAGTTTGCATTAATTTGTTATTTCATATTAATTCAAATGCACAATGTCTAAGAGATGCTATTGTTGTCTTATTTTAAAGCTCTAAAACTAGACCACAGTGGCTGGTGAATCGAGTGATAGTCGACGAAGTTTCTCTTCCTCTTCTTGTTGCTTTAGCGTTTCATAAAGAGGAGCATTTCTAGTCTCGGGAAGCCATGTACTTAACATTCCGCTCAAGATGGAAAGAGCCCCAAATACAACAAACGAGAGAGATGGGCTTACACGGCCAACGACCACTAACAAAGGCGATAATGAAGCTCCTAGCATCAAAGATTGCTGCAATAACGACACCGCAAAATTCCTTATGTTGGTGGGGAAAAGCTCCACGCAGTAAACATACAAGACATTAAACGCTACAGAAGCAGACATGAAAGCGATAGCTTCGATTGTCAATTGAGGCCAACTGCTAGTACTTTTGGACCCATCATCAGCCTTTGCTCTATCTTTCGACGTGGCGGAGAATATGATGCAAAGAAAGCACATAACGCCGGCTGAAACCGTTGATAGCAATAAAAGGAGACGCCGATTTGTGAATCCCAATAACACACCACCGATAAGAACAGCAGGAATATCCATCAGGGCGTTAATTATAACAGTGAGGTAAAAATTGAAGTTGAGGTTCTCGGCATTTAGTTGTATACCATAGTACACAAATCCAACCCCCAAAGCAGATGTCATTATAGTAATCATCCTCTTTGCAGCCCATTTTGTGGTCCATAGACTTTCATTTTTATTACCTTCATTGCTAGTTGCTGAAGATGGAATTATGAGTTCTATGTTGTCGGGTAATTTCTTTCCGCTCTTTAACTTGCGTAATACGTCAAGTGCTTCTTTATTTCTCCCTCGAACAAGGAGCCAACGAGGTGACTCTGATACCAATGAGACTAAGAAAAATGTATAGACAAGAGGGGGAATGGATATAATCCTATACAAATACCTCCAATGAGTTCTTGTAGGATAGGCAATGAATGGGAGAGATAGGAAGCCCGCAGTGAAAAAAAAGAAACCATATTGGCCCACTTGTCCTCGCTGTTTGCGACCGACAGCTTCTGTCGACAGGACAAGACAACATATACCGGATCCGGAACGAGCAAAACCGTTTGCGAATCAAAGAAGTGCATATATCCAAATATTTGGAGAGAAAGAGGTCATGAATGTGGTGACGGAAGTTAAGATGCATGCCACCAGTAATGTTTTCTTTCTACCTAACCATGCATCTGCTGGCCGACCATAGAATGCACATCCTGTGAATGGGAAACAAACATTGAGCATTAACTAATTTCATTTTTCAGACATAAAATTTATTTATTTTCTTTGTAAAAGCATTATGCACATAAAACATGTCTAAGGGTGGTTGTCTGATTCAGATTTGACCAGATTTAATAGTGCTTTAGACCGCAAGTCAATTTGAAGATAATTTAAGTAATATACAATATATTTTTAATTATAAATATGTAAAAAATTAATATAAAACTATATTCTTAACATTTTTATTATTTTTAAATAAAAATTGATACTTTGGATGGGTTGAGCTTGTGCTCGGACTTGAAATTTTTCTAGAATTGGGCCTTGGACTGACCATGGACACCCCCCTCACTCGCTCACACACACTGACATATATATACGTACATTAAATCAATTGTACAAACTATACTCGAACTATGGTTTAATTTTAAATTGGTTTCAAAACTCTTATATATTTTAATTGAATTTTCAAGTATCACTATTTTCTCAATCAAATCCTGTCTATGAGTTTAGACATCTGCTTGGACGTTAAATATCAACCCAAAACTAACGTGGAGTTAGAGGAGGCAATTGGGTTGTTCGAATCGGGTTCGGGTCGGGTCACTTCGGGTCGAGTTGATATTCAGTTCGGGTTATTTTCGGTTTAGGTTTGATTGGGGTTGGATCGAATCTGATTCGGATTTAGTTCGGGTCTATGTTATTTTGGATTGGGCCAAGTATCGGGTCGCGTCAATATCAGATCGATTGATTTTCAGGTCAGATCAATATCGGATTTGTTACCTTTTTGGTTCGGGTCTATATTGGATCTGTTGACTTTTTAGGTCGGGTCAATATCGGAACGGTTGCTTTTCAGGTCAGGTCAATATCGGATCGGTCGGCTTTTATTTTGAGTCAATATATGAAGATGATATTTTAAAAGAGAAAAAATGATATTAAACCATTAAACTATTACTAAAGGTAGTTGTTAACTAGTAATATAATACAAAATGAGAATAAAACATACATATTTGAGGAAATTAAATTCGGGTTGCTTTAGGTTCGGGTTGCTTTCGATTCAGTTGATTTTCGGTTTGAGATTCTTTCAGTTCGGGTTGATTTTCAATTCTGGTTGCTTTCGGTTCGAGTTGTTTTCGATTTCGGTTATTTTCGATTCCAGTTAATTTCGATTCGGGTTGATTTTCGATTTAACTAAATTTGGATCGGTTTTGGTTTAGTTCGATTTTGAGTCAAATTTAGACCATCATGTTCAGGTATATATCGAATATCGAGTCGGATAAATCGGTTCGGGTCTCGAGTTTTGAGTAAGTTTGCCAGGTGTATGTGGAGTTTCTTTAAAACACGTGTATTTATTGTATGTATAACACATACCTGACAATTATAAATAATCCTTTTAAAATCTATTGACAGTGTTTTTTAACAACTTAAATAGAAGTTATCATTTGATACGTACACACAAGGGTTGGATAATTGTTGTGATAAGGTTGTTTGAGGAAAAAAAATTATTTGAGTGGGTTAAAAATTGTTTCACGAAAAAGAGATTACTACAATAATTAGGAAAAGTCGTCGGAAAAAAATAAAAACTTTTAAAAAACGCTAAAAAGACAAAATAAATTGAACTTTGAATAATGAAAAATTGTAAAAAAGAAATAACGACTTTTAAAAGACGTCGAGAAAACACAATAACTTTTCCCTTTAGTGTAACTTTATCTTTATCTCGTGTAATAATTCTAAACCCGCCGCATATGTGAGAATCTTTTTTTCAATATCATTATCCCAGCAAGGAATCCCACAAGGGCAACGCCATATTTTCTTTCAAGGATCAAAATTGAATTTTCAATCTTTTAGAGGGTAAAGTACAATTTTAACATAGGGTTAAATTATAATTTCACCATTGCTTAAGGGATCAAATACAAAATTTCCCATTTTGAGCCCAAATCCATTGCATGCCTCTAGCGCCGCTTCTAAGTACACATTTATAATTTGATCCACATTGTTTTTAGCATATTCAATACTTTAAATGTCAAAATTAACAAAAAAAATTGGTTTTTATTATATTTATACTTTAAAGTTTTAAAGTTTAAGTATTAATTTAAAACGATAGTTTACCAATTTTTAGTACAATTACCCAATCAAATAAGAATGAAATAATCGGAAAAGAGTTACGATTACCGAAAATTGTGCCTATAAAGAAGAGGGAAGTCGGAATAGCAGCAAAAAACTTGCGGTCGCAAATAAGATTCCACTCAGCAATTGTGGACGTGGTGTTCCCTCCAACCCACTCCCATGTCCCAGCTGCCAATCCACAAACATGATTCGGCTGACTTTTGCTGCTGTTGTTCATGCACCAAGACGAGGCTATTGATGCATTAGTGTAGTGATGATCGAGAGTTTTACATCTCCAAGCGGATGGCTGAGCATCACTAAAAATGGTGACTAATGTGTTTTGGGCGTCAAACACCCATGCGAATGAAACTAAGAGCACGTGCAGCAGCTGGGATAACCCCAAGGATCCCATATATCTGTCCATCACATCATCCACACTGAGCTCCAAATTTCCTTCTGCTGCTGCATGTGAAAGCTCTTCTACTTCTCCTCTTGTCTCCATGCACCCTACTTACTACTTACAACCAAATTTCTGTGTTGGGACTATGTGTTTCTTGTTGCCCCCTTAATATACTACCAACCTCAACGCAGCAACAGATACAAAATGAATTGAATTGCGTAGAGCATCATCTTTAATGTTTTATTGTCTTATCAGGTAAAATCACACCACTATCTAAAGGAGATTTTAATCGGTGGGGGCAAACAGTAAAATTATTGTCTTATAGGTAAATTTTAATCGGTGGGGGCAAAAACTAACTCTCTCTATATATATATATTAATAACTGATTTAAAGATGGAGCCAAGATTTGGGGTTGGGGCAAAACATAAATTTTACTGTTTTATTGTCTTATCAGGTAAATTTTAATCGGTGGGGGCAAACTCATAATTTATTTTTTCAATATGTATAACAAAGACAAAGATAATTTTTTTTGGGGGGGACAAGATCCCCTCCCATGTTTAAGGGTTCGTACATGAATGTTAAAGTTTGAATTATTTTATGAAATTTATATTCAATACATTAGCAGTAGAAACAAAAAGTTTTCACAAGCGTTTTAGTTTTAGCAGTTAGGATTAGAATTTATGATTTAGATGTTAGAGGCTTAAGTTTAGGGGTTTAAAATTTAAGGTTTTGGTTAGAATTTAGGGTTTGAAGATTAGAGTAATATAGTTAAGAATTTAGATTTTAACCTATAAATCCTAAATTCTAAACCCAACTCATCAATTCTAAACCACTAAATTTAAACCCCTAATCTCTAAAAATTAACCATAAACCTAAAAATCAATACGCTTGGGAAAACTTTTTGTTTTCAATGTCTATGTATAGAATAATTACCGCACTTTATGGTAATACAAGTTTCTTTTAACTGTTTTGTCAGTGATTAGTTGAAAACCCATTTGATTAACACTATAATACGTGGAATACCTATAGCTCGTAAGTAGTTGTGAAAATAAATAGAAATAATTAAGCTTTTAGGGGATGCAATCAAAGATCAATATAATAGTAAAATTCTATTAAAAAATTAACCTTCTAGAATCGTAAAATAAATATAAAAACCATCGTGATTCTATTAAAAAAATCAGTTAATTCATGCATATAATTCACATAGTTAGCGTGGTGGGAGACCAGAGGTGGTGGGATTGGGTGGATCGTATCATGCATATCTTGTGTACAGAATATGCGCCACTAATTTGGTTCAGGATAGAGCGGATTATTATTATTATTTAACTCAGCTCATATTATATAAATTATTGTCATGATAATGAAAATTTGTCATCAGAACATATTCGGCAGCAGAGGAATTTGATACCAGCCACGCAACAAGTATATATGCCCTAAGACCATGCAAGAAGTATATTACACAACCTTTGGTGGCCTCTCCATTTGGCAATCCACTTCCAATTTGAAACTTTTTTTTTCTTGTCATTACATCGTTAACTATTACATTAATCATCAGTTAATCTAGTTAAAAAAAAGTATTGGGTATTTTAATTCAATTTAAAGTTCAAATTCTAACATTATAAATAAAATAAACTGGAGTGCGAAAAGTTACTTTTATAGTGTACCCCTGTGGTATTTGATTTGAAAATCTAAATAACTCACAAATATCACGAGCCATGTATATAGTATAAAACTTTGAAAATGGATGCTATATAATTTAAAAAGTTATGAGCTCTAACATAGGTCATTTAAGGATAACAATATTTTATTTTTTATTTGGATCACTTCATAAATTTATGTTTGAGATTTGTAATTGCGCCTATATTAATGCATAGAATTGATATATAGATCGTAAAAATTTGTGAAAATAAATATAAATAATTAAGCTTTTAGAGGATGAAATTAACAACCAAGATCTTAGTTTATAGTCCTTTTAGATATGATAATTGTTTTTTAAAAAAAGCACAAGTTTTGTTTTACCAATAAAATTAAGTGCTATGATCCACGTGTGAGAACTAACATGATGAAAAAACATTCATTTTGAATGTGTTGAATTGAGAATTGGACTACCTAAAAAAATTAAGATAATAACAAATATTGAATGTAATAGTAAAGTGTATTGTATTCTTAATAAGATAAACGATCACAATTCTTTTTAAATAATCTTTTTGGATCGTAAAATGACATAAACATGATTTTGATTCCATTAAAAATTCGGCACATGCGTATATGCTTCACACTCTTTGCACGGTTAGCGTAGGGCCTGAGGCAAGAGATGGTGGCAGTGGTTGATTGTAACATACCTAATTTATTTACATAATGTGTGCCACTAATATTGGTCTAACTTTCAGGTGAGTTTGGTGAGATGAGACCAACAAAAATATCACTCGGGAGGCATGATTAAAAATTGAGGGATAAAATATAAATGTCTAAAAGTGGAAATAAGTTCATCATTAATCTATTTAAAAAAACTATGTAAATAAAAGGGTAAAAATAAATTTGTGCTTGGACAGGAGTCCCTCACCATATAAAGGGCTTCGTCCCTAAATATCATGACAATCAGACTCAAAACCATTAATCAAGCTTTCAACACAAACACCTTCATGAACTAAGAAACGGGGTCCCTCGATTCCTTTATTCATATTACAAAGGCATGATTAATAGTTTCTTAATTTAAAACTGAATAACTCAAAAATATCATGGGTCATATACATATAGCAAATATAAAACTTTGAAAATGGATGCTATACAATTTATAAAGTTAATAAATATATTTAGTCCCTAGAAAATTTTTTCTACTGACTTGTTTTTAACAATTTCTACCTAGAGAGAATGGGAGGGGAATTTTGCTCTTACTGAGTCTTGAACTCACAATCTAGGAGAAGATGGGGGTGTCAACTTGAGAGCTTTAATTATCTGTTCTAAAGTTTATTGAGTATTACCTTCCATTTGTCTTATAAATTTATATTCGAAATCTACAAATTTCTCTCTCTTATTATATGTTGTCACGCTTCGTTTTTCATTTATTAATAAATTTTGTAAAACTATTGTTAACATAATAACTTTGCAACAACTTTTTTAAAAAACTACTAAATATAATCTTCTACTTGGATGCTAATGTTGTTGGGCCTGAGAGTGGGAAGGATATTGTTGGTTATTTTTCAGTTCTCACGTCTGATTACCAAATCTTTGTGTTTGTTTTGATGTCTACCTAGAGAAACTTCGACCTTTCAAATAGACCATCATTTGGGTATGCCGATCAGTCCAACAATTCTTGAGTTGATACTTAACCGATATTGGTGTGGACCAGCACGAGTCTCATTAAAAAAACATGTACGATTAGATGTAGAGGAACACACATAAAACAAAAGACCCTAGTCACCAAAAATTCTATCTAAAACCGTTCTCTTCTTCGGTATTTAGGTGGGACTCTACGACAGTGTTGTCGTGTTAGAGCTCCGACATATCAAAAAATTCTTATTTACTTTTAATGAGTATTGTCCGGGATGTTAATTGACAATATTTAATCATTTATTTTAGATATTATTGATTGATTTTTTAATTCTAAATTTAACTCCATGTTTTATTATTTTTCATCATTGGATTAATTGGATTTTTAGATATGTGAGTTTTGGCCTCTCCACGAGTTATTTCACAGTTTAGGTTTGTGAGAATCGGGGTCTTGAATCTTAATTTAAGATTTAGTATATTTTTTTTTCAGATTTTTGTTACGGTATTTTTATATCTATGAAAGGGTCATTTTGTTAGACATGTTGACTTGTTCCTTGCAATAATAAGTTTAAATCTAGATTTTATTTTTTTCTCTAAAAGGTGTAGATCACTTGTAGTGTTTAGTGTTAGTGTTTTTTTACCAAAGTTCTCAGCTGAAAGTTGAGCGAAAATCATTTTCACGTACAGTGGCTAAGCGAAACCATTGAACATGTAACGAGGATGTGCTTCACAACAACCAAAAGAACATCCCTATACTATGTGCAACTCTTTTTACTCATTTATTTCTTGAATTATTTATATTATAATTGTGTGATTACGGTTCATATTCCAATTATAAGATTGGAAGTTATAATCGGTCTTTATTCTTAAGGTTAATGAAATCACTTTTAGTCTTAAGTTTATAAAAATTTGAAATTTCGATTATAGTTCTGTGAAAATAAAATATTAATTTTTTTTGTACTTGTAGCATCCCTTTGTTAAACTTTTGACATTGTGCGACAATAATACATTAAAACAATAATATTACTAAGCACAACATAACTTTTCAAACATTAGTAAGAAAAACGAAATGTATTAAAAATAAAAAAAATCATTTGTGTAGTTTAAATAGAATTTAATTCCACTAATTTCATTTGGCAAGCAACAGAAACTGATACAAAACATAACATAATAAAAAAAAACATTTTAGTAATGTCATACAATAGATATCGAAACATTTAGTTATTACAAAAAAACAAAACTAGAATTTATCATCTATTTTATTTCTAAACAAATTATTACATTTAGTTGTCAGGTAATTGTCGTAGATAATCACATATTTCAAATGCATGTCACTCAGAGAAATCATTAGGTTTTTATAAATAAAATAACACTTCGATAAACTTAGAAGAATTAATTAAGAGGGTGGACACATATCTCGTGTGCACAAGCATTGGGTCAAAAGCCCAATATAATTTATATCGGTGGATATTCCTTTTATCTGTTGGACTTTAATTATAGAACAAAAAGGACTTTAATTAAAAGTTCCTAAATCCTTTAATTTTTTCAAAGAAAAACCCTTTATCATAAATTTTAGCTTAATGCACAGTTTATTCCTTAACGTTTACCTATCTTCCTAATTTGGTATTTAATTTTTTTTGGTACAAGTGTCCCATAATGTTTCAACCGTTATCATTTTTACTTCATTTCCGTAAAAGAGTTGTTAATACAATTTTCAGCCAATAATATCGTGTCACTTCAGTAATATTTGACCAAATCAACCCATCTGATTTTATGGAAAATGGTAAATTGCATGTCCAGTATCTCGAATTTTTTATTTAATTTAATAAATGAAAAGTTTATTTTTTTAGATAAATATTGTTCGTATTATGCTCAAAGAAGAATTCTGCTTAGAGGTGGCAATCGGGTCATTCGGATCGGGTTTGGGTCGGGTTGATATTCGGTTCAGGTTGATATTCGATTTGATTCGGGTCGGTCTGATTCGGATTTAGTTTGGGTCTATGTTATTTCGGGTCGGGCTAAGTATTGGGTTGGGTTAATATCGGATCAATTGATTTTTGGGTCGAGTCAATATCGGAACGGTTGCCTTTTTGATTTCGGTCAATATCAGATCATTTGACTTTTTAGGTCGGGTCAATATCAGATCGATTTCATTTCGGGTCGGGTCAATATCTAATCGGTCAACTTTCAATTTGAGTCAATATATGAAGACGATCTTTTAAATCAGAAAAAACGATATTAAACCTATAATACCCCGATCCAGATCCAATGTACTACAATCGGGTCACCCAAAAATCGACCCATCAAATTTCCAATTTAAAATAATAAGTTTAGCCATCATTTAAATGTATTAAACATCCACATATTCATGTAATTAAATACGCGTTTAAATAAGTTTATAAAACAGGAGCTTCGAGTTTAAAACACCGTAGATCAAAATAATAGTTCAAATAGAATTACAGGCTTAACAGTAGTAAGGTCTTACGAATACATTAACCCAAACTAAAATAACAAGTACTGTACTCTAGAAATGAATTTGGTGATGGGTAATCCTCGTCGATGTACTCCTCCAAAAGATGATCTGTCAACCTACTCACGGAAAAACCACACATCCGCACGATGAGCTAACAAAGCTCAGTGGTATATTTCTACTCTACCACAATTCGTGATTATCGTAAAATAAGCATGCAAGATAAATATAGCCAAGAGAGCATAGATAAGACTTGCTATCTATGAGCTATTATCTAGCCTACTCTAGCTGGAGTTTTTAGTTCACCTATCTCAAGGTATCATTAAGCTTACGACACGTCTTATAGATTCTACAAGCTTTTCCATACTCGAGGTCACATAGCCTATCGAGATACTCTACCTCATACAACCTATCGAGTTAATACATGCCATACCATGATCACTTATATATCAAGTGTATAAGCTATCATCTATAACATCCATACAACATACATAAGTCCATCCATACATCATCTACAATATGGCCAACAAAGCCCTACATTACCCGTGCTCACACAACCATCAGGTTACCCGTGTTCACACAACCGTCGGGTTAATAGACCATATCTGGATCACCGTAGCCACGGATACGTCCTAGACATACTTGGATCATATTAGCTACAAGTAGTCTTTACCTGAGTTCACTCGGCCAATCAAGTTAGTCGAGCTCACTCAGCCTATCGAGTTAATACCTTATCCGGATCACGCTAGCCACGGATAGGTTTCTAACTGCACCCAAATCACTCACCCTGTGGGTACGTCGAATGTACTTGATCACACAGCCCAAAGTACACATCCCTTTATATAAGTATCGTAGTACTGACTCTAGGACATCCAGATTCCTTTACCATAACATAAGATAACACATGCTCCCCGAGCATTCATACACCTCGCCAATAGGTAAGTGGCACCAAGCCATCAACAAATGTCCTAAAGCATGACACTAACCATCACAGTTATATCGAGTCATCATTTACCAAGATATTACACGTTATTCTCATCCATGAGGGTTAAACCTTGGTTTCTCAATTTTACAATTTATTTTACTACCTTAGAAGCCCATTGGGCTATAGCTCCCAAATTATAGGCCCCTTAAATTTAAAATAATTTTTTGGGCAGATTGCCCAGTGGGTATCGTACCCAACATCGAGTATCGATACGCCCCTATGAGTATCGATTCTTACTCCAAGCGTACGATACTTAGCTTTCCTGGAAGAGGTTGACCGTTGACCCCGTACCGATACACGGTCATCGCATACCAATACTTGGCTTATGCAAAAAAAGGGTTAAGCCAACACCCCATACCGATACACAAACCCCACGTACCGATACGCCCTAGGTATCAATACAACTCCAAGCGTACCGATACTAATTTAAGTTACTGAAACTTCAATGAAATAGTGGGTACCAATACCCACCCTAGGCGTATCGATACCTCATTTAATTTTGCTTACGCTCATTAAAAATAACATACAATATCAGTATAGGCTCCCCATGTACCGATACCGAAGCCTAGAAATGGCTTTCAAGGCTCGGGAAATCACTTCCCAAGCCTCCTAAAATGAAACCTTTAACCCCTTTACTTAATCCCACATCTTATGGGAGTTAATTAGGGTGATTTGCTACCATTTTTACATAGCATTAACAACTAATCCGAAATTTACCATTAAAGGCTCTAAGCTACTTTTACACCAAAACTAGCAACCTTAATCACATTATCAAGCAAGGCAATTGCTTTAGGATATTCAAGAATCAAGGAGTCAGAGATGTACTGACCTTTAGCTCGAAATCCCGAAATCAAGCCCTCAAGCAAAGCCCTTCAACTTTTTTTTGATCCAAGCTTGGTGAAACCCCCAAAATGCCCCATCTTGCCATAACAACAAGCAAAATGAATCACAACTTGAGGTAACCACTAGGGACAAGCTTAACTCCGAATTTATAACCTTAAACATCAAGAAAAGCTTAAACCTCTTAAAAACCTATTTTTGAAAATCTTACATTTACACCTTGAGAGTATAATTTTCTTGAAGCTTATAAGGAGGAGATTGACATATTTTGGACTTGAATCTCGGATAAAAGAAATGATGAGGAAAGTTTAGACCTTTAAGCCTTGGAAGGATATGGTGTCTTGAAAGAAAGATGAGGAAGATGGAAGATAGAAAAAAGATGGAGAAAGATGATGCAATCTTGTCTCCCCAACCCACGTGAAGACCAAAATGAAAAGGGAAAGATCAGCCAATTAATTCCACCATGGTAAAGTTGCATCATAAGGTCCCCAACTTCTTCTCATTTTAAAAAACAGTCACCTCTTAAGCCCAAACAATTCATTTCTCATCAATTAAGGCCCAAATTCGACCCAAGGGGTTCAATTACTCAATCCAACACGAAGATGCCTAACCTGGGTCAACGCCCAAGGGTTGACTCAAAATTTTGGGTCGTTACAAAACCATTAAACTATTACTAAAGGTAGTTATTAATTAGTAATATAATAAAAATGAGAATAAAATATATATATTTGAGGAAATTAAATTTGGGTTACTTTCAGTTCGGTTGATTTTTGGTTCGGATTTTTTTCGGTTTGGGTTGATTTTCAGTTTTAGTTGCTTTCAGTTTGGGTTGTTTTTTATTTTGGTTATTTTCGATTTCGGTTAATCTTGATTTGGGTTGATTTTCGATTTAAATAAATTTGGGTCGAATTTGGTTCAGTTAGGTTTTGGTTCGGATTTGGGTTAAACCTAGACCATCATATTCGGGTCTATATCGAGCCTTGAGTCAGATAAATCAGTTCGGGTCTCAAATTTCGGGACAATTTTACTAGGTCTAAATTTATGCTACAGTGTAACAATTAAAAAATTATTTTTTACCTATAATTGACCCCTACTTGTTTTTAAATTTCTTGAATCTCTAACTCTTCTCTAAAACTAAATCCGATGACCCCTCTTACAATTCCCTTTAATATCTAAATTTTCTTTAAAGATCAAAATAATAAAAGCAAATATACTTTATGGTTAAAATAATAATATTAAAAGAACATTTTAAACTACTAAAGCAAAACTGTAATGCCCCGGTTTTGGACCTAGCAGTTTTAAGGTTTGTTAGACGGTCTGGTGGATCAGGTTAGAGATTCGAGTCAGATTCGGGACCATGTATTTTTTGGTGAGATAAAAATATGGAAAAATTGTTAAAAAATCATGTTTTAATATATGATTAATATTGGTGGAATCAATTTTGGAAAATGAGATTAGGAGGTATGACATTTTGGCTAGTGACCAAAATGCAATGTTTAAAAACTGTTTTTAAAGTGACTAAAATGAAAATGGGTCAAATTCTTAGAATCCTTAAGGAGCTAATTTACCAAGTTTTTGCTGGTGATTTCTCCCTTCAATTAAATCATTTTAACATGTGTTTTAAAAGTTAATTAAAAAGGATTTTAGATATTAAAGTTAGTTATTTGGTTTTAATGAAAATTGACGTAATTTTTCTCTCAACTTTTCTCTCCACTTCTTTTCTGCCAAATACCCAAGTTTTCATCAAAAACCAGAGGTGAGGGATCCTTTTTACTTAGATTCTTGATCTACAATTGATTATTTGACTTTGATTTACAAAACCTCATTGAAATCTTGTGTTTTCCTAGCTTTAAACAAGTCAATTGAGGGAGAAATCACACAATAGGGGTAAGGTCCGTGATCTCCTCTATTGAATGGTTCTTTATTGATATTCCCAAGTATTTGATCCTTGATTTATGGTTTATAATCCGATTTTGTGTTATATTGAATTAATTTATTTAATTGGGAAAATTGATGAAATAGCAAAATATCCGAATTGGATATGTTTTCCAGTGATTTAGATTGATTTTAAACATATTATGGATGTATAATAATGTTGATAAGTCTTTTTTAACAATAGAATCCCGAAACTCTTGAATCTCTAATTGTTTAGGTTGTTAGAATTGTGTTTTTGTGGAGTTGTGGTGGCTATTTGGTTGCTGGAGGTGTTAGGTTGTTTTGATTCTGTTTTTAGATGTTATTTGATGATAAAAGTGATGTTAGATTGATAGGTTGTGGTTGGGTTGTGTTTGGAAATGATTATATGGTGTTTTCGGTTGTTGTGATTGGGTAATTGTGAGGTGAATGTGTGAATCCGTTAGGATCTGTTGTTGCAGTGTTTTAAATGCATGGAGATGCATTAATCATCTGTTGTAATGTGGTTAAAATAGGGGAGATGGATCCAGAAGTGATCGGGGAAGCTTTGGAGGCTTCGGACGCTTGTTTTCGCGTCGACAAATCGAGGTTTTGCGTATCAGTGAGTGAAAACGTGGTTTAAAGTATTTTGATGTTTTGGAAACGGAGTTTTGGGAGTTATGGTAGAGCTTGAAATGCTTACCTAGACTCAGAAGTAAGTATAAAGTGGATATCTCTCTCGATCGTGCTAGCTTGAAATAGTTTTATGCACTTGTTTTGATTTACATGTTACCTACTGTTTAAACATATTTTAAAGCATTTGATACACTGGTTTTAAGCATGAAATACTGAAGGAGGCACATGGTAAGTGATCCTTGTAAGTATGTGGTTTATACTTGTGGTTTAAAGCATGGTTGTTGCTTTGAAAAAATGTTTTGGTTAATGCTTGTTTAAAATAGTGAGGTAAATGTTAAATGGTTAATTATATTGGCAAGTGATGTGGTTATAAAATTGTTATCGGATATAGTTGGCCGGCCATAGGATTGAGTGCACTGTAAAATAAGTCGCATTGGATGTTGAGGGGGTTTATATTGTATACCGAATACTCCATCCAATTACCCTAACGGTAGAGGGGTTTAACGATATCGAATACTCTCGTTAATGGGGTTAAGCATCTAATCGATGAGATGGATGGGTTTTCCTGTAGGTTGAAAGTGTACCCAGTTGTTATTGTACTCGGTTGTTATTGTACCACGATTGTGATTGTATCGCTATTCCGGTTGAGATGGCTTGAAGTGTTGGGTTAAAATTTGTTGAATCCGTGTATCCGATGAACACTTTTTTTAATGGACTTGTTATTGATCACTTGTAAGCCAATATAATTGTTAATGTATCATTGAAATGTTTTATGTTGTATAATGTGATTTATACATGTTTCTCCTTAAGCTTTGCATTTGATAGTAATGCATGGGAAGGCTTAAGTGGAGGCTTAGCAATGGGATTTGCTGTTGATTAATGATACATGTAGCATATGGTTTATTATACTGGTTTTAATGATATAAAGTGCATGTTTTCAAAAGGGGCATGACGACGATGATAATGTTTTTAAAGGATGATGTTAAATAAGTGGTTTTAAATGCATTAATGGTGGTTGTTTTGAGCATTCCTCACTAAGCCTTGTGTGCTTACGCTCTTGTTGTCCATCAATGCAGATAATTGAGGTATTGGAATGCAGCAAGAAGCAAGGGGATCTTGGCAAGACTTGTTTCCAAAGTATGTCATGGTTTAGACTATAATGAATAAGAGCAATGGGGTACCTATTGTGTTTTGGGAGATGTTTTGTGGAACTCCTTGTTTGAGCATGTTTCTTTTGTTGCTTTTGGGTTGTAAATGGCCTTTAAAGATTGTTTTGATGATGGTTTACCTTTTTGACATGTTGCTTGGATGAGAATTAGGAAGCATGCCTATAGAATCTCTTTGATGGACGATGTCATATTACGATGTTGAATCTGTGAAGCCTGAATGCTTGTGGTATGCTTAGTATGCTAAGGTTATATTATGAGTATGTTAGAATGGTTTGAGAATGCTTTTGGAATGAAAAACCTGCAGTTTGTGACATTACAGGTCCAGGCGTACCGATACGCGGGGGACCGTATCGGTACGGTTAGACATTTTCTGGTCTGGGGAATCGGTACACGAAAGGGAGTATGGTACGCCAGGGCATTTTTGGCTTGGTGTATCGATACGGGCAATGGTGTATCGGTACACGTTCTAGCCTCTTGAATTTCACTTTTTCAATCCAAACTCGTGTACTGATACTCATGTAAGCGTACCAGTGCGTATGTTAAAAAATTCAAAAGTTAGGTAAGTTTGTTATGGCATATCGATACCTGCCTTGGTGTATCGGTACAAGATAATTTTATACGTATCGGTACGGTGACACTCATACCGATACCCGAGGCTGTTTTCTGTAATTTTAGCTTGGAAGTTTTGCTTTCATTATATTTTAGTCCCCGAAACTCGTTCATATGATTGTATGAGCTTGAATGATCAAATTGAGATGAAATTTGAGATGAATGTTCAGAACTTGACTAATTAAATATTGGTATTTTAAAAAGTGGCTTAAATCTTGCAAATTTCCTGTATTTGCAATTTGGTCCATAAATTGCAAATGTGATTAATTGGATGTCAAAATGATGCCCGATTGAGTATGGGTTATACCTGAGTGTTGTATGTACACGTAGGATTAATAAATGGCATCTAGACAAGATAAAAAGGAAAAAGTGGATCGGGTATCAATGTAACTCTCTAGTTTGCTTCGGCAAACCTAATGTAGCTTCATTGGTTTGGTCTGGCGGCTAGACCAGGTTAAGGGGGTTACAAAAATCCTAGATGTCTGAGAACTTAGAAATCTCGTCTGCACCACCGCTGCTTGTTGGCCGAAATAGACGGCCGCCAGATAATAGGCAAGGCGTCGCTCTACCCTCAACGTTATAACTGGCAGGACTAGCGGTGGATCTTGAGGACGTGAGAGATGCTGAGAAGGGTAAAAATCATAGGCTTAGGTTGGACGTGTTGCATGGGGATGGAAAATTGTCTATTTCATCACCCTTTGTCGATATAACGGATGAGGATATGAGTGAGCAAGGCTATGAATCAGCCAGGGATGTAGCATCGACAGATAAGGGGCTTAATAAGCCTACATATGCAAACATGGCTGCGAAAAGTCCTGAAGAGTCGGGTAAGTCTTCTTTGTGGAAAGGGATGTCCATGAATAATGTGGTTGTGTCTGATGAAGATTATATTACTGATAGGAATGGATCATTTCCTTCAATTAAAATTTTGAATCGTGTTCATGATCAGATAGACAAGAATATGGGTAATACAATGATTGTCAGACTGTTAGGGATGTCGATTGGTCTTCGAACTTTACAGGCGCGATTGCTCGCAATGTAGAAACCGCTAGGGAATTTTCAGTTGATTGACTTGGAAAACAACTATTTGTTGGTTAGATTTGAAAGAGAAAATGACTTTTCTAAGGCTTTGATGGAGGGCCCTTGAACGATATACGGGAGTTATCTCACTATACAACCTTAGACTAGATCACTTTCTACTACGGAGAAATATTCGTCACATGTTGTGGTTTGGGTTCGTCTACCGGGGCTTTCATACCGTTATTACTCTAAGGCTTTGTTCCGTCTCATTGCGATAGTGGTTGGTCGCGTTGTCCGTATTGACTACAATACACAGGAATATGGGAGAGGTAAAATTGCTAGGTTGGCGGTGATGGTTGACTTGAGTAAACCACTGCTTTCATGTATAGGGATTGATGGTAAAAAACAGAAATTGGAATATGAAGGTCTTCATCAAATTTGCTATGGATGCGGGGTATATGGTCATTCGAAGGAAAATTGCACTATTTAAGCTGGTGTTTAGATTGGAATTTTGAATAGTGAGAAGCCACAAGTTGATATTGCGCCAATGGCCAGGCTTGATAGTCCGAGTGAGAAATATCCTTATGGACCGTAGATGGTTGTCAATACGCGTCGTCGTAAGGCTGGTAATAATAATCTAGGTACTCGGACAATGGGAACCAGAGTTACGCATGAAGAAAGGATCGAAGGGATCTCGATATACTGTGTTGGATGAAGATGATGTAAATAGAGTTGAGGAGGTGGTCCCGAGCAAGGAGGTAGTTTTGGATGTGGTCATACGTCAAGCCGGGGAGGCTAGTGACCGTGTTATGCAGAACAATGAACCTTTATTGGTATGTGGAAATGTTGACAGTAGGGGAAATTGGCTTAGTCGAGCGTGCAAAAAAAGGTGGTTTCTATGGACTATTCATCTGTCAAATTATCTAAAGGTGAGAATCAAAGTAATGAAAGGTTGAGGGTGGTTCCAATCGTGGCTGGTAGTGAGGTTGAAGTTGTGCGCAGTGTTGTGCGTGGTTCAGACAAGCATACAACGGTTCAAATTATCGAATCCCAAACTACTAAAAAGGTTTCGGTTGGTGTCAAAATGGTTAAACCTCGGGGTAGTGCTGGTCATTCACTAAATGAGGGTAGTCGTCGTGGCATATAGCTTAAGAAACCGACTGAATTTAAGCCTTCATCTCAACTAGTGCTTTTGGATTGGATGACTAATTTTTCTAGGAAATTAGATGTGGTGGCTACTAGTGGGAGATGCAATATCGGTAATGATATTATTGGATTGGATTGGATCGAGATAGTGAGTTACAAACTACGACGCTAGAAGAAGCAGTGGATGATACGACATATCATATCGAAAGTACGATGGAGCCTGATGAGGCTCAGCAAGATATGGAGAAGTAAGTTCCAACATTTTGTTTTTCAATTTTAATGATGACTAGTTTATTATTTTGGAATTGCCAGGGGGTAGCCAATTCAATGTTTCGTGGTATTTTTCGGTCGATTATACGTGAGTACCATCTGAAAGTGGTATCCTTGTTTGAGCCTCGGGTTATTGGTCGACGGGCAAACAAAGTGATTGCGGAGTTGGGCTTTGCCAATACTTTTAGAATTGAAACACATGGGTTTAGTGGCGGTTTATGCATTTTGTGGGATGATTATGTTTAGTTAGAAATTTTACATATTTCGAATTAGTTCCTTAATAACAGGTTTAGATCAGCAGATAAAATGTTCTGGTTATACTTTACTTCAGTGTATGCAAGTCCTGAGGTGATGAAGCGCAAACATCTCTAGGATAAGTTAGCTGAAATTGACCCGGGTTTTGATGTGCCTTGGGTGTTAAGGGGTGATTTTAATGTTATTCTTTCACCAGATGAGCGACGTGGTGGATTTGGAAGTGTTAGTATGGGAAGTTGACTGTTCGTTAATTTTTTTAATTCTTCCGATTTGATGGATCTTGGGTTTCGTGGTCAGATGTTTACTTGGAGTCGAGGTGATCTTTATGAACGGTTGGATATGTTTGTCTCAAATGATGCTTGGAATAGGTGTTTCCTAACTTTTTTTGTCCAACATTCGGACAAGGTAGGATCTGATCATCAACCACTTCTCCTAAAATTAGTGGATAGCTAGTGTGGTACGAAGCCTCATCCATTTCGATACATAGCGGCATGGCAGGAACATCCATAATTTTAGGAGTTCTTGTTATCTGTGTGGAAGGTTGATGCACCTTTGATGGATAATGAGGGTAAGTTTCAAAACCTGGTTACGAGTTGGAATTCGAAAGTTTTTGGACATATTGGGCAATGGAAGCATAGATTGTTAGCTCGCTTTGCGGGGCATTGACCGAATATTATAGGTTGCTCATTCCGATTTTCTAGTTGAGTTAGAAAGAAAACTCAAAGATGAATTGGAGGTTGTTCTCGATCAGAAGGAAAGTTTTTAGCGTTAGAAAGCATGTATTAACTGGTGTTACATGGTGACCAGAATACAAAGTTCTTTCATGTTTCTACTATAACTCGGTGTCGTAGGAATCACATCTCAGCACTTAAAAAGGATGATGATACTTAGTGCTACAATGCGGGAGAACTATCAGGCATGACGATTGATTTTTATAGTATTTTGTTTGCCACATCGGGTGGCTCTAACGCTCCCTATGAGGTTTAGGGTTATTTTTCTGTCCTTGATCAAGCAATTTTGTACGGATTGACTCACCCGATGTTGAATATAGAAGTTCGAAAAGCATTATTTGACACGGGTCCTTTGAAAGCCCCAAACATTGATGGTTTGCATGCCATGTTTTATCAACGTAATTGGGCGATTGTGGGGGATTCAGTTTTTAATTTTGTTCGACAGGTTTTTGAGGGTAGAATCGTGCCTCATGAGATCAATAAAATATTATTTGTTTTGTTACCTAAGGTAGCTCATCCAGAGAAGATAAATCAGTTTTGGCCAATTAGTTTATGCAATGTAATGTATAAGCTGATTACAAAAGTGATTGTCAATAGATTAAAACTGTTGTTGTCTGGATGGGTCTTAGAGAACCATAGTAGCTTTGTTTTAGGGCGTGCCATCACGGATAATATTATAATTACATAAGATGTTATACATACGATGAGGCGAAAGATAGGCCATAAAAGGTTGGTGGAGATAAAGATTGATCTTGAAAAAGTATATGATAGGCTTGAGTAGAGGTTTATTGATGATACGCTATCTGATATTGGGATTCCAGACACGTTGCGGCATTTGATTCTTCATTGTATATCTTCGGTCTCGACATAGGTTTTATGGAATGCGACCGCAACTAACTCTTTCACACAACTAGAGGTGTTCGATAGGGTGACCCGTTATCTCATTACCTTTTGTGTTATGTATGGAGCGGTTAGCTCAGGCTATACAGGAAAAGGTGTGTGCTGGCCGTTGGAAACCTTTTTGTACATCTAAGAGTAGCCCAGGTATCTCGCACTTTTTTTCGCAGATGACAAGCTTTTGTTTGCTGAGGCATCAGTGGAACACTGTTTAGTGATTAGTCAAGTGTTGAATATGTTTTGCAATGCTTCAGGATTGAAAGTTAGCCTTGCTAAGTGATAAGTGTTCAAAAGTACTATTTTTCTTACCATTTTTACTCATATTATTGTTAGACTTAGGGTCATATTAGTTGCATAGTTAGCCATTCATGCATTAATCCATGTTTCCTTCCATTGTTGAGCTTGATTACATAACTTGGTAGTTTTTATGGAAAAAATGCTGCTTTGGTGTGCTTTGTGTGTGTATGTGCAGGATCACTTGCCAAAGCAATGCCGAGCTAGTTGCCAGGGCAATGCATGAAGGATATGCCGAGCTAGTTGCCAGGGCAATGTATGAAGGAGACGCCGAGCCAGTTGCCATGGTAATTGTCGACAAAGAGAAAATGCAATAGGGATGTCGAAATTAATAACTTTACAAGCCCAATATGACATGGAGCAAGGCCTAAGCCCAAAGGAATTTGATTGCCATGCAGAGATTAAAGAAGAATTAAATTCCAAGAAGATAGGAGAAGTTCTAATAGGAATAAAATTATAATAAAGAATTATATTCTTTAAAGATAATTTAATTCCAACTCAAACTCCTCCTCAAAGAAGGACTTTGGCCTAGCCCTATAAATAGCAAGGAGATTTCGACAACTTGGATGAGGAGCATTAGGGCAAATTTCGACAAGACCAAAAGGAGAGGGGCATTAGGGCAAATTTCGACAAGACCAAGAGAGGAAGCAAGGGGAAATTTCGACAAGTCCAAGGGAGAAAGCAAGGGATTTTCGACAAGCTTCATCTTTTCTTTCTTGTTCGATTGGATTCATGCTAGGGATTGTTTATCTTGTGTTTCTTTGGAACCTAGCCATGAACTAAATTTACTTGGCTATGGTTATTGTGTTTTGTGGTTATGAGAAACTATTAGTTTTTGTTTAGGTAATAAGAGTTTGCACTTTTCTATTTCAAGGTTTATTCATTCTTGGTTCTTATTATTGTTTGCGAGTGAATTGGGAGAGGATCTCGTGATTTCATCTATTTATCTAATATCGGGATAGTTAGATTCAAGAAACGAATGAATATGATCTTTATTCAATCCAATGATGGTGAAGATTAATCCGGCTTAGGAATAAGTTAAGGATTTCAACGGCTAAGAGGAGCGCAAGATTGGTTGTTGTTCACCCTTGATTCACGCAGGGATGTATTATCAAGGCATGCACAAGTAGCTAGAGTTTCGACTTAGGGATAAGAAGAAACCATTGAAGAACGCTCTGCCGAACCTTGAAGGTTGCTGCCCAGAAGCCCAAGTAGTTGCCCAACTAGTCGCCCAGGCAACCATCGATTAGTTACCAAGGCAACCCCGTTGTGCAAGTTGCCACAGCAACTGAGTTGTCCGTGCACTCTTTTACCAAGACGATCCAATCGGCTATCACACCTCAACTCACAATAACATGGCATATCTCTCTCATTTGAATTCATCTTTTCTTTTACTTTATTTTCTTTCTAAGATTAGTTATTAGTTAAACTTCTATAATCCTTTATTTGTGTTTTTACTTTTTACAGTGCAAGAGACTAGATCCTTGAAGTGGCACCAATCCCTGTGGAGACGATATCTTTTATACTATAACTTGCGACGTGTATACTTGCACATTTGCGTAGCACTTATTACGCGCAACACTAAGACTAATATGTTTTACTCGAAGAATGTGGTTCGCACATTGAGATCTCAGATTGAGGAGTTATTTGGATTTAAAGAGGTGACTGATCTTGGTCGATATCTAGGGGTGTCGGTTCTCCATAGAAGAGTGACGTCTGCGTCTTATAAATATTTGATTGAGATGGTACATAACAAACTAAGTGGGTGGAAAGCGAAGACGTTATCGTTAGCAGAGAGAATAACATTAGCAAAAGCTACCCTTTCTGCTATTCCCTCGTATACTATATAGACATCAGTAATTCCTAGGAATACTTGTTTGGAGCTTGAGAAGATCTTTCGTCATTTTATTTGGGTGGTGGATCTACTGTGTTAGAGTTCATCTAGTGAAATGGGATGGTATATGTCGGCCTCTATCGCATGGCGGTCTTGGCCTATGCAACATGAAAAACCAAAATGATGTGTTTCTGATGAAGCTTGCATTTAATTTGATCACGAAGATGAATGCTCTTTGGGTACGGTTTCTTCGTGCCAAATACAAATGCCATGAATCGGTTCCCCATCATCTTAGGAATCAGAATTCTTCATCTTTATGGAAGGGGCTTAGTGTTATTTGGGAGGATGTTCGTACCAATATTAGTTGGAGTATCGGTAATAGGCGTGATGTTGACTTTTGGTTTGATCTTTGGGTGCCGAATGTTGGTCATTTGTTCGAACATGTTATGGAATCAGACGAGGTTGTTGGTCATGGGACGTGTGTGGCTAATATGGTGGTTGGTGATGGCGAGTGGCGATAGGAGCTCTTCCAGCATTTGTTATCACCATATGTTATTCTGCGTTTGGCACTATTAAGGGGCCGAATGTCGTAGTTTGTAAGGATATAGTGGGCTGGCTCCCTACGTTGAACCATCATTTTACGATATCTTCAGCATATGACATTCGTGCAAATTTGTCGTATGGACCTCATGAAGTTGTTTGGAAGATGATTCATTCATTTCGTGGGTTTCAACGAATTAAGGTTTTTATGTGGCTTGCTTGCTATGGTAAATTGATGACAAATAGTGAGCGTGTTCGCCAACACTTCTCTTTCGATAGTTCATGCTCGATTTGTATGGCCGAATCGTAAGATGTGGATCATGTGTTGTGGCATTGCCCTTCGGCACTTGGTGTGTGGTCTATGTTGGTCAAACCAAGTTACCTCGTGGAATTTCAATCTATAGAGATTAAAGAATGGTTTCGGACAAACCTCTCTAATCCCGAATATTTCGCACGGAACGGAAATGATTAGGATTTGCTTTTCGGTGCTATTCTTTGGAACCTATGGTGTGCCCGAAATGCTATTGTGTTTAACATTCCCTTGGAGGATCAGGGTTCGTTGCTTGATCGGTGCCGACGATTACAATGAGTGATGGTTAGGGCACTGGCAGCTGCCCCGGTTGTGTTGGCGGGGGATATGAGAAGGTCACAGATGCCTTCGAAGTGGTTTAGGCTTGTTAGAGGTTGGTATAAAATTAATACTGATGGAGGCAGAAGATTGCAAGATGGGTTTGCGACATGTGAGGGGTAATTCGTGATGATTATGGTATTTGGGTTTGTGGTTTTGCCAAGTTTGTTGGAGTTTGTTTAGTGGTGGAGGCTGAGTTATGGGGTATCTTTCAAGGTTTACTTTGTGCTTGGGATCGACACTTAAGGTATGTTATAGTTGAATCAGATAGTCTTGAAGTGTTGCATATGGTTCAATCTAGTGATTATGGGCATGGTACGTTTGGTTTAGTCCTGCATATTAGGGAATTATGTAGCCGAGACTGGGTGATTTCTTTTGCTCATGTTAAACGTAAAGGGAATCGAGTTGCAGATCGTATGGCTCATTTGGCCGCTATGGATGATTTCGAGGTTCGAGTGTTCGATGCACCTCCAACTATGGTGGAAGGTTTGGCGCTGCAAGAGATGTGTGCTCTCACATAACTGTGTGTACGTGTGTTGTCCTGTATTTGGTTTTAGTTGTGACCTTGCCAGAGTTTATCTCAGTCGTATTTCTGTAATATTTACCATGCGTACTCTTTTCCTCCAATTATGTTAGGGAAGTTTTTAACGAGACACATAATAAATTCTCATTTTTATCAAAAAAATAAAACAATATTATTTATCAATACGTCATACACTCAGTCGTTTAATAATCATAATTAAATGGATTATCCTAATAAGTATTCATTTTTACAATTATTTTATGCTGTGCAAATACGCCCTAAAAGATATTACAATTTATAATATTTTTACCAAAGATTTATAGATACATTTAATCGGCAGGTAACATTGCATAAGTAGATGGTGCCTCGGTAGCAATAAAGAAAAATAAGTTGTTGGCCGTAAGGCCCACGACGTTAAAAAGATTCGCGGTGGCTTTGGATATTTTTGGGTCATCCTGTATCCACCGTCAATTGTTTTTTGATCGTATATCCACCGTCAATTTTATATGCCAAGAATCTAATTCTTTATTATTTAGTTCGCGGATTCAGCTTTTTCATACACATAACTGAAATATAACCTAGTCTAACCACCCCATTTGCAAAACTCACAAGTACAGTTTTTTCCCCCTAAGGAGAGAACAATGGCGGAACAACTCACCGAGGAGCACATCGCTGAGTTCAAGGAAGCTTTTAGCCTCTTCGACAAGGATGGCGATGGTATATATGCTATTTTTATGCTCCATTCATTGTTTCTTCCCCCCCCCCCCTACTTTTGATGTGCTTTGCTTCCATGGAAAAATTCTCTGAAAAGTACAACATATTATGTTTGATCCTTAGAACAACTTTAGCATTCTTGGGTATGGACTGGAACCCTATTTCCTATCATTTAATCATCTTTGTTAGTTTAGATCTTGTATTACTAGAGTGCAGTCATACGCGTGTTATGTTTCGGATTCGAATATGACCTGTGGGTATGCCGGAGAATAATTCCGATTTATGCTTTTACGGCGCTTCCCACCGAGCTGGGTCGGGTCGGGACAACCTGAGAGGAAGGCGGTTGTCTTCGTCGTATGATCCTAAGCGATCGTCGTATCCCGTTTTGATTGAATATGGGTAGCAAGAAACCCATTTGTTGACTTTTGTGAACCCAGTTAACTCACTGAGATGCTTTTGATATGCTACGCGTTGAAAGGAGAGATTCCATGTTTCTTCAAAAACTTCTCCAGTTTTGCTTCTAATTCAAGGACAATTTTGTACCGGATTAGTATTTTAATTTACTGACAACATTTGGTTCTGGACTGTGTCTTTGGCCTAGTGTACCTAAAGTTTTATTTGAGTTATTTGCCTCGGATGTGTAGGTTGCATCACTACGAAAGAGTTGGGAACGGTGATGAGATCTCTCGGGCAAAATCCAACTGAAGCTGAACTGCGGGATATGATCAACGAGGTTGATGCTGATCAAAATGGCACTATTGACTTCCCCGAGTTCTTGAATTTGATGGCAAAGAAAATGAAGGTGACTGAACACTGTATTTCATTGTGCTTATTTCATTGAACACACATTCCAACTGTGTCTTTGCAATTGCGATCACAATCCTGATCATTTAAACATTGCATTGCATTTCGTTTCAAACTCTGATTATGTGCATTTGCAATTCTCTATGTTGTTTTATTTCAAGTTTTTGAAGACAGGTAGGCTGTTGTTTATCGAGTTGGACATGCTAACATTGTGTATTTTCACTTCCTGACGCATATGCCCCATAGACCAAAAATCATTGTCTTGCAATTGTTTATTTGTCGTTCCTGCTCTTCTTTTGCTTCACTAGTGACAGCTAGCCTCTGCACTTCGGTTGTGTATTTGCTTTGGATCATTTCTTGAGGTTGATTTCTTCGAACTGTAGTCTTATTCGGTTTACATTTGTATCTGAAATTTGATTATTTGCCCGACAGCATTTCGTTCTGCTGCCATAATTGGATCTGGTATTGTTTGAATATTGCTCTTACCATGGCTTCTCTGCAATTGAATAGACTTGTTTCATGGGTTCCAGCATTAATTTGTCGAACTGAATGCATAACTCTATAGCAGTTGAGGCATCATCAGATTTGCTGCGCTTGAACTTACATTAACTTACCATCACAAAAAGTTCTGTCAGATACTCAAATACCATACCATTATTATCGTATCCTTTGTTGTATCAATTATACTTGGTGATTTTAGTTTCTCTTAATTGTCTTGTGAAGGATACCGATTCCGAAGAGGAACTTAGGGAAGCTTTTAAGGTTTTCGATAAGGATCAGAACGGCTTTATTTCTGCAGCTGAGGTAATAGAGCATGAGTACTTCCTCATCTCTTCTCTCCTCTCAAAAACCATTGTACAAGATTTGATATAAATGTTATAACTATAGGGAAACGAGCTTCTTTCATGCTGATAATGGTTGGTTCCTCACACTTTGCAGCTCCGACATGTGATGGCGAATCTCGGGGAAAATTTGACAGACGAGGAAGTGGATGAAATGATTCGAGAAGCAGATACAGATGGTGATGGGCAGGTGAACTATGAGGAGTTTGTAAGGATGATGCTAGCAAAGTGATGACAGTCCCTTTGTTGTAGAGTTGGGGGGGGGGGGGATGTAGGCCTTCCCGACCACATAAACTCACTATTGCTCTGTTGAGACTTTATGTAGGCTCTTTACATTTTGTTTAAGCCATATGATGAAGCACTATTTCGTATTTCTGAACTAGTTGACGTGATTTCAATTCAAGAAGTTCCTTTTCCAAAAGTTCTTTTTTCGCCCCTTACATATGTGTCTGATTATCAATCATTTTATGAAATGATTAATGACAACCCCCTCCCCTTGTATGAAATGCTATCAATTGGTCATTTGGTATTCTCTCAACTTTCCTCCACTTTTTCTTGTGCTTTTTATGGACTAAGATATCAAAGTGACAACTTTCCTTTTACAGATCCACAGAAGGTTTATGTAAAGCTCGAAGCCGAAACAGCATGATTGATTTCATGTTAGGTCCTCATCTATTTGCCAAAAATGCAAACTTCCAAATGCTACACAATAAAATACATATTATCCCATTTGGAAGCTGTTATAAACTTGCATTTAGATTTATTTATTTGGTTTATTATGGATTCTGACGTGAAGTGAAGGCTACAATGTCACACTGTTGGCTCCTTTTATAAAGCCAAGGACTTTTGATGCTTTGACTTTTTGGACTTGCCCTCTTTTTGGATTTATAGACAAGCCTCCCCCCTCACATGCCTTGTTCCTTGACCCATCACCTTTCAACTTTGGGGGAAATTTCGTATGGGGTTCTTTCATCAAAAGATTCCACCACTTCATCATTAGGGTTCACTGCCGAAAGTTTCTTAACATCTACTTCATTCATATCCATTTTTATGATTTCTTTTTTTTGGGGGGTAATTATGAATTACATTCCTGAAATTAAGAATTTAGTTTCTTTAATTGTTAAGAATTTGATTCTCGTACTTTGAAAAAATACTGAGAAATTAATATAAATTGATAAATATATGATCTCAGTTCTGTCACTACTAATGTCTTCGTTTTTTAAACTTCTACAAGCATGCATGGTTTCACCTAGAGACAGTTCAAAGATTTAGGGTGTTTGATTTGTTGTGTGCGTGGTAGGCTGAATTTTAAATAAAAAAATGAATGTAACATAACTCAAAATCTATAAAGTACAACATTTTATTTTTTCTTGTGTTTTAACTACTAGTACATAACTAAAATTTTGTATTTCGTTCATTTAACTTAATTCATTTTGGATTTTTTTTTCTGAAACCATATGCGATTGCTCATATTACACATGTTCACCCAACCACAACAAGAGCTTATTAACCAAAGAAGGCCGATACAAACATACAAAAACTATGGGCCTTTTGGATACTTCCTTGCAAAGAATTTGTCCCTTAATGCAAAGGCTTTTCTCTCGCAAATAACACCTCTTTTATCTTCAAGATACTTTCCACTGTGTGAGACATGTTAAGTTCACCATTAAAAAACCTTTCCTTTTGGCCACTTTTGGTTTGTTGTTCTTTTCCCACAGTGTTTGTCGAGGCACGGGAATTACGTGCTTCTATCCCTTGAAAACCCCAACGGGGGAGTGTGACGTGGCTTCCATTGGGTGAAGGTTAAGAGCACACAATCCATGCACTTACAGTTACAGTTGAAGACATGACACACTTGTTCGGGGGTGAGTGTGAGATTGGGGTATAGAGGCAGGCACATGCATGGAGACTAAAAAGGGTCCTCTACCCAGAATAGATTATACATTACAACCTAAAAAAGATAAAGGAGATGAAAAGAAAAGAAAAGAAAAGAAAAGAAAGAACGTATCCACGCTCCTTGTCTGATCACTAGATACATAATCTACTTTACCCACCCTTTATTTCTATTTATGTCTCTTTATTTACATTTAAACTATGATTCCGGATATATTGATAATCGGGGGAGTGATCATGATTCGAACCTTAAACAATAAAATATTAATACCACTTAATCACCGAAACAATGAGACTATCATCACGATAAATATATAAACAAGTTAGTTCATCAATCACTCATGTTTTGGTTTGAGACCAACTTTTGCCATGAATTGGTCGGGATTTTGTGGCTGCTCCAATCTCCGTTGGCTTTTATCTCCATTTATGATCAATATAATTGGCATTTAATGGTTGTTTTTTCTGATTACTAATGGATGAACTTAACTTGAAAATTGTTTACAACTACAATTCTATTACAGTTATAATTTTTCTAGACCATAACTATGCACGTAATAATATAATGAGAATGGAAAAGGCATAAGTAAGGTAATGTTTATATAAAGGGAGGAGGGGATGATGAGATTTGGATTCGTAAACACATGCTGCATCGCAAGTGAATGTGGTTTGCAATCATATTGCCCATCTATTCCATCATCTAAAATCCATTGCTTCTAATCTTTTTCTCCAAATTAAACAATTATATTACTTACTTAACATATAAGCTAGGGTAAAAACTCAAATAATACATTATTCATACCATTTCGTTTACTTTAAAATCAATATATATTTATATATATATACACGTATATAATCAATGTATACCAGTTCTCTTTTTTTTTCAGTATATCATCTTTAAAAAAGCTGGTTCAGATTGAATTAATTACACATCAGGGAAGTTTGGTCACGAGGGATATCTATCGTACAATAATGTTATTCAGTTATTCCATGGTACAATATTATTGTATTGCATATAAAAGGTAACTTAAAACAGTTACATTTTACTAACAGTAATAGCAATTTATGGTACTGTAATTATGCTGACCTGTGCACATAGACGCGTGTCACTTGATAAATAATTAACTAGATAACATATAGGACACTTATTATGTTTAACTAGCCTTAAAATGAAAATAGTACTCCCTCACATTAGTGTTTTAAAATTGTTCAGTTAAAACATCTCTTTAAAAAACTCAATAACTTTTATAAGACATAATTTTTTATTCTTTTTTAATTTTCTAACAAAAATAAAAAAGTTAATTTTTTAAGAGTAAATTTGTGTAAAAAATATGTGATACAAATAGTGGAACGGAGGGAGTAGGTGTTCATTACAGCCATCAGCAAATATGGTTTTGTTGCATGCAAATTGCAAAGGAACAAATATTTTTTGGATGAATTATATTATAGTAAGAGGTTTGTTTCTCTCTATCTTTCTGCTATGTGGGATCAAGTTTGAAGCATTTTGATTGGGTCATGAAACAGGCTTTTATTAAGGAGAGGACACTCTACAGTCTACAGTCGACACCATTACTATACGATACACAAATACCTGATGAACATGAGAGCTGGAAATTTAACAGAGAAAAGAAAAGCTGAACGTTTAAAGCAAGCGTAAAAAGGAAAGCTGACGACCATCAAACCCCAAACAAATCCAACCAAAAAATCCTTTCCCTTCCTCTCATCATCTTCTCTCCCTCTTTGCTTTTATATTGAACAAGGAGAGGTTTTAATTTGCTGCAAAATTTATCCATGTTGGCCAATACCTCTTCTTCGGAGCCATTTGCTTGCTTTGAGAACGGTAATCATAACAAGAGGAAACGAAGACCTGCAGGAACACCAGGTACGTACGGTACATAACTACATATCATATAGAATATGATTTTGGGTTGTAAATAGATTCTTTGGATATATTATATTGGGGGTGATGTTTAGATCCAGATGCAGAAGTGGTTTCTCTTTCGCCAAAGACACTACTGGAATCGGATCGTTATGTTTGCGAGATCTGCAACCAAGGGTTCCAGAGGGACCAAAACCTACAGATGCATCGGCGGCGACACAAGGTTCCGTGGAAGTTGCTGAAGAGAGAAACTCCGGTGGTGAGAAAAAGGGTGTTCGTTTGCCCCGAGCCTAGTTGCTTGCACCATGATCCTTGTCACGCTCTAGGCGATCTGGTTGGGATCAAGAAGCACTTCAGGAGAAAACACAGTAATCACAAGCAATGGGTGTGCCAGAAATGTTCGAAGGGATATGCGGTTCAATCTGATTATAAGGCCCATCTTAAAACCTGCGGCACCCGAGGCCATTCTTGCGACTGCGGCAGAGTTTTCTCAAGGTTTCTTTCATTTCCTTTGCTAGTATTTTCAACTAATTGCCACTCCCAAACCGTGATTACAATATTGAGTTCTATCTCGTCATGTCCCTTCCTTTTGATCACTTTGTGCTTTGACTTGGGGAAGAAACAAAAGCAAAGAAAGAAAGAAAGAAATACTACTTTGTTTTTCGACTCATGGAAAACTTTAGCTGTTTATAGACAGTTGAGCACATCCCCCGATGATCAGTTTCTCGTTGGTCGTCTTGCTGTTCGTTTCAAATCCTACCGGCGGCAGCTCGAAACCCAAAGCATTGAGTGAAAACATGATTTTTTTCATGTCATCTTGTCTTTCTTTATCCACTCAGAGATCTTCCTATGTGCAGTAACTGTACAAGTTTTTTACTGTATGCAAAGTCATTGAAACTCTAAACCCTAAATAAACAAAAATCACAGAATTACTTTATCTGTACTCGAAGGATATCAAATTTTTTATATTAAACGATTAACTTTCGTTTGGAATTACACATGAACAAGGTATAGTTAGGATTAGGATTATACATCTACTAGTAGCTTTTAGTTTTGAATAGTTACTCTTATGCAACTTTTGATCTATGTGTAGAATCATGACGTAGTTGTTTAACTTAACTTTTTTAATACCAAAATATAATGCTACGTACTGTGTTGTAAGTTTATAGGCTATATGTAAAGACTGGTTTCTTATACTAATTGGTTAAGTTTCCCTTTATTGCTTTATCTTTTCAGAGTTGAGAGTTTCATAGAACATCAAGATGTTTGCCATATCCTGTCCGAATCCCAAGAATTACAGCCGGCTTGCTTGTCTCGAACCGCTTCAAGCCCCAGTCCATCTAGTGAGACCATGTTCCTCGGCCCTAGGAAAGATAATAATTCCTCCAAAAATGCCCGCTACCACAATTTGGAGCTTCAACTCTTAACCACATCAAGGGAGCCCTGTATGCCCCGTACATCGACAGATGATAAACATTCCACCCGGTTACAGCTCTCGATTGGCTCCGCAGTCGTCGACGAGAAAACCGAACCGACTTTATTAACTTGTAAGAACATGGAAACCGATGCTCATGAGCAATTAAAGTTGGCGATGGCGGAGAAAGCTTACGCCGAAGAAGCGAGACAGCAAGCGAAAAGGCTGATCGAATTCGCCGAACAAGAGTTTGCCAAGGCAAAGAGACTCAGACAGCAAGCACAAGTAGAACTAGAGAAGGCTCAAGCTTTGAAAGATGATGCGACAAACACCATTCTTCAAATCACTTGCCACGCTTGCAAGCAGCAACTTCAAGAAACAAGTACAGCTCCCGAGGACAACTCTCTTGTTGTGAGTTACATTTCATCAGCTATAACAGGAACTGGTTGAACAAATCTTACTAAGGATACTAACACATAAAACAATGGTATTGCTTGGATATTCTACTGATGATATACCAAAGAGGGTTTTTTTATAATCTAAAGTTAATTAGTGGAATGTTTGTATCCTGCATTTTGTGTGATTTGATTTGGGTAAATGAAAAGTTTGGAATTATATGGGTTTGTATCCTGCATTTTCTGTGATCCTGCATTAGTGAAATGTTTGTATCCTGCATTATATGGTATATTAAGCCTTTAACTACCATTTTGTGTTTAAATACTTAAATTCTTATCAATTTTAAAATTAAACAAATTAGACCCGTTGACAGATAAAGTGAACAATGTTCTAGGACGGTGGTGTAAAATCATCAATAATAAGAGCTCAACGAGTCCAAACACATTATCTCGGACCACGTGTCAGACACACATGATTTCAATTGATGACAAACTAGTCTAGGTCATCACATCCTAAGATGTCCAATAAATATCAATGTCACGATAACTCTCTATCGACACATGTCCAAACCACTATAACAAAGAATAAAGACACACTCTTCTTCAACCATACTACATTAAGACCACCTTCTATCACCATGTGAGAGCATTGTTCACTTTAACGATCAACAAGAACATAATCCGTCTACTCAATACTATTTCATTGAATAAAGATGAGAGAGAGGTGAAAATGAACTTTCCTTGGCCTCAAGCCTGAGCTCAGCTTTTGTTTTGGGTTATTTTGGCTTTTCTGCTTGGACTCATTGGAGTGTAAGACAATCAATGGAGGTGGCATTAAAGAATGGCACAGAGAAGAACTGCAAGCACGCACCAATTACTTATACATAGCCCACAAAACAATGACAAATATCAATTACAAATGGAAGCGTGAGAGAGAGAAAGGAAGGAAGAATGTGATGGTTCTTTTTCCAAGTGGTATGTTCAAAAAAACTCCATGGATTTCAGTGCCATGGTTTTTAATGGCAGACTCTCAGTCATCGCTCTCAACTTCAGTCGTCCACTTTCGTATGTGCATCAGAGTGAGGTTCCACGGGGTATTAAGAAGAAGCAAATTATGCATTTTTCTCTTTCTTTTGCACAGGGCCACCATTTCTTCTTATCTTTTCGGCTCAGTCACTTTTTGCTGTTATCTTTTTCACCATTTCAACCAAAACAAAAAGGCAAAAGCTAAAGCTGGAAACTTTTATGGATTTTTCTTCTTCTCTCTTTATGACTTTTTTCTTGAACAATGTGCTTCTCTTCCTTTTTTCCCATCATGTTGCTAGCTTGTCTTTCTTTTCATTTTTTATCTCAGTTCCACCAACCAAACAGTAAAGTGTATAATTAAATAGAATATTGCTCTCTAGATTCTAATATAACATGCAGTTCATTTTTGGTGCAATTCGTTCCAAGTCCCTTTACTCTTTGGATATTTTAAATTTAGTCCCCAACTTTAAATTCTAGAAATTCAAACATTTTTTTTTACTACATTATGTATTGATCTCAGAACATGGGAGGGGAAGGTGAACCCCTGGCCACTACCTGGGGTTCTTAGAAATTAAAATTCTGAAATTAAAAGTAGAGGGACTAAATTTGAAAAGTTGAAGAACATGGAGAGTGAGGGCAGAGTTAAACCTTTAAATTTACTAGTGATGAAGAAACATGTCGGATACACGGAGGAGCTTAGCGTATGAAGTAATCAGAGTTGTTTTAACTTTGTTTTTAATGAATCTCATGTGGGTGGTTAGCTTGATGAGCAAGCCATACTTTTCCTAGAAAATAAATTGAGTTTTTTTTAACAAAATACTAATTTTATTGAAAAGATAAAAAGAGATAGTAAAATACATACCCAAACAAAAAGGTAATATTGAAACCATGACCAAGAAAATTAAAAAAATAATGAGAATTTTAATGGGCATGAAATTCTAAATAAAAAAATACCATCTCTTTCGGTAATATCTTCATCAACGTTCATAAAATCCAGTACCATGGCTTAAAAGTTATGGTGCTCATTGTAAAGAGCTTAAATAATAAAATTATCTTCAAAAAATAAAAAAGATGAAATGTCTTTTTATTAGAAAACTCCAACAATCTTGCACAAAGTTTTGTCGTTAGTTTTAATTGCATCAAAACTTCTTTAAATTATTATCTAAGCGTGACATATCACCAACCATCCCAAAACAGAACGTGCACTACGTTATTTTTTCCTTAAACGTCAACATGTCATAAAATATCAAAGAACATATCAAAAAGATAAACAAAAAAACTATTAAAATAGCAAACAAACTAAATACAAAAAATATAAAAAAATAACAAACAAACAAAATAAACAGAGTTAATTGTTACATAATGGCTACAGCCTACAGCATGCTGCTATATTCTATATTACATGCTTCAATGTCTTGTCAGAAGTGGATACCAAAAACAATGGAATTGGACCCTCCAGCGGGAGTTTGATATTATGTTGGCCCAAACTGAGGCCCATAACACCTTCACTACACTTCTGTTACTGTTGAATTGGAATTCAAATTTTAAAAAATTAGTGTAAATTTGAAATACATGGAAACGTGTCATTTATGTTTACAGAAAATATTTGATGCATTTACGTTGGATTTCCCCCAGAAATATATATTTTAAGGCTTAGAGATTTAGTCTAAAGTTTATGAGTTTATGGTTGGAATTTAAGATTTTAGAGTTTATGATTTTAGAACTAGAAATTTAGATTTTAAATTTTAAAGTTTAAATATCTATGCTTGTGTAATTATTTACACTGATAGTACATCAAATAATAACTCTGTGTTTAAATGTTAATTCATGAATTATTAAATGTCTATTTAATGATGAATTTAAAATTTTAAAAAATCTAAAGATTTTATGAATTCAATAAATTCACATTTTACCAAAAAATTATTATATTGAGATTATTGATGCTCATGTTGTCTCATCTTATATGAGTTTGAGTCCAGGCATATACTTTAAGAATATAATTATTTCTCTACTTAATCAAAAAATTTATTATATTGAAATTCAACTAACTTATTCGTAATGTAACTATTTCATACAATTTTTATAGTAAACGAAATCCAAATCTGTTTTTTTAATTAATGCTCCCGATCATAACATAAAAATTAAAAAACAAATGATCGATTGATTTAAAATTTTCTATGGATTATGAGCAGATTAGGATATACATATTCCCATATGCGAAAGATCAACCTTGAAAAATGATGATTGAATTAAAAATCTCATGATTTCCGTAGAACCAAAAGGGTTTACCTCAATATCATTTTGTGTATATAAGCTATACAGCACACATAATCGTGCCCTTTTTCCTTTCTATGTAAAGCCTATATTGTTTCATACAATTTCTTAAATATAAATGATGCAGTGGCAGCAATACCAGCTATCAGATTTTGGAGTTAGTTTTTTGTTTTCCTTTTTCTTCTTTACATTGTATTGCTGTAAGGGGTGAGTGTTTTGCAGACATGGTGAAAGGATCATTACGAGGAGCTTCCCAACGACAAGAAATCGAAGAAGACAGACCCAGGCTTTGTGTGCTGTCGCATTGCCTGTTGGTCTACTTCATCTTCGTCTCTCCTGCTGTTGTCTATCACTTCACTTCTATTGGAATCCGTATTTACTTGAAGGAAATCATAGAATTCAATTGCCTGCTTTTTCTCATCTGCAAAGAGTATGTTTGATATGTTGATTACTTATGTTGTAATAGAGATGAACCGACAGTATGTCATTAAAATTGAATTTAGGTTTAAACAGAAAAATCTTAAATATTATACGCACCTTGGGTTATCGCGACACAATCCAGGGAAGAACAAGTGTCGTGAGGGAATCCTTGCTTGTAAAAAAGTGGGGCGAAACCATGGGTTATCTGAGGCTGAGAGGGGTTTTGGTGATGATAGGGAAGTGATGTTTTAGCATAGAGAGTGGATCGTTGTCGGCATCTACGAGCCATGATAACGTGCCAATGATTCTTCACAGCGTTATCAGTTCGTCCGGGAAAACCCCTAGCAATCACAGCCCATCGGTTCCCATGGATCCTATGAGCAGCCAACAACCGCTCTTCTTCCTCTTCCGTGAAAGGGCTCCGGTTGATCCTCGGATCCAACTGGTTAAACCACCTCAGCCTACAGCTTTTCCCTGATAATAAATCAAACAAGATCATGTTTCGCATGTTCTATACAAAGAACAAACCCTAGCTTCTGAAAAGGGAAACAAACATAATACCTGATCTCCCCTGAAGCTTTTCAGCTATGGCATTCCAATTATGAGGACCGTAGCGTTCCACCAACTCACGAAGCCTTTCATCTTCTGCCGGCCTCCAGTGACCTCTGCTGCACATCTGGCCGTTGTTTCTGCTGCTGGTGCTGATCTTTCGATGAATAGAAAGAAAAGAAGGAAGTTAAAAGGGCAATGAACAGAGATCAGATGGTAGAAAGTAGATGATATATATATATATATATATATGGAAAGGGAAGGGGAGGGGAGAAAGTAGGAAATGGGAAAGTGTTTTCCGTTAGAGAGTTGGAGCAATGGCGGTGATTGATGCCAACGTTTTGGCTAACGAACGCTTTACATTAGGGTTTGAGTAATCCATCAACTTTTTTTACACACACAAATGGAAAGGGAAAGAGAAAGAGAGGTTGCTTGGTGGGCTGAATTTCGTTTTCCTTTCAACGTCTTCCCAAGTTTCCAACCTACAACCTCTACTCATAACCCACCTATCTACCATTTACATGATCCTCTACCTTATTTTGCAAACATACCCAATTCTCCCTTCATTTCCAAACTACTATTTCATTTAAGCTAACCACACTTGTCCCAATATATTTTAGTTTTATTTAGGTCTGAATATATTTTGGTTTATAAGTCCGATTATAATTATTTTGATGCCAACAATAAAAAAATTCAATTGACATATAATTGTTCTAACTTAACTAAGATTTTGAGTTCAGAATATTAAGAATACAACACCATTAAATATTTGACGGTATAATTTTGTTGTCAATGTGACGGAATTAGTCCTTATATTATTAGCCGATAGGCATAAAATAAAATAAAGAAAGGAATTTGATATTGTTTTTCGTTGGGTGTACTTATAGATTACGTGATGGGGTTGTAAAGTAATGCAAGTATATCGGGGGAGTTTAGGTTATTGTTAACCTTTCAGACCTAACTAACATTAACAGCTTAATGGCTTAAAATTGGGACGTGTATGATTAACAAATTAAACTGTTTTTTTTAACAGTCAAACACCTGCGGACCTTCTCTTTCTTCCTTTGATGTGGAACACCAATTTTAATAAAAATCCACCTCCTATGAGTAACCATTAATCATTTAAACTAAGTTTTAGATATCATGAATTCTGTATTTTCCAAAAAATAAAACAGTAATTCCTCTTGTTTGATGAACCTAAACAAATATCTAATCAATACCAAGATTAATGGATTCAACTCGATCCATCGGATTACATTATGAATGTATAAAAATGTGAATTTTTACGTCATTATCCAATTTACTTTGCAGGTCAATACAGTAAAAGAAAATATTAAAATTATTTTATTTTAATATTCTCATCATTTAAGACTTTATCATCTTCAAGTGTGACGAATCTAATAAATGTAAAAATAGGGCCCCGAATCCCTTTTATCAAAAGTCTTATTAATTACATTTTTTCTCAACAAAATAGAAATTTTATTACTAAAGTAATACCACAATGTGGAATACAACTATACAAGTCAAACTCAAGCAAAAAAAAAAAAACATAGCATCTCAAAATAAAAAATGTCATCCTGAGGAACCCCACAAAAACCTTAAACTCATCAATTGTCCCACATTTTTTATGAAGTACATATGGAATTCAAGTTTGTACTACACTCAGGAACCAGATGGCAACTAAAATTATTTAGGCGAAAACAAAAGTAGGGATTGATGTTATGTTGGTTTGATTGTTGGCCTAACAATGTGCAAGTTGGAGAAATGTTTTTGCTTGTTTAAAAAGTGAAAGAAAATTCCATCTTTCGTCATTCACCCACCAACGCCTACAGCTAACCTTATAAATATACATATAGGTATAAAAAAACTAGAATTAAAATCCGAAACAATTAGTTTATATAAATCATAAAATGATCATTGAAGATACATTGGTTCCTTTTCTTAATTTTCGAAGTTACAACTTGTTCAAGTATAACAATAGTTATAATTAGCATATAATAGAATCGATTAGTACAAAGACAAAGTTGTATGACTAACTCTAACTATTTTAATTCAAACTAACTCAATTAACACTAGTTAAATAGTTTAAATATGGTTTACATAGGGTGGGACTCATACTTGAAATTGTAAGAAATTTAGAATTCAACTGCTACGCTGTCAACTTTGTATATAATTAGACCAAGTACTATTTTGTTTCGTGGGATGAGGCACTAGATTTCTTGAACAAAATCAGCTGTTCGAGTCCTGACGTTGCGAATGGAGCAAATTGGATCAAGAGGATTGCTCTCATAATGTGTATTTACAGTACTCAATGCGAATTATTCAACCAATAGATTGGATACGGATGGTCGTAAAAAACATTGTGAAGGTTGGGTTTGTTTTAATTGTGTTCTGGTTTTATGCTGGATTTGTAAGGGCGGTGTGACCTTTAACAATGAGTTGGTGGGTTTGGGATTTTAGTTTATTTAGTCCAAGGAAAAATACAAATGGCCTTATTTATTGCAGTTTTAAACCAAATGCATCATATAAGATGCAAATCAAGTTTTATTACAATTCTTTAAAGATGTCAAGTTTCAGAATCGATCATTTCTTTTTCACGCTAAAAGGACTGAGGGAATGGTTCAAGAGAAGGTCACTAAACAATGGAGGCATTTTGTGGAAAGCAAGAGGATAGGGGTGTGTTAAAGACAGTATAAATATATGTTCAACCATGTTATTTGCAGCCGAAATTTGAATAAATGGATTGTTGGCGCAAACTGCAGCATGTTTTGATTTTTCCATGGTAATCTCAGTTGTGTCATGCATGTATAAGAGTGATTTATGTTGTGTCTGAGGAATATTATGTCCAAATAAAACAATATATGGATGTGTTTTTATTTATGTTGCTTTGCTGCTAGTTTCCTGTTTCAATGAGAATGTTTTCAAGGCATACATCATCTACTCTTCTTCATTTGAATCACTACGAAAACCGCGTTTATGAACTTTGAGTCGATAACGCTTCCATTTTTCCGCAAAATAGTGATAAGTTTAACAACCAAAGCAAAGGAATCGTAATCCTTGGAGTCAACTGACGAAGGAAGCAATGGTTAAGTGTTGTTTCATTGAACCTGGATGTCAGACAACGGATGCCCAGGCTGATAGAGCTTGTACTTAGTAGTCAGTACAGTGAAAAAGAAATGGGCTGATCTATGGAAGAGATGGTAGCTTTAAAAAGCAACTTTTGATTTTGGATACATGGTACTAAGTTTTATTGGGCTTCGGTCCTCTCAAATCTAAGGGGATGAAATGTTTTTACATCCCATTCCTCTCGAGTCAGGGCGGATCTAAAAATTTAAACTTGGTAGTTTACCAATTAGAGTAATAATTAAAAATTAATTTACATCATTGTAATAATGTTTTAATAGATGATAATTGTTGTGCAAACAAACATGATTTATAGTCAGAGACATAGACATTGAATAACCAATATGTGTAAATATGTTTGAGAAATTAAAATCATACTACATCGATGTAATTGTGTTTTTGATAGTAGAAAAACTTACTCTTGTGAGATTAAGTATTGATAGTGGCAATTGTTCTGCAAGCAAGCATAACTTTTATATTCAAACCCGATTTGGAGTTATAGGGTTTTTCAAAAAGATTACGAAATCAAAATCGTTTTAGGTTTCAAATACTCAATTTGATATTTTTAGTTTTGATTCACCAGTGTTAACCATCATATCAACTTGAAAATAAACTATATTAAACTTTTGGCAAAACAAATCTTTCCAACCGTTGGAATTGATCGATGATCATTCCGTTAATCAAAACTATAGCCTTGGCAAAAGTTGTAACTTTGAAAAATTAAGATTCCTTTTGGGAAGAAGACTTTAACGTGCCACATCAACATTAACGTGGGTTAAAAGCACTACAACATTGATTATAATGAATTTAAATTAAAAGTTTAGTGACTACTAAAGAATTTTGATTTCAGTGACCAAAGTGAAAACAACCTAAAATTTTAGTGATTATCAAAGTAGTTTATCCTATTTTTTAATGGTGGGTCAAGTGACCCACCATGCACCATGATGCATCCGCCCCTAAGCTCAGTAAAGAACCTCGGTTCCTGGCTGTAAATTCAGCTTGTATCTTTTTCTTTCTTCTGTCCTTTCACTTTTCATGACTGTTTTACTATTTGCATTCGATATTTGTCATTGCTCTTCTTAATAATATTGTCTCTAAAATTCGAATCTGAATTCTTTTCCTAACCGCACAATGTGCTTTATCATTACACACAATGCTTATCGGTAGTTGTCAACAATCTCTAGAGCAAGTGGTTAAAGCTTTCAATTGACACTCTCCACTTTCCCTTAAGTTGTGAGTTCGAAACTCATTAAGAGCAAATTCTCTTTCCCCTCCCCCTAGGTAGAAATTGTTCAAAAAAATGCTTAACGGTAGTTTAGTCCTTACATAACTATTACTGCATGAACTAATTTACTGCAGCAGCCATTTCAAAATTCTTGTTAAAATAACTTGATCATTCATTTTATTGGACTTCCTCATTTTTGAACTTTACATTATCTTTCTAGCTAGTTGAAGGACATGGGATTGATGACCTATGTATGTATGTATGTATGTGTAATTCTATCATCATGCATGCAAAGTCACACATTTCAAATGTACATTTGAATCCACATGATTTTTGACATTTGGGGGAGTCTATGTGAAGGACATGACAGTTGTGAGTAATTTATTCACATGAGAAGTTGTAGTTGTTGATCTTAAAGTTGGGCATTGTGTAGCAGAGGAGAAGGGTTTTCAGGTCTAAATTACCTCTACCTTTTTTAATGAGGACAACCGTTTCCGGGCTAAGTATTGAATTGTGTGATTCAAGTTCAGGGCTGGAGTTACACCCAGGCATTTAACTTAACGGATGCACGTGACATCTGAGGAGCAACACTGGCCGAAGCAATGATATCCAGATGGGTTAGAATTTAGATCCACCAAACCACACCGTTGGTCGTTGTGAACACATTAAAACATAATTAGTAACGTTGGATGCAACATTATCATTTGCCTATCTGCCTCTCTTTACCCATTATTTCTCGATTGCATCAACGAATGTTTTTTTGTTGCCCTCCGGATTCTCTAAGATTTTATTCTGACTAATCTAGATCGACCCGAGACGGAGATTTTCTTTAAAGCCTCGAACTCAATACTTGCTTAAGCAATACTAAATTGTTTACTACTTAAACTAACCTCGTTTGCTTTCGCTTCACAATGATTCACTCTCAATGTATAAAATCATACGTTTATGAATCGATGATGACATATAATTAAAAAATAAAACTGAATTTACTTGAATCAAATGTGGTCATTAGTCTTTGCACTATGCATAAATTATAGATTTAACTATTATACTCTAATTTGGTCAGTTTTAAATCCAATGTATTTTGAAATTTGAAATTTTAGTCCAAACCTGAACAGTACATAGACAATATGATTATATTACATGACCCATAATAATAAAGTTGGAGAACAAAAATTAAATCTCCAACTTACACGTAATACAATGACTAATAGTATATTTTGACAATGAATTTCACGGATTTAGTCCATGCACTCAAATTTGATCAACTTTAGTCCTTTTATTTTTTAAAATTTTAAAATTTAGCCTGACCCTAATAATGTGTTGATAATATGACTAAACTACATTACTTAAAATGATCAGAAGAACAAAATTAAAATTTCAACTTATGTATAATACGTGGACTAGTAGTATAATTTGACAACATATTTCACGACTATTGTTTGGCTAGAATTGGAAGTTTAAAATTTAAAAGCACATTGTTAAAAATGACCAAATCAGTAGAGTATAAGGACTAAAAAATTAGTAAAAGAATTTAACCATTTAACTTTATTTTAATGAAATTTCAAGTTAATTAATTATCGGTGAATCAAATATTAAAAAAACAATGATATATTACTACAAAATCGAAACAAACAATTCAAAATGTTGAAGAAATCAAATACTCCCACCTTTCTGCTGCTTCTAAGAGATTTAAATTTAAAAATGAAATCCTCCATGTCTCATACTCATTTATCCCACAATGCCAAGTTGTTTTTGGTGCTTCTGTTGAATTATGAAATCGATCAATCAATATTTTAACCAACGATACTGTACTTTGTTGAATGATAGAATATATTGTAACTCTTATAAATTTTAGTAATTATGATTTTTTATATGTCCAGTAATTATGATTTAATCTCTGATAACATCAATTTTTCAAGTTCAATTAAGTAGCGGAGGAGAAGCTTAACAAATTAGTATATGCATGATTTGATCAATTGCATCAACTTAATAGATTCGAATCCTACGGATAGAAAAATAGAGTCCAAAGAATTTTATTCTGCTTAATGATCTGACCTGGCTTAACTCTCGATATAGTTAAATCTTCAACCGAATATATATACACGCAAACATGAAGACAACATCCAGGGACAGAGCCATGTTTAGCGTGGGAGGGGATCTTGCCCTCATAATTTTTTTTGTATAATTGCATTTGATGTCCGTTTAGTTTAAATATTAGTAAAATAAGGTTTTTGTCACTCATAATTTTTAGATTTAAAGGCTTAATAAACATTTTTTTTCAATATTTAATCCTAACTCCATTCCTTACAACATCAAAGAAACTGCAGCCTGCTTCATATAAATTTGTTAGCTCGGGCATGTAAACATACCCAGCTACTACCTCAACATATACATATATATTTTGATTTCAACAATCTCATCTTAATATTATTGCTCATCATCCATATTTAATTTTACGTATGCATGAAGCTTTTTACGAGACGACCCTAAAGCCCACACACCAACCCATCAAATCATTTTTCTTTCTTTAGAAAAAGCTGGGAAGATCATCCATTCACAAATATGATAAGAACTGTTTTGAATTTGGATTCAAAATAATAATAATAATAATAATAATAATAATAATAATAATAATAATAAGAATGTAACAGTGCCGTGGAGATGATAACAACATACAAGAAGAATGAATCTAAGTGGGTATATAGCGATGGTAATGAATTAATTAGGCGTAGTAGTAGTAGAGCTGGACCATCTGTTTAATTAAGGTGTATTTAACGTGGATGGTCATCTCAAGGTACACGCACGGCCTTTCTTCGACCATCACTTGCCTTCATTCACTTTCTTAACCTACTGTCTTTATGTCTTGTATTTCCATTTCAAATTTGGAGTCCCTTAGCTGTACCCTTTTTTCTTTCAAAAGATTTGAGAAAATGTTTACAGTGTTTATCCGTATGCTTCAACTTGATTCATTTCGACAAGCTGAATTAGGGTTTTGACAGAACATTGGTTGTGCAACTTGTAATGTTGGGGTTTACTTGAAAAAAAAAATCAAAACTAGATATTTTAGTGTAACGGGATTATTATTAGTTATTATTTAAGATAATCACGATTGCATTCGATGAGGATAAGGAGGTGATTAAGGGATTTGGATTAAATTAAGGACAATTCTAGAGATATGGTAATAATTCATGCTTGCTTATGAAACGTGACCAAGTCTTCCATGTCGAGCAACCGAGTAAAGCACAAATTAATTTAGAACAATTTTAGAGCAAGCACATTTGGCCGGTTGGTTAAGCTGCTTATTTTTATTTTCTCACATTCTCTTAGGTCATGGGTTCTAGACCCGCTAGAAGCACCCCCTTCCTTCCCCTCCCCTCTGGGTAGGATTAGGATTAAAATTTGTCAAAAAATTAGAACAATTTCTAGGTTTCCCAAAGCGAGTCTAGCGACTAATCATTTGCATCCTATTAGTCCATATCGAGGTAGAGGTTAACCACAAGTTTTAAAGCTAAAATGTAAAATTTAAACCCTAAATTTTAACCATAAATCCTTAACCCTCTAAAGTTTAAATTAAACTCACTTGTAAAAAACAAGTTTTCTACCACAAACGCATTGAATCTTTTCTCTTAATCATTTATATAATGAATTCATTTTTGTGATCAGGTCCACAAATGTAAGTTTACCAATCAAATTGTGTAAATAATGTTATTACGTACCATCATGTCATTGTGAATGTAGCAAATTAGGTTGTGAGTTTCATCCCTATATTAAACCTATACAATATTGTATTCAGATTAATTGATCAATGAATTGAATACCGATAGTTATACAATATATATTATAACATCTACGAAGCACAATCGTAAACCTCACATTTTGATGTTTCTTCTTAAACGACTTTGGGTTCTTCAGAAAAAACAATGAAAAATATTGAAATGTTGAACCGTATAATCTGCTTGCATAATTAAGGCACTGCCAATTTTCAAATATAGAAGAATGGCGATGACTGATAAGGCTGCCCCTCCATTATTAAAATTGATGTTAATGTTGATAAGCTCCTTCCAACCAGCTCGATCAGTTCTTGATATCAAGTGGGGTTTATTTGCACCACTCTCATTTACATCTTCTTCCTTAAGCTACAACCGAAGACCTTTCTTTGGATTTCTTTGTTCGTAATCTGATGTAATACATAATTAATAAACCCTTGACACAAGCTACATTACTTGGGCTAGCTCTTTCCCCATCTTTCTTAAACTGCATTGCCTAATTAAATCGACCAATACTTTTTTGTAACAAGTAATTCAAATTTCTAATCATCCACCACCACCACCACCATTTATTACAATATTTTTATGATAGTTAAATTGCCACGTTCAATATGTTTTGTCGAAAGATGACCGCAAAGTGAAAGTCAATGCATAACGATAGTAATCAACATAGATTGGTTTAGTTGGCCGAGACTAGGGGGTGAGCGTTCGATCGAGTAAAGTAAAAATTTTTCGAAATCGAGTTGACGCATCATATTTTACAACTCAAAATTCATTTGAAATTTTTTCGATTCGAGTTCTAGGGGTATGGGCGAACTTATAAAATTTTAGATGGGTAAAAATAGTTTTTTTAATATAAAATACATAGAGCATTACTAAATCATTCACGAATTTTAAATTTTCAATGGGCGACCACTACCAAAGTCATCTTTATCCATCATGTTTTGCTCATGGTGATTTTGGCATGCATGTGCCCTTGTAAACAAGGAAGGTTCATGCATAATAACTGCCTACATTTGTAGAGAGAGGAGTTAACCCGTTCACAAGGATGGAAGGTTAGGCAATAATATTGATAACCTACAACATTTATACCAAATTTTCACTCCTTACCCTAACTTTTACAGGTTTCCATAGATTCCAATATCTTATTAAACAACTAAGTCAACTTCTGTATATTCAGAAAAAATATATGGAAAAAAAATCGAACAAGAATCTTGTGTTCCTTTTTTTATTCCTCTCTATATCTCAACACTAAAAATTTAAATTCTAAGCCTTAACTCTAAATTCTAAATAATAAATCCTAAATTCAAAAAAATACACATTACCCCTAATTCTCTAAATATTAATCTTAATTCCAAATTATAAACCTAAATTTTTAATGTGAAATCATAAATAGTAGCACCAAAAAAGAACAGAGAATTCTATTCAAAACAATAACCCTAAGCACTAAAGTAAAAACCGACAAAAAAATATTTTTTATCTTTAATTTTATTTCATAAAATATGTTTAGAGTTTAGAGTTTATGATTATATTTTCTTAATAATATTTGATTTATAGGAAATTATTTAATAATTTTAATTTGTTTCCTTTTTTATTATTTTCTTCCCTTTAGCATATATTTGTTGATTATATATTTATATATCATACTTTTTGCACTCTACGTCTCTAACTTCATTGGTTTAATTTTAAATTGTAACTAGTTTTTAGATATATTCTTTAATTTATTTTATTTTTCCTAAGCCAATGACATTTGATCTTCGCTATTTATAATTATATACGCTCTCGCTGTTTTTTTTTTTCTTGATCGAATTAAATTTTATTGAAAATATATTAGAACTCTAAGCAAGGATACATAGTCAGAAATACAGTCCTTAGCATCATGAAAACAAAACAAAAAACACCAAGGACATATTTACATAAGACAAAGACCTATATCCCAACCCGATTGGATCCTCCAATTGAACCGAACTCGAATACCATAAACCCAAAATAAATCATTGAAATAACAAAAGCATCTTATTGTTCACCTTAACTCCACCCTCTCGCTTTTTGTTCTACCCATTGAATAACGGTCGATAATCTATCTAGTTCAATAGAAATAATCGAGTTGATAGTTTAAAGATTCGAAGTAAATAAATTGTTATTAATTTATAAAGTTTAATGATCATATTAAATCTTATGCATTGTTTATGAAGTTTTCATTCATTAATGTACAGACTCAAAGTGAATGTATACATATATAGTTGTGCTATTGTTTTCGTATGTTAAAAGAACGGTGTATTTAATTATGTGAATGGTAATTTAATTGGAATGTTTTTGTGGGTAAATATTTTATTATTATTTATTGAAATAAATTGCAACAAAATTAAGTAAAGGGATCTTCCTAATGAAAAAAATGCGACATGTAGGATAAGTACATTAGTCATAGGATGTTTAATTTTGTTTCTTTAATAAAGGATTAATTGGTTCCAATACCATATAAATACGATGATGATACTCAACTTATTGAAGTGAAGAAAAAATGACTAATTAAATTAGATAGCGAAGAGCCTATTTATTTAATTTATTGTTACAAACATAAAATAACATTTGTGGCAAAGCAAACAACACTTGACATTAATTTGTATGATTTGCTTTCAAGGTAAATATAAGAGAGTGAAATAACATTTTTTTTTTCAAAATTTTATAGTTACACACATTTTGACATAGTATTGAAAAACAAGATAGAAGAGAAAGAGTAGAGAAATCAAGAGAGATAATATTGAAAAAAATTATATTCGTTTTTATTTGTGCACGAATGCAAGATTAGAACTCTATGAAGGATAAATCTACCCTTTGATTCTTTTAAAAATTTACAATTCAACCTCCATCCTCAATAAAAATGTTTTTAGTTTTATCTCGATTTTGATCGTACTTGTCGATTTATATCATTTTAGTAATAAACTGAAATGCATTAGAATTAAATCAATATAAATTTAAAAGCGAAGGGTTTCAGTTTATTACTGAAACAATATAAATCGACCAATACGATAAAAACCAATACAAATGCACTTTTATAACTATAATGGTTCGAAACCCACAGTGACTTGATTTAAAATAGAAATTTACAAGACTCGAATTTAACTAGTATAATAATTTGATATGAAAATTTGAGTCGTGTGACACTCGTACAATAACATTAGTAACCCATCGATATTGCATTTCTATGCCAGGGCGGGTTTTTTTTTTTTTTTAAAGAAACAGATAGTGGCCTTTGCACGCGTATTATGAGTGTGCGTATAATGAGATTACTGATAAGCATGCGTATGATAAGTGTGTAGAATGAGATTAGCACGCGTATTAAGTTATGTGATTAAGATTCTGAGTTACTGATACGTTTACATGCAACAAATGCATTTTTCAAAAATTATATTGGTAAGTAAAATATTTAAAATATTGGTTTTTTCAGAAATTGAACTTGAACCGAATGTTAAAAGTAATCGAATTGAAATGGATTTAAAAAACATATTGGTTAGTAAAATATCTAATTTTCTACTAATTTAAATACAAAATATATTTTCACATTATAAGAAAATCAAAACTAATTTATAGGTTAGTTAAAAAAATGGTATATGATTCATTTTGGATACTTACAATTTTCTTGAGCATTTTAATTCAGTTACGATATGAGATTTTAGTTTGATTTTAAATTTAGATAAATTTGTGTACACTCGGAGACTGTGTTGCTCGAACCTAAAACATATAAGAGGAACAATATCATCTTTTACCGTTAGAATCACACAATAAATACGGATACGGACAATTCTTAAAATTGTGAATTCTGAACTACATTGAATACATTTATATAATAATTGAAATGAAATTTATAAAATAGAATCAAACATTATGATTCAAATCTGTTTTTGATTTTATTTCTATAAAATTAATATTTGGTTTTGATATAACAAGGAATTTTAAAGACTAATTTGTAAAATTAGATAAAATTTTAAGTATTCAAAAAGTCTCACAAAATGACAAGGATTCAAACTTTAAATTATTTCTTAGTCAAAAACTAAAACCCCAAATATCTTTTTAAAATGTTTTTGTACTCAAACAACCAAATTTGGTCCAGGTGTATTGATACACCCTTTGCCATATCGAAACGGGCTTTAGCTACTGAAAATCGTTTTATACGTAATGGCTATTGGGTATCGATACGCGTATAGTCGTATCGGTACGCCATTCAACCTGGGAACAAATTTTGCTTTGAATATCAGTACAGATTTATGCGTACCGATACGGGGTGTTTAAATTTTCCAAGTCTTTTGCATTTAATATTCGACCGTTGCCTTGTCAGTTTATTAGAACCATGACTTTGAAAATCAGTTATATAGTGCTGATACCCTTAAAGGTGTATCGATACAAGTTTTGCTACACGAGTTATTAGAATTCCAGTGAACAAAACCAGTACCGGTACACCTTTGTAAAATTGACTCCGTGTATCAATACGTCTCTTCATGTATCGATACCCTTTGTACAATGACTCTTTCTTCTTTTAGCAGGTACCGATACCGAAGCCCGAGTACCGATACCCTATGCTGGCAAACTGAATTTATTGCCAGAAAAATAAAGTCCAACGGCTATAATTATGATCTCAGCTTCCCAAACGGTTAGAAATTAATGAGAGGTATATATTCAAGTCTCAAAAGCTACAACAATAATTCATCAAGTTTAAAGCATTCAAGCACACATCCAACAATCTTTGAGCTATTAGAGTCAAATTCTTGTAACTTACTTGAGTGTTCACTTGCAATCATTTTATTCAAGTTTTGAGTTTGAGTGAACTTGTATTTGGGCAAACATTCTACCTATTGAGAAGATTTTTTCATTTTGTTATTTCTTTTTTGTAAAAGAGAGCTTTTTCAAAGCTTTGGGTTAGAAAGTTTTGAGTGTGTAAAGGTTTTCTCTTGAGCCTAGAAAAAGAGAAGAAATTCTTAGTGAATTTGCCAAAATTTTTAGTGTAAAGCTAAGGTAGTTGATGTAAACATTGTTAGAAGGTTGAACCACTATAACTCCTTGTGTCTCAATCTTTTTATTTTTCAATTTGCTTCCACAACCTTTTAATTGTCAATTCTCCCTCTTTTGGCCACTTTCAACATCGATTGGTCATCCCAACAGTTTCTCATGCCCAATTAATTGTATATGAACTTATACATTATTTTTTTAATAGTCTTAAGGTAATTACGAGATAGAATTTGTTCATACTTTTTTTAATCTTTATAACGCACACACATTTTAAAGACAAAACTACTTAATTTTAGATCACATAAGATTAACATCGTTATTCTATCATCTTTTTTATTTGAATCACTCATATCATCAATAAGAATTAGTATACCGATAAAACATGTTACTTAAAAAAACGTACAATCAAATATTGTTATGAGAAGTAATTACATATATAAAATATAAATATAAAATTATATATACAATTTAAGGAAAAAGGGTATTATTCTGGGTCTTTTAGGAATATAAAAATGAGAGAGAAGGAACAATTTGGGTTCATGACGTATTGTGTAGAAGGGTGATTGGGAGGAGAAGGGAAGATTGGCGGTGGTGACATGAGATGAGGTAATTAGAAGAGGGTGAGGCGCAGAGAATTCCGCCCCTCCGGAAAGGTGTAGAGCTTTGACTTTTTGGGCACATAAGCCCTTTTGTATTGGTGCGTGCGCTGAACAGCTGAGAATGTAAGGCTCAGCTTGGGATTTGGATCCCACTAATGCCCATTACAAAAAGGTTAGTTTTGTCATTATAAGCTTCTAATCATCCAATTGAAGATATATATTATACACTTTTGTTTGAAAAAAAAAAAAAACTAAGTTGCCACTTTAGCGAACCCAATAAGTATCTTATATAAAGAAAAAGATGATGTTCATTTTAAAAAATACGAATTTAAATTATTTTGTCTATAAAATATATATATATTATCAAAAAATTAAAATATATATAAACAGATACTACATTATAATTACTCTTAGATTATTAAAAAAAGTTACCACCTTGGCATGCACTATAAATTATAGGATTAGTTACACCCGTTACTCCCAAACTTCTATACAAATGTATTTAAAATATCGATATTGTATTAATTACTTTTTATCCGTCTAAATATTAATTTAAATGTTAAATGTTCACTTGAACTTGATGTGTGTATCAAAGATACATGAGTGTCTATTGCACGTTTAAAATTTGATCCAAATTATTCATGCGGTAAATGTATGTGTCTAAAATTTGATCTAAATTATTCATGCGGTAAATGTATATGTGTCTAAAATTTGATTGAAATATGCTACCAGTTAGATCTAATACGATATTTAAAACTTAAGCCAATAGTTAGGCTAACAAAATTGATTTAGGCCCCGTTTTTTTGTTGATGCGGCCAAACTAAGGTTTGCAAAAGCAGGAAAATCTAGCTGTGGGCAAACTAAAGTTTGGAGACTAAATTTTTGAGTGTTTTTATTGCTTTTGTAATTTTTGGGTGAACAAGCTGGTTTGGCCCTCCAAACACAATTAAAAACATGGCCTTAGCTGATATAATATTGATACTTCGAGAAATCAATTATAGTATTAAAATTTGGGGACCAAAATAAATTGAATAAAAGTTTGAGGATGTGTTATACAATCAATACCATTGTACATGTGTTGAAAAATTGAGCGCGTACAAACTTGTTATAGAAGTGCATTCTGAAATTTGAAAAGGCAGAGGGGAATGGGTGTTTGGAAGTTTAATTTTTTTAGATCGGAAGGGGGATTCCATTAAAGAAGTATGCATTGCAAAGGTTTAAATATTTTTGTTTTTTCGTAATTGGTAATTTAAAAAGCCATTTCTGTTGTGCCCACCTGGACAATGGAACATACTGAGTGTGTTGATGGTGATGATGTGGTACAAATCATAATATACCATTTTGTAAAAATAAAAATAAATAACTACTCAAATCAAAAGCATTAGTAAATGGGTTAAAATTTGATACACATGTTATACAAGCTTGCCTATTTTTACTATAAATCAAAATTAAATTTAAACCCTAAATTCTAAACACTAATTTTAAATTTTAAACTTATAACTCAAATACTTAAACTCTAAACTCTTAATTTCTAAAACTAAAAAGTCTGTGTGAACTTTACACATACTATTTATTGATATTTTTCTCTTAATAAATATAATTAGGAGAGTGAAAGGGGAAAAAATCTTATGTATGGTGTATGATGAATGTGTGAAGAGGCAAATGCAAATGGTCTTTTTAAAACCCTTGAATTACACACATTTTGACATAATCTTGAAGAACAAGACCATAGAGAAAGAGAGTAGAGAAAACAAGACATGAAAAAAAGAATGAGTCTTTGGAATCTTAGATTCTAGATTTGATTGTGCGTGTGTGTGTTTTTTTCTTTCTTAAGTAAATATATTGAGTTATATTTTAGGGAGTGGAGAGGAAAAATAGCTCTTTCTACTTTGCTTTGCTGCCTTTTGCCTGCTGGTTTTCCCCGACTCTCTCCTCCAACATTTACACCGCTACAAAAATGACATCAAAGTGCCAAAACTAATTTTCTGCCTAAACTCACTCTCGCCCAAAATCATGCTCACTTTCTTTCTTATTTCACCCGTGTTTTCCCTCCCAAAACTTGATTGAATGCCTTTTTTCCATCCAAAACTCTTTCTTTCTTCTTGCTTTTCATCTCAGTATTAGCAACAAAAGGTTCTCTTTCCTTCTTTTAGTGATGATGGGTGGTGTTTGAAATCAGAATGGTTGTTGCTGTTGAATAAAAAGGGTCTTTTTGTGGCTATTCGTTTTAAGGTGTTTTTTTTTGGAAGGGAGACGTGCAGTCCATATATGGATTACGGAAGCGGCGGCGGCGGAGGTAGTGGGTCCGGTGGGGACCACGACGCCTCCGACCCTTCCCGGCGGAAAAAGCCTTACCATCGCCACACTGCTCACCAGATTCAGCGGCTTGAATCGTAAGAAAACACTGCCGACCGGCCTTTCTTTTTTAGTTGCTTGCTTGCTAGTTTGCTCGTCTTCTTTTGTTTTTTTAATAGAGAAGTCTTTTTTTCCCTGTTTTGTTGGTGAGAATGTGAAGAATGTTCAAGGACTTCCCGCACCCAGATGAGAAGCAAAGGCTACAGTTGAGTAGGGAGCTGGGACTGGCACCCCGGCAGATCAAGTTTTGGTTTCAAAACAGACGGACCCAGATGAAGGTCGGTTCAGTAGGGACTTGTTCTTTTTTTCTTTCTTTTCATTTCTTCATTCACTGTGGTCATGGTGTTTCCTCAGGCACAACACGAAAGAGCTGATAACTCTGCTCTTCGTACCGAGAATGATAAGATCCGATGTGAGAACATAGCCATCCGAGAAGCACTGAAAAATGTCATCTGCCCTTCTTGCGGTGGCCCTCCCGTCACAGAGGATTCCTATTTTGATGACCAGAAACTGAGGATGGAAAATGCCCAATTAAAGGAGGAGGTCATTCATATGCTTGCCTTTTATTTTGTTCTCCAATATATATAAGATATATATATTTTTGTATGTTTATGTTTTGTTTTGTTTCTCTTTTGCAGCTTGATAGAGTATCTAGCATTGCAGCCAAGTACACAGGGAGGCCGATATCCCAACTCCCACCAGTACAGCCCGTTCATCTCTCGACGTTGGATTTCAGGATGGCGAGTTTCGATGGTTATGGTGTTTCTGGTCCTTCCCTTGATCTTGATCTTCTCCCCGGAAGCTCATCGTCTATGCCGAATTTACCTTTCCAGCCAGTTGTTATCTCGGACATGGACAAGTCCCTCATGTCCGATATTGCTGCGAATGCAATGGAAGAAATGCTCAGGCTCTTGCAGAGCAATGAACCTTTATGGATCAAGTCCCCTAATGATGGCAGAGATGTTCTTAATCTCGAAGCCTACGAAAGAATTTTCCCTAGGCCTACTACCCACTTCAAATCTCCCAATGTTAGGATTGAAGCTTCAAGAGACTCTGGTGTTGTCATCATGAATGGTTTGGCTTTGGTTGACATGTTCATGGATTCTGTAAGTTCACAAATTTACCCGTTACCTTTAATCCTTCTTTTTGGTATCGATCGGAATTCGAAATTTTAATGGAGAAACTATGAACCCTCTTGCAGAACAAATGGGTGGAGCTATTCCCTACCATCGTGTCGATTGCCAAGACAATCGAAGTAATTTCATCTGGAATGTTGGATACCCACAGTGGTTCTTTGCAATTGGTAATGGTGCTTTGCCTTTTGTTTATTCATGTCATGCTTTGTATGTCTTTCTTCCTGTACTAATTCTCGTTTTCTTTTGCAGATGTATGAAGAGTTGCAGGTTCTCTCCCCTTTAGTACCCACACGCGAATTTTATGTCCTGCGATACTGTCAGCAAATTGAGCAAGGGTTATGGGCTATAGTAAATGTTTCATATGATTTGCCGCAGTTTGCTGCTCAATGTCGATCTCATAGGCTTCCTTCTGGATGCTTGATTCAGGACATGCCTAATGGTTATTCCAAGGTTGCTCAAACTTATTCTCCTAAAGTTCTGCATGCTCAGTTTTGCTCAACTTTAATCTCAAATGTACATCTAAATGCTTATAGGTTACATGGTTGGAGCATGTGGAGATTGAAGACAAGACTCCAATTCATAGACTCTATAGGGATCTTGTGCATAGTGGTTTGGCATTTGGGGCAGAACGGTGGCTTGCGACTCTTCAGAGGATGTGCGAGAGGTTTGCTTGCCTAATGGTATCAAGCACTTCAACCCGGGATCTCGGGGGAGGTAAATATTTAGTAATTCATCTACAGACTCAGCTATTACTTCTCTGAGCTCTTAAATAAAATTTCCAAATGTTGCAGTAATTCCTTCTCCTGATGGTAAGAGAAGCATGATGAAGCTTGCTCAAAGGATGGTTACCAATTTCTGCACAAGCATCAGCACATCAAATAGTCATCGGTGGACAACACTTTCCGGTTTGAATGAAGTCGGTGTCCGGGTAACTGTTCATAAAAGTTCTGATCCTGGACAACCCAACGGTATAGTTCTTAGTGCTGCTACCACCTTCTGGCTTCCTGTTAGCCCACAAAATGTATTCAATTTCTTCAAGGATGAAAGAACTCGACCTCAGGTATATGCGGATTTGTAAATGTGAAGTATATCTATATTATTCTGCCTTGTATATATTATATATATATATATATATATATTGAACTTAATAATATGTCACTGTTACATTGCTTTCTCTAGTGGGATGTTCTATCCAACGGCAATGCAATGCAAGAGGTTGCTCATATTGCAAATGGGTCACATCCTGGCAATTGCATATCTGTATTACGAGTAAGATCCCCGAAACCAAAGCATTTTCCTTTGCGTTCTTCACTTAAAAACTTTGGTTTAGTAAGAATTTATTGTTCTCTGAGTAGGCCTTTAATACAAGTCACAACAACATGCTAATGCTTCAAGAGAGCTGCATAGACAGTTCAGGTTCACTAGTAGTTTATTGCCCGGTAGATTTGCCTGCCATTAGTGTAGCAATGAGTGGTGAAGACCCTTCATACATCCCATTACTCCCATCCGGTTTCACAATCTCACCCGACGGCCATCTGGACCAAGGTGGGGACGGAGCGTCAACGAGCTCCAGCGCGCACGGAAGCATGGCACAATCTGGCGGTTCACTAATCACAGTAGCTTTTCAGATCCTAGTGAGCAGCTTGCCATCTGCTAAACTGAACATGGACTCGGTTACAACTGTCAATAACCTTGTCGGCACCACGGTCCAGCAAATCAAGGCCGCTTTGAATTGTCCAAGTTCCTGATCCTTAAATTCAAAAGATGGGATAAAATCAGAGTGTGTGTGGTATTGAATGTGGAGTGTTTGAGGTTAGTTGGGGACTTTGAATGCCCCTGCGGTCTGGCACTGCCCTCTCTCATCAAAGAGCCGAAGCTGCTTATTTACTTCTTGCTACAGCTGCTGCCGCTGCCCCTATGTTTACTCTGCCAATCCATCGACACCACCCACTCATGTTCTATTTACTTCGACAACTTTTGTTACAATGGCATTTTGGTTTTCTGCAATTTACATTGGAAGAAGAGTTGCTGCTAGTGCTAGTATTAAAAGAGAAGTCAAGAACGCACCGTATGTTGTTACTATTTGCTACCTCAATTGTATGGTTCGGGTATTGACTTCTGTTCATGGACTCTGCACTTCTCTCTTTCAATAATTGGTCATTATATTTTACTTTTAAGTCTAGTTGGATCTCGGTTCGAGGTGTAAGTTCTCTCGATGTTGTTTTTTCTATCCATAAAATTTGAATTCGAATCTAATGTTGCTTCGTTGTGTGCGTGTGCATGTGTGAAATGCAGCCATAGGACCAGAGCCCATGCCTTGAAAAAGTTATTAAGACATTGTGGGGTCAGATTTGGACACTTATTGTACCCTTTTTTCATTGTTGGGGGTCCATGCATTTTGGTATGATTTAGCGCAACGTACGTGAAATGCATTTTGGAGCAGAATTATAGGCATTTTTAAATCAAAAACCTTTTTAAATATTTTATTGGAAAAATGAATCATTGAACATTATTTAGAAAAATGATCCTCAAATCGTTCACGTAGGAATACCTCGTGTTCTGCAAAAAGCTATTAAAGACCTCGCTTTATGCAGAACGCGAGTTTCATCCAATGTGAAGGGCCTTTTTAGATGGCCCAATTTAATATTTGTAAAAAGGATCTCGCTTTTTGTAAAAAGCGAAGTCTCCGGGAAATTGAAAATTTTACCGAGCTATATTATATTGAACTCGCTTCCTGTAAGAAGAGAGTTCAGTGTTAATCGAGGCTAAAATACAAAGATTTATAGGCATGTTCGAGGTGTTTTTTTGGGTTGTTAATTGGAAATTTTTCGTAATTTTTAAGCTTAGAGGCGTAGTATTGAAACTTATATTTTATTTGAGACCGATATTAACACATACGAGACATTATAAACGGGGTAAATATCGGGTAGAAAACGGTTCCAAAGCTTGGTTTTGTGCATGAAGACGAACTTAAAATGACTTGATAGGCATGTTTGAGGGGATTTTTTTGAGAATTCAATTGCAAAATTTGCGTAATCTTTAAGCTTAGAGGCGTAGTGTTGAAACTTATCTTTCATTTGAGACTGATATTAGCACATACGAGATATTGTAAACGGTGTAAAAATTGCGTTGAAAATGATTCTAAAGCTTGGTTTTATGCGTGAATAACAAGCTAAAATGGCTTGATAGGCATGTTGGATGGGTTTTTCCGGGAAGTTAATTGCCAAATTTGTGTAATCTTTAAGTTTAGAGGCATAGTATTGAAACTTATCTTTCATTTGAGACTGATATTGGCATAAATGAGACATTGTAAACGGTGTAAAAATCACATTGAAAATGGTTCAAAACCAAAAGAAATTGAAACGTAACAAAGAGATTTTGTTACTTAGAAAATAGTAGTACAATAAATAAGTACAATTAATTGATACGAGGGCCTGACCGATTAGGACATTTGTTCTTGGTGTGTTCGGGATTCCTACATCTAGTGCATAGTTTCGGCTGTCCGATTTTTTCTTGATGTTCGACCAAATCCTCATCACAGTAAATTTGTGTTGATCGTGGACAACCATTTTTTTCGCGTCGTAGTGCAAGATCTAGTCGTATTGTAGGTTCATCATAACTCTGTCCAGATCAAATTCATTTATAATGGGAGGAAACTCGTATTCATAAACTTTGAATACGATTTTAAGTAAGTATACCAGATCAACCAATGTCATGTAGTGAATCTGTACAGAAGAACAAGCATCAATGGCGTGCATACATAGGTATTTGAATGTTTGGAAGACTCTACACTCGCAGGTTCTTTCTCGTATATCAACCATGTATGCGTTGTGATGTATGTCTTTCAATGGCCTTGAAAATTCTGAAACATGGAATAAATGGTGTTCGCCAGAGAAGCATGTCGCATTCATCGCATTTGAATGTTGCACAAAGGTTTGAAATTTTGTGAGGAAGTTTGGGTGGACTCTGTGGCCACTTACCATCTAGTCAACTGCTTATTTTCCCAAGATTACAAAAAATGGTAGCCAATCGGTAATATGTCGCTTTGACAACGAAAATGATAGATAAATGTCGCACTCTCTTTAGTGATGAATTGATCGCCTCAGCCAAATTTGTTGTCATGTGACCATATCATTTACCCTCATCAAATGATCAAAGTCATTTCTCCCTCAAGATTTTAGCAAGGTAGTTATAACCCTCTGAATTTCTGACTCTCAGTTGTTCAAACAACTCCTCAACCTCATGTACGAAATGCGTGTTGCCTATCCAACAAAAATAGAATAGTTAATGATGAATACTAAATGCAAAGATATCTTAAACCCAAAAGAGTGAAAGATGTACCCATTCGAAGCACCATTATAAGTTCATTTTCACTCTTGTACCTTTACAAATAATTTGTAGCAATGTAGTGTAAACAATACTGTTGATAAATATGGAGAGGTTGCCAAAACTGACCCATATGCTCGATTGCGTATTTGATCACTATGCCTCTGTCAGAAATAACACATATCACATCATCTTTATCACGTATAACATGAGATAGAACATGTCTTCGTAAGTTTTTAAGTAAGAATTCCCAAGAGTCGATATCTTCCTTTTCGACTATTGCAAAAGTGATGGAAATAGTTTTTCTATTACCGTCTTGTGCAACCATCAATAATAAAATTTGTGTATCTGTTGTACAACCAAGTGCCATCGATCTGAACCATCGACTTGCAGTGACAGAATGTATTAATGCACTGTAAAAAAGTCCAAAATAGCCCATAGAATTGTCACACATCTTGTATGACACGATCATTTTTGTACGCCAGTACAGTTTCCAGATTCACAACCGTTCTTGATATGTGTTTTTGTATTATTTTTATTCATGGTCGTAAATCTTTGTACGATTCTTCCCATTGGCCATACAATTTTTGTATGGTCTGCCACCTTACATACCATGCTTTACAGTAGTCAACTATGTAACCGCATTGAGATGTAATTGAAGTCATACAAGTCCCAACTGTTACACGTAGATTTGCTTTAACCAGTGGAATGAAGGCATCACAAAGCACATGAACATCCAAGTTACGATGATATTGATTGAGGCTGCTGATGGTGCATGTATGAGGCCACGCGTATTTTGTAATCTTTCATAGCAGGTTCATCTTCTTCAAGCGTGATACACGAACCCTCCAATTATATTCTTAGTTTTTGTAGACACATTCAGCAATGTAGAAATTCGGTTGGGTTTTTTCACAGTCGACGTAACTGAGTGGCGTATGTTGTAGTTCTTAATGGTAGCCACATCAAGTTCTTTTGTCATGAAGGTCATTCCAATATAGAGTTCGCCATCACCGCGTTGGTTGTATTGCTCAATCTGTGGAAATTGTGAAAATTCTAAAGCGTTAAAGGCTTCAATATCAATCGTTGTAAAATAGGATGGTGGCTGGTAATAAGAAATTAGAGTGGAAGTATGTGGAATGTTGATAGGTACAACGTGTTCTTCGTTTCCTTTGACATCATCCTCTAGTTTTTCTGGCATGCCAAGGTCTTCTGGTTCTTTATAGAAGAGGCCAAGCTCGTCGCCATTGGGGCCAGTCCCTCTTACCGATTTTTCGTCAGAATTATCCCCTTCAAATCAGAATAGTTCTGGGTCATCAAATACTACGGTGACAGGTATAACAATTGTGCATCGATCACAAGACCGCTCACGAGATCGTGTTACCAAGATCAAAGTTGACAACGCCAGTACAAGAATGTCTCCCCATAGATGGTAACACGAAATATGCACTAGGGATATACGTTGAATATTGTTCAGATGAGAAATCATCGAACGGGTTAAACACATCATCGTATGGCAACCTCATATCGTTTTGAGATGATGATGCAACCATACCCATACTGTATAAATTGTACGTTGAATGTTGAGTTGGTGGCAGGTTCAAGTCAAAGTCAAAGCTAGCTACGCAAAAATGCCTTGGCATCAAAGACGATGTACCCACATCAAAATTCGGTTATCTCTGAACATAAGGATGGTTATGTGTACTTAATAAGTTGAAGTTGTTTTGTAAATTGGTTGTCGGACTCTGAAAATTAGGATCGAATTTAAAATTTGCACGTCTCTAATTTGAGACTCTGGTACCATCATCATCATCAGAAAAGATTGCATACATCTCTAGGGGCCCTCCTAAGGAATACTCCAAGTTGGATTTCACCATCAATTCCACATCACAGTAATCCACAACGTGGTATATTGAGTAAGTTAATATTTCTAACGATTTCGATAGTCGATACTTGAACAATTCTAATTTTTTTTCCGTGACCATGTAGAATATTGTTCTTTACTTTCTTTCGCAACGCCTTATACATTAATTTTTTAGCAGCGTTATCGTAACAACATTTGTAGACTGAAAGACAACACCGAGAGATACATCACTGGTCATCTAGCCATCATAGTATACCAGAGCTGTAATAGTTCCTCTCCTAGACATATTTTCAAAATATTTACGATCATCTAGAGAGAAGAACAAACATTAGTGAAATTGTAATGACTTCAAATAATATAAGAATCGAGAAGTCACTTATGAAAGTGAGATTTGGAAAATTAAGTTGGTGATATTCACTTCCCTTGTCCTTACTTTCTATGAATTACCACAATCGATAACAATTGATATGGTTTGTTTACTTTCACTTATGTCTGATATAAGGGATTCAATAACATATATTCTCATCTTCCAACACATGAGGAATCTTTGTTTTTGGACGTGTCATACATGTTTTATCAGTCAAACTGACATGGAAATGACCTCACGTTCTACAGAAAATGTGGTCTACAGAGATTTCTGACGTGGCAGAGACCTCGCGTTCTACAGAAAATGAGGTCTGCAGAGATTCCTGACATGGCAGCACCAGCGTACGCCGTTGATGTGACATATATACAGAATACGAAGAAACGAAAATAGACTTTTATTCTATTCATTTCAACTAAATTGAAGAACTAAACTTAACATCAGACATGTCTACAGACTACGACAAAACGAAAACGAACTTCTCTTCTATTCATTTCAACTAAACGTAATTTCGTGTATCTTTTTTTAGTTTATAAATTAGTATTAAAATAAACTAATGTGTTGTTAAATAAAAATTTATAAAATATGATAGGTCAAAGTATTTATGCATCGAACCAAACAAACACTTATAATATTTTTTCATTAATTATAAAATTTTTAAACATTACATAGTTCATTAATACATAAAAACACCTAATGGTGCCTATGTCCACCCGTACCGCACTGTGGTGGACGACGAGACCGTTGCATATTCCTTCAAACAGGTCTAGCTTATTCTTTATCATCATCATCATCATCATCGCCATCTGCATCTGGAGTACTATTGCTGGCACTGAGACCAGTGTAGAATAGACTCTACGACAGTGTCTACTCAATAATATCAGATTCGAAGTATGTTGCCAAAGGTGGAATTTGATTTAATGGTGGAAGAGATGCAGAAGAAAATGACGATAATATGTTGGTACATGTACAGAAAGAGTCAATGTGCCTGCAAGTGTCGTATAATGATGAAATACGTTAGTAAAAAAACCTTCTGATGGACTCCTCATATGCTAAAAAGATGGACTCTCTATATGGTGAAATAATGAATGAGTTGAGTGGGTGAATGCAAGTGCTGGCACTGGTGTCTCAGGCTCTGCTACTGACTGTGCAGGTGCATATGTTGTTCCCGATGACGAGGCCCATGGAGCGTGTATTTTTCTTTTTTTAGCTTTGTTCTCCCAATCTGCTACCATGTTTCATCAGCGGACGTTGCGTCGGCGGGCGATTTGGGGAGTCATATTTATTTCTCATTCCCGCTCCTTTGAGGTTAGTATATGCGGCTTCCTATTTTGTTTGTATCGTTGCATGTAACGTATGTAACATTGTGGTCGAAAATGGGTTTACAAATGGTCCGCCTACCAAATCTTCCAATCCATTCGATCATCCACGACACATGATGATGCCCTAAATTAACATCTGTCTTTTTTGTCTCGTTAAGCGATGCAATTCATCCAAATTTTGGGAGGTGGCAGAACCCCTTGGACACAGTTGAATTGTCGCAGAACACGATCAGTAGGATACCACTCGACTATTTCATAATAAATTACGGAACCCTCAACATCTAAACATTCGAAGTTTGAAATATTTTTGCCAGAATACATACGCTAACATCGGGATCATCATACGACGTCCATAGGAACTACAAAATGTTTTTGTAAACTAAGTTAGATAAAAACTCGATTTAATAATTAAATGATTTTTAAATTTTAAAAAAATAAAATCAATTAAAAATGTTACCACGTCTCTCTTATCGATCAACAGTTTAAAATCTCGCTGAGTTGTTGGTAGTCCAAGGTGAGATAATGGACCACTCCACCTATCATTTATATAATAAAATATTATTATTGTCATATTATAAAAAATTATATAATATAAATTTAGTTTATTTTTATTACCTCAGAAGTAGTGGAAATTTGAATGGGGTCAGGTGTTTAAGAGTCAGGCGTAAAAACAACATTCGAAACCAAGCCCACGACTACAACAACATTAGGCACCCTCCAATGACATGTTTCTTCGAATCGACGAATTTACATAGCTGCCTAAACAGATATGCCAAGACTGTCGATCCCCAACTCGTATTTTTAGATTGCTCAAAATCCCGTAAATGAGGCAACCACATTAAATGCACATTGTTGCGGGATTTGTCTAGCATCAAGATCCCCAAATAACTCGTCAAATATGGTCACGAGCAAATCGCTCCAAAAACAATAATAAATAAAAAGTTACACTAAAATAAAATTTTAAAATTATAAATATTAAAATAAAAATAAATAATCATAAATAAATTTTATAATAAAATAAAATTCACCTTCTTAATTTCAACAAAAGCATTTAGGGTAGATCTGTAAAAATTTTGTCAAAAAAAACTATCTTAATTTTACCACAATCCAAGTAATCAGCGGAATTCTGAGCAACTCACAACACAAGAGGTACCAATTTTCTTCGCCAACACCGGTTATAACTGCTTCGTCAACCGTCAGACTAAGACAAAATATAACATCTTGGAGGATAATAGTTGCATCACCACACAGAAGATGAAATGTGTGTCTCCGGCCTCCACCTTTCTAGCAACACGTTTATCAATGGAGGATGCAACTTGGTACCGACAATTATTTTGCTGACATGGCCAAAATTGGCTTCTTCCAAATACGAAACGATATCCGAATAAGGTGATTTTGTGATACGGTTGAAGTAACACGTGAACACGCGTTCATACCCCTTGCAAATTAAAATTTAAAAATAATAAATAAATAACAATTAATGAAAATTAAGTAACTAAATAAAAAATAAGATATTTCCGAATGATTTGTTCGCCAAAAGTCAAAGACATATTGTTGATTTAGTGTGAGTAACCCTGCCATAATATTGAATATTCGAACTTTTTAACAAATTTTTGCTAAGAAAATATAAGGAGAAAAGAAGAAGAGAAGATGTGTTGTGAAAATTTTAAGAGGATGGGCCCCTATTTATAGCAAATATCGCACCGCTTCCAAAGTAATATTAAGGGACCTCGAGTTTTGCAGGAAGCGAGATACTTTGAAAAGACGCGGCTTTTTAGTTCGAATCAATTCCAACCTATCAGAATAAAACTCGCTTTTTGCAGGAAGCGAGATCACAAGATTTTCAAATTTAATTTTTTTATTTTATCTTATTTATTCAAATATAATTTTTTATTTTCAATTTTTTATTATGTTCTTTAATAAATAAATTAAGATCTTTAAAAAAATTGGAATCTTTTAATTTTTTTTTATTTTATCCTAATAATCAATTCCTAAGAATTAGGATCTTTAAAATATTTTACAATTATGATTTTTTAATTACAATCTTTAAAAAATAATATTTATTATTTTTTAAAAAAGATTATTGAATCTCTTAATAATTAACGGTTATTATTTTTTTAGTTATTATCTTTTTTTTAATTGTGATTTTTTCAATAAGAATCTTTTAAAATAGTTTAAATTTATGATTTTTATTAAAAGATGACCTTTTCAATTAGGATATTTTTTATTTACCATCTATATTTTAATATCATTTAAGATATTTATCATCTATATTTTTTATTTACCATCTATATTTTAATATTGCTAAAAAAATTAATTAATTCGGCTGCGTCTTTTCGGTCAGAGGACCTCACTTTCTGCAGAAAACGAGTTCCTTTTAATAAATCCCACGATAAATTAATCCGCCTCTTCAATTTCTCATGGACCTCGCGTTCTGCACATAGCGAGGTCCTTTTTCTAAATATTAAATTTGGCCATATGAAAAGTCTTTCCGCATTAAATGAACCTCGCTTTCTACAGAAAACGATGCCTTAAAACACGTTTTGTAGAATGCGAGGTCTTTCTACATGACCGATTTAGGAATCATTTTTTCAAATAATGTTAGTAAGGGGTCATTCTTCCAATAAATTATTTAAAATGGGTTATTCATTTAAAAATGCCAGAATTATCTTCCAACATTAAAATTACAAAATGACGTGGTTATCCCATTGCTCACAGATTTATTGAGTTGAACCAATTAATGGGAAGATTGAATAAGTTTGATAGAGATTTGTAATTTATAGCTTCACATAAAATAAAATAATTATGATGAAAATGGAATGAGATAAAATTATTTTTTAGAATTATATTTGTTCCAAATATTATTTTTAACGGGCATAAAAAAAATCATTCATTTTATGATACTTGCATACACACATTTAACAACGTATACATTTAACATCAATAGTAGTCCACATGGTGGCCAACTTTTCAAAGTTATCCGTTATTAATTATTGATTTAACCCATCAATAAAGTAGAATAAAGGTTTTTTTTAGCACAATCAAACTCAGATAAATAAATAAATAAAACTTATGATGGATGAGCGACATCATCTGAATTTCTTCAATGGGGAGTAAGGATGTACATTTTGGAGGCATGCGGGTCCAAATCAGCTGATATCTGATGCCTCACGTTGTATTGACTCGAATGCTGTTTGCAAAACGTAAGATTGAAGAACATGACAAGCGTTAGTTTAGTAGTATGGTTTTGTAAATTACAGGGTAAAATAATAGAAAACCTCCTGAACTTTATCGTTTTGTTTAGATAAGTCCTTTATATTCTCTGTATATCTGAATAGACCCTAACTTCAATTTATACTTGAAATGGATCACTCACCGTCCATACATCTCGTGCCTTCATGGCAACGGTTGGGTTGAGGCCGATGTCGGACCAGAGAGCGGTTACTGTTGCTTTTCGGGAACCTCTATTCCATAGAACCACAGCCACCTTATTGTCATGTAGAGGTCGCCCAAACCTAAGTCACACAAAATTGAATGAAACAAGGGTTTCAATTAAGTCTAAAATTGAGCTAGATCAAACTCTATTTCAAGAAGGTAAACTCTCTTCTTTTTTCATCCACAAGACTCGAATTTAAAAACTTGTTTATGGAACATCGAGCTCCTTATCACTCGACTAATTAACAGATGTCAATAAAATCGAGTCACGGTACTGATGCAGAAGATGCAGGAAACAAACCTCTAAATGTCCATCTTTCTTCACCTTTTTCCCTTGAACACCAAGCTTGTCTATTCACAATTCACGTAGTGTACTAATTAAGCCAAAATAACATGCAAGATATCCAAAAAAGAAAGTAGCTTTAATTTAATTTGCAAATAACTTAGGTCCATAGATACCTTGATTGACTGCAATGACTTCTTCATTGCTTAGTATTTCATAAGTATCATTGCTCATCTTTGTTATGCTACACCCAATTATTAAAGGAGCCTATCATCAAAAAAAAGAGAGAGGGGGAAACATATATTTAAGTCATTATTATTGCAATTTTTTTTCATAATGTAATTTACTTAAGTTGTTTGGTGCGTACCTTAGCCAGTGCCCATATGTTAAAATGCGAGCGATACTCTTCTGATGTCATCCCTCCGTTCCCAACTTCCAACATATCTGGATCTGATAATACAACAATAGTATGTAATGTTAACTTATTCCTAAACTACGTAATTTTCAATTTCTTTTTGTTAACTACTATTGGATTAATAGTACCTAAAATAAATCGATGAAATTATGATTTATAACAAAACGTTTACACAATCACTGTAATAAATACAAACTTTATGTTAAAAAATAAATACAAACTTGATTTTTTTCAAGAAATTTGTGGTTTAAATTAATTACCATTCCAACCACCTGGTCCAGCAAAAGATGCCCATTCATCATTTCGATCAGCACGCAATAACATGCTGCTTGAAATAACAAAAAAAAAACCACAAATATTAATTAATAGTGCTCATATGTCTTTTGAATATCAATCTATTTATATCCGGGTTTGAATTCTGATTTAAACAAAATAAATTAAATTAAAAAATTACAATCATAATAAATATTTATAAAATATATTTTAAATTAATTAACTAATAAATTGATATTTAAAAAAAAAAATACCTATCCCAACTATCACGAATGTCTCCGGATGTTCTCCAACTATTCGCCATATCATTAGCCCAAGTTGCCACCTTTTCTCTTCCCCTGTCATTTTTCAATGAGACAAGTCAATATTTAGTTTATTTTGAAGGGTAAATTATTATTCATATTGATAATATATAAAATTAAACATAAATCCTATTTACCATTCACATATAGAGAAAAAGATGGGCCTCCCTGTCCTCAAAAGTGCGTCACTCATTTTCTTGTACCTAATATGAAATTAATTACTCGTATTTAAAGCAACAAATAAATTAAGAAATAAAGACTCTGATTACCTCTCTTCTGGATCTATACCATTATTTTGGCAGTTGTCATACTTCAAGTAGTCGACGCCCTGCACATATTATAAAATAAAAAGTTACTCTCAAAGAAACAAATAAAATATATTTGAGAATACTAATTTCATAAATCGAGAATTACCCAGGAAGCAAAAGTTTCTGCGTCCTTTTCCTCATGATCTAATGATCCAGGCATGGTTCTGGTACAAGTTCTTGTTCTTCAATAAACAATGACACATTTACGAATTAATATATTGTATAAATTAATCTATATTAAAATATTCTTTTTACAATTAATTAAATAAATAAATTTGCGCACCCTGCATCCGCGTAAAGACCAAGCTTTAATCCTTTGTTGTGGAAATAATGAGCTAATGCCTTCATCCCAGATGGAAATTTCGTAGTGTCCGCAACTAAACGTCCCTGCCCAATTCAATATATTCTACGACTTATTATTTTCTTCTCCATCTCATTTTGTCTTAAATTATTGACATTTAATAATAACATTTCATATGTTATGTTTTTATTGATTTTTTAAATAAATTAAGATGAAAACGAGATAATTTGAGAAAAAATATATAATTTAAGATATAGAATGAGAAAACAAATATAATTCATATGTTAAACTAAGAATTGAGTCAAAATCATTTCTGTACAATGAAAGATAAGTTTATGTACAAACATGATTCATTTATTTTTATCATTGTTATACATTCAATGTGCAATAAAATCTGTCGATATCATAATTTAATTTTAATTAAATGGGCATGTTAATGAAAATATTATGCAAAAGAAAATGTTTCATACTCCATTTAGTTTCTCAATTCTTCTATTTCAGTGTCTAAATAACTAGCATTTTATTGGTAGGCAATCGGCATCGTCACATGTTTTTAACACGGTTATTTTTTCAAAAGAAACTAGGATAAAACCATAGTTTATGTATTAGTATGTGAAAACGAATATAAATCAAATATTAAATCGTAAATAAAATAAAAATAACATATTTAAATTCGAAAAAGTTGAATAGTACTTTAATTTCTCGACTAGACGCGCCCCAACAATCATCTGAAAGATATACAGAAAAAGATGAAGGGAAAGATGAAGTAATTAGCGGTGAAGATTTCTCATTGAAATTGAATTGAAAGTTAAAAAGAATAAAGTGTTTGTACCTAAGTTTATATATCTATATCCAAGTTTAGCCAGGCCCCTTGACACCATTGCATCCGCTATACACAGAATAAAATATTTGGGTCAAGAAGTTTATCTTCATAATAAATCTATGCAGCGGATTTAAATTAATCAATATCGAAAGTTATATTAAAATAATTATAATAATGTTAAACAAATTTGTATTTACTGCATAATACTCAGATTAAATATACCTGTTTCCTTTATAAGTTTCTCTTCGATATCGCAGCCAAATGGTTCCAACTATTCCATCTGGATCACCAATCAATTACATAATATTTCAGAATTAAACAAACACAAGATATGATACTATTTTTTTTTTTTTGAATAGACAAGATATGATACTAATCATATAATAAGAGCTTACCCCATAGGCGGCGTCCGAGCAAGTCCATTAGCCAACTGAAATTCCCCTCTCATCATAGGGTCGCCACTGCCACCACCGGCGGCAACCTCATCAACACCTGAGACCAGCCAAACGAACAAGACCGTCAGCCCCAGTGCCAAACTCGAATTACCCATATACATGTCCGTTTTCCAATTCCACAAAACAAAAGGAATTTGCAGTGGATGATCTGATCAGAGGCAATGAGCAGAAATTTATATTAGTATTCCTGCTACTGTGCTGCATACATATCCATATCCATATCCATATCCATATCCAATGAAAATATGTAAAGAAAGGCCAATTTTATTTCATTTTCTTAATTTACTTTTCCATTAATTCCCATAATTATGCTCTGACGATGATTATAACCAATCCTTATAGCCCATGTATGTAAATAATAAGCTAGGAAATAAATAATGAAAGTTTGTGAATGGGACAATTTCGTTTTAGCTTAGGCTGATTTGTCATTGCCGTTCTTACGAATGGGATCTTTCTTCAATTAGCAAGCAATGAAGGGGAATTTTGATTTTGACTCTTTTCTCTCTATTTTGATATAAATAAACTTATTTTTACAATAAATTGTACTTTTGAAAATAATAACAAAAGTAAATTTACAATAAAGGTAATTCGAAACAAGTTCAGAGCAATTGTTGTTCAAAAACAAATATTATAAATTTCTAATATTCTTTTAGAAAACTTTCTTTATAATTTAAAAATATATTTACAGCATTTTAGCGTCTTTTAGAATTTTAAAATATCATATTATTAAATAGTTTTTTCATTTTAAAATATTTTTTAGAATTTTCTAATAATTATATTTTTTACATTTTGATAATAATTATATTTTTATAATTTTAAAATAATTTAGATTGTCTTACAATATTTTAATTCTAAATTTCATCATTTAAATAATATTTTTATACATCAAAATTTGAATATAATTAAAATAATAAAGTATATATAATTATATATACCAGTGGTTAAACCAGAAAATATCATTAATTATTATAACTAAATTAATTCATTCACAAAAGAGATATTCATTCATTGGTCTAATGATTAAAAATGCTCATATTATTCTATATGAGTTCGAATTCCGGCATAAAAATATTATACATCTATTTAATAAAAAAATGATTCACAAAAATAAAAGGCCTAACCGAATCAAATCGATTGCAACCCTATTATTATTATTATTATTATTATTTAGATAAAAAAAGGGGGGAAACATTTTAGGCAAGTTATTACAGAGCGTCCCGATTTGTTTCATACTCTACTTCAATTCAACATACATAATATTTGAATCCAACGATAAATAACGGAAACACCAAATCGGACGGTTCATGCGAGAGAACCTCTCCACAATACACTAGTCATCCTCCAAATTTCTTCGTTTGGATCAGAGACGAGCACTGCGGGAAGGGAAAGCAGGTAAGTAATTTTTCTTTTCAATTCAATGCCCATTATGATTCTGCCTGCAGACATATTCCCGGATTATATGCGGCCTTTAGTCTAAGAAATTGCACCGCCAATTCGAAGAAAAATGCGTGAAATTCTCGAGATTTATGAATAGAGTATTTAAAAGAGTAGTTCCAAAATAGCGATACTCTGAAGAGGACTTTTGCTTTTCACTTTCGTTGGAACGAAATTCCATGTATGAGCTTCAGTTTACTTATTTTAAAATGTTTGCAAAGGTCAACTTCGGTTGAGTTGAGATGCGTTTTGTTTCTATTGTTTTCCTTCCCCCATTAAAAAGTGTTGAAATGTGAAGTAATAATCGAATAATCACAACGGTTCAGTTTTATAGGATATCAATTCTTGTACGTGTGTTCTGTCTCTGGCATTGATGTCAGAAAAATCAGTTATTCAGAAATATATTAGTAATTCTTTGGGATTCATAAGCATGTTTCGGTTTTTTAGTTAATTTAGTTGGTAGAGTTTGTAATTAGTGGATAGATGCTCAACCTTTGTAAGGTAATACATAAGCTAATGCTTTGTGATTGTCTGCTTGTTGATCATCAGCTGGATTATTGGTATATCGAAGCAATTTGGTTGTCTCACTGTTTCCTTGCCCTTGAGGCTGAACAACACTCATGATCTCATGCTTGAGCTTATCTTCTTACTCTTTCTGTGAGAAGATAGCACTCAAAAAGTATAAGAGATGCGTAAAGAGGGATTGCATTAAAAGGCCTCAGGTATTGTCTGCTGCAAAGAAAGATGGTTTTGGCCTACGTGTTTTTGTGCTCTCTGATTTGCATACAGACTATCCCGAGAATATGGCTTGGGTGAGGAATTTGTCTACAAAGAGGCACGACAAAGATGTTCTTCTTGTTGCCGGTGATGTAGCGGAGACCTATGATAACTTCATTTTGACCATGTCTCTCTTGAAGGAAAGGTTTGAATATGTCTTTTTTGTACCTGGAAACCATGATCTTTGGAGTCGTTGGGAGACAGAAGATGTAAGAAAGATACAACGAAAGAAATTGAAGTTAACATGCCTATATATAGATGCATTTATGGAAATGGTCATGTGTATCTTCAGTTTGCAATTGTATATGCAATTTTACAGCATTGTTCAACAATTTCATCTCCTCCTTTAGTTTCTTATCCAGTGTTTGCCTATTAGAATGTGCAATTTTGTCAGTAACTGAGTTTTGAGGCATGTCTCTTGCCATTTTGGAAACTGGAGACTGCAGTTTGGTCATGTTATTGTGTTATCTATTTCTGTTTGAATTCTAAAGATATGGTTATTCATAAGATGACTTGTTTGACAAAAGTCTTGGATACATTGAGTGAGGTTTGGATAGAACAACATTCTTTTCTCTGGACACAGCTCTTGCCTGCATAAGAATAATACAAGCAACAGTTACACCTCACTCAATGTATTTGTCGAACCAACAATATGAAAGCCTGTTGTTCATTTGCAAACTTCGGTAGTATTTAGAACTTCTAGGTTGTTGCCCTTTTTTGTATGTGGCTGATGAGGCAACTTGTTTTAGATTTTACTGACAAATGGAAAAGGCTTTAGTTGTAACTTTTAAATGGGGATTAAAATGTTAGCAAAGCTTTGATTTGTATATGGGAAATTATTTATGCAGATATGTACAGGCACCGTTGGCATACCCTAGGGAGAGGAAAAGAAGGATGAATGGAGGTGAGGCTTGGTTGCCATTTTGTATTTATTCGGATGGGGATTTTGCTGCCAAAGTTATGCCTTGCTATTGGTCTGATTATTATGCCGTAAATCCGAGAACCCCAAGTAGCACTCAACTCGCACCTTGGGTTGCTAAATTTTATAAATTAATTTAGCACAAACATAAATATGCTTACAAACTTTTATCTTCTAAGGGATGTATTGTATGATATATTACCTAGACCCCTCATGCTCAGGCATGATAGTATTAGTGCCATGCTCTAGAGGAGTTCGGACATAAATTTGTGGTACTTGGAAGTTGTGTTAGGTTTCAAAGTTGATACATTTCGGCACAAACCAGAGTTTGAGATAATGGTTGAGCAACGGTTGCTTGCACCCGGTTCAATTGCAATCAGTTAAATAGGTTTGAATCCGGTAGCAGCTTTCATATTTGCAATCAAGGTTTGTTTACATGATACAAGAAAGTGCAGCAAGAAATGAGTATATTAGAAGTGTAGGGGATGTTGGGTTTCAGGTTGGTGGCTCAATCCTTGCTAAAATGTACTTCTATGTTGCGCCACTGGCAGCATGCACAAACCACTTCCCACTTGTGGCCTGTGCGGAGATTTGAAGGGGTGCTTTCTTAGTTCTAAAGTGCAGACGAGGTTGTCTGCAAATTTTAGATGTTATCAACAAAAATTAATTTTTACATTATATTATATGTGATATTTTTTTATCTGAATGTTTTTAAACACATAAATTAATTCTAATATGAAATATTGAAATGGAACTCAAAAAATCCTCGGTCAACATAATTCAATTTTTGTAAATCGAGTTTTAATTCGACTGGTATGGTCAATGTTGTAATAGTTTAAAAATTGTAAGTTCTAATATGTTTAAGTGTATACTAGATGGATCAAAAAAATGTGTATACGAGAGAATGAATAGTTTAAATATTGTATAGCAATTTAATTCTTCCGATGTGATACTTAAACTATTATTTATGCCTCAATTTAAATTACAATAACATATAACATGCGACTTGTTTTTATTGGATATTAACAACATTTTTTATAAAATAAGACAGAAATGATAATTTAAATATTAGAATAAAAAATAAATATCAAAATATAATAAGGAGTCAAATTATGAACATCGACTATTTTTATGTTCATAATTTTTTGAACTGTGTATAATAATTTTCCATAGATTTAATCTTTGGTAAATTCAATCAGCCGTCCCTTCTTCAGTTCCCATCACCATCATCTATTATCTAACGTTTCCTCGCAATTGCTTCAGAACTCCTTACCCGGATCATAATAAGCATTTACTGCTACTGCTAGGGTTTGGACATTGGACTTGGACTCTCATCTCAAACCCATGGTGAGACAGCCAGGTTGTTAATTATTGTCATTATATATATGGTTTTTCCAGAACTTTCTTCAACGTTCTGGATTGCTGAACCTATAGATTTCATTTCTCTTCGATGATTGGTTTTCTGCTTTCTTCAAAATTTTCAGAGATGCTTTGTTGATTCGCATTCTCTTTTAGTAAATTCAGATATAATTAAGCTGATCTCTTGTTGTGCTTATTATTATTATTGATGTTGCTTGTGAATTGAGTTCATAATTCTTCAGTTTCACATTGTTCTTTTGAATTTCGCGTGCAAAAGCCATAAAAGCGTCTGAATTTTTCTTGTGAAGAAAAAGTCCATCACCCAGTTGAGTACTTTTTAATGACAATTGTCATATTTCATGACTTTCTTGTGATTCAGTTGCTTTTATTGATTTGTTCTCCGTACTCATTCTCCCTCCTTCCCTTTTTTTTTTTTAAAGAAACAATTTTAAGTTTTTACTTTTGTTGGATGCAGAAGCTACTAGAGTTTTGACCCGTCTAATCATCTTCTTCTGATACAGAACGACAAGGTGAGTAAGCCGATCATTTTATTTTATTTTTCCATTTAAAATGATTAAAATAAATTTTGGAGAGTTCTAGTTAGAGTCCTTTGATGGAGCTCTTGAGTTGCCTACTTGTTCTGCTTTGTTGGTTGGACAATTAATGAGTTTTACTCTCTATAGCTTGCAAATTACATACTCTCATTTGCTTCTATTGCAATACATGTTATCTGTGCCTGCCCATTTTTGCCGTTTACTTTATCATCAATGGGCTTATATTGTTTCCTGTCTTTCATGCTAGAAATAAGGTAACTTACTTTACCGGAGAGTTTTGACTTTATTTTGCCTAGATTGGCAGATACAGTAACTCTCAAGATATGGGATGTCTAGTTTCAACACCAAAGGATTCTGGGGGAAATAGGAGGAGGCCAACAAATATTGGGGAAGTTTCTGTGTATGTCCCGGGTTTACGAACTCCCAAACCTGTTGATTTCTCTCAATCACTTGGTGGTCACTTGTCAAAGACGTTAGTGGAGCGCCTTAATGCGTTGAGAACTCGAATCGTTGTTATGGCAGGGCAAGAAGCACCTACAATTACAAGAACAAGGAGGAAAACTGCTACACAGCATGGTTTGTTGCAGCCAAACCTTGTTTCCTTGAAAATGGAATCTAGTAAGCATTTTTACTGATATTTAGGTTGAAAATACTGTATACAGGGGGTTCAGTATTGGCAGATCTTCATCAAGCTCTTGAAGACTATTTGCCTGTGCTTCTGGGATTAGTTTCAGATGGTAAAATATGTTGTTAATGTCATGTTCCTTAAAATGTTTAGTGTAGTATAAGGCAAATTGTAAAGTATGGTCTGTTTTTATGGTTCAGGGAGCCAGCTACAATTCAAAGTGCAGTTTATTTGGGTTAATCAAGAGGATGATGCTGAGGTATGACTCTGGGGTTTAGGCTATTATTGTCAACAAGCCTTTTCCTTGTGTTTGGTGTTTTATTTGGTCCTACTTTAAGAGGAATACAGATTTTATGTGAATCATTTCGTTTTTGGGGTGTGGGGTGTGGCAGGAAACAGCCATGTTTAATGCTTGGTATGAAGTGTTGTCAGTATTGCATCTGATGGCGGTGTTATCATTGTCACAAGCCAACTTACTGCTTCTTCCAAGGACTTCTGATAGTCATCAACCAAAAGTATCAGAAGGTAAGTAGTTATGAAGGGAAAAAATGGAAAATTCCAATGCCTGATTGTTCTTTCTGGATGCTATTGCTTTTGTTTTCTCTTTTTCCCACTTGGTTTTTAAACTTTAAAATGTTTATTAGCAGAAAATCTGTTGATCCTTTCAAATCACTTTAGATTTACATTCGGACCTTGCTTTAACCTCTATTTCCATGTGCCTAATGACTTCAATTTTCTCTCAATAAACAGAAAGGAGACGATCTTCTATTGATATTTTCTTGAAGGCAGCTGGATACCTGGATTGTGCTGTCAGGCATGTTCTCCCTCAGTTGCCATCTGAACTAAGGTATATAAAGATGAAATACTGGCTGCCAACTTTCTTTTGTATCTTCACAATGACTTCCTCACTTTCCAGATCTTGTAATAATCTACTGATGTCTGCTTTTCATGTAGGAGAAATTTACCAGTAGACCTAGCAGAAGGAGTTCTTCGAGCACTTTGTTTGCAAGCATTAGGGCAGGTACTAACTTCATATCTGGATTGATGTAAGGACTGTTAGGTTGATCCTCTGAATGTTTTTGTATATGTATTGCTGCTCATTACAAATGTGGTGTAATGAGAGTGACGTTAAAAAATACATTAGTAGGGGATCAAGTGTTGGTCATGTGCACTTTTCTTTCTTTTTATGTGTGTATGTCCAAAATCAAATTGGAACAGGCATTGTGCAGGCTTTAGTTCATCCCCTCATTGTTAAAGTTTTTTTTTTTATCATTAAATATTATGTTTCTGTTGTAGGGTGTTGAAATCCAGCTTGGAATGGCAATTGATAGTATCAAGGCTACACTTGCTGTGAAGCGAAGGCTTGCATGCGAGATGGTAAAATACTGGCAGCAGGTACCAATGCATTTTATGTTTCATTGTTTTTTGAACTCTGACCAGCCTACTGCATCAAAGTCTTCATTTCAATTGTACTACTAATTTTCATCAAAATTTCCTTTCCGTTTGATTTGCATATATAATTGTTCAGTTTGTGTGTTGGCTATATGTTAAATTGTTGATATTATATTGTAAATGTAGTATGAATGAGATTAATGGTGTCCTGATAACCTTTCAGCAAGTTCACAACTTTTGGCACTTATTGGCAGTTGTTACGACATTTTTTTTCTCATAATCTGATAACAATATTTCTGAAAACTTACTGTGCTATTGATATCATGGTTTGTGTTCTTTCTTCACTTAAGTATTTTATGAATCATTCATCTTGCAATTTATCATCTATTTGCTGAATAAAATTGTAGTTACTGATCTTCTAACAAATATTTACATTTATTGCCATATTTTAACAGGCTCAAGATAACATTATGAATCTTCCATTATCAAATGGATGGGGCGAAAAGCATCGACTTTTTGTAAAGTGGAAATATGTTGAAGCGAAGGTATATCATCCTTTGTTTCATTCCTATATGTTCTTTTTTAGGTATGAGGACAAAAGCATGGTTATGTGATTATTCTCCGTAGTGCATTCTCGGATTTAAATATTAGATTGCGGTAGCATTTTTGAAGAAGCAAATAACAATATATATTGAATGTAGCAAATATCAATCAAGATATGTGCTATATTTATTATCAGTAGTTGAAACATAGTGGTAAGCACAGCATTTGTATTGGTAGAATTTGGATTAACTCTATATAGCATTTTTTTTATGGCATACCTGTGTCAACATGGCTTGACAAGGGCTTGTGTTTGAGATTTGGTCCAGACTCTCTAGAGTTGGCTGGGGCCACAATAATACCAATAGTGTATAAACTCAGTTGCATATTGCCTCTACTCTTCATATTCGCAATGACACCAATTTATTTATTCTTTTGGCTGGTTTCCTTTAGTATTATGATTCCATCCCGAAAAAATAATAATTACATAAACGGAAGAAGGGGAAAAAAGTCTTATAATGCCTATGCAAACAAGGCATCTTTTTTTATAAATGATCATGAAAAATGGCATTTGGACCACATTTTTCTTCATTGTCTTCTGCTGGAAGGATAGCAGGTTTCTACAATTTTTTCTCAAGACTCAAAAAGGTTAATATCATGTTTAAGTTTGTATAAAAAGTCACGCAACTGATATAGTATTCCTAGAAATTGTAACACTCTAATAGGAATGCTGTTTTCTGAACCCTTATTCTTTTGTCGGATCACATATAGCTGCATGAACAAATTTCATGTTGAACACTTGGGTTGCATTCATATACACTACACCCGAGTCTGACCAAACATATAGATAACTATTAGCCTTTTACTATTTGTGCATGGCACGTTGTTAGACATATGGTGTCTAGAACTGTTTGATATTGTAGTAATTACTACAGTTGGGTGTGTATGATAATTTTAGCTAATTAAGATGGCAATAGAATCAATAGATGGATTATATAATTATTTTTTATTTGGAACTTTTATATTTGAGCCAACCTTGCTGTGCTAAATTGACTTGATAAGATTAGTGCACCGAGCATGGTTTCTTTTACCACTAACATATGGTGAATAGCAGTGATGGCTATCTTGAAGTTGCATTTGTCAGCTAATAGTAGTAGTTGTTATATCTATTTTATACATATGCAGGCTGCAGCATATTATTATCATGGTTTGATCCTTGATGAGGGAAATACAGAGAAATCCCATGGAATGGCCGTAGCCTCTCTGCAAGCTGCTGATAAATATTTTGAAGAAAGTAAGAAGGCTTGTGAAGTATTTAATGCAGCTCAGCCTTTGTCCAGGTAATTTATATGGTGACAAACTATAATTTTATTACCAACATGATTTCATTTGCATGCTTTCTCTGTTTGGACTTGATTTTGTTTAGCTATGTGGTTGCAAACTATAGTTTTCTTCTAGTAAATTTAAAGTTCAGTGTTGATAAGATTTTGTCTCTGCTAGCAGCTTGTGCTTGACATCCAATATACTAAGCTAACTAAAGATTCTTGTTCGGTGCAGAAATCCACCTCTTTGGGGGACCATGAAGTATCTTTCTGAGAAAATTCCGAAAGACACTTCTAGCAAGGTCCGGATAAACCGCGACCTCTACTCTCATGAAAAGTAAGTGCATGGTTTCTAGTTCCGGAATTGGCAGTCAATTTCTTTTGGTTAGGGTTAACGAAGATAGGATAACCTTGGTATTGTTGGTAATGTTATTCAGAATCACGGGGACGGCTCCTACTTTACCGGATTTTCCATTAGCATTGAAACCCGACGAATATCAATTGCCTGCGGTGGATCCGTCATGGAATTGCAGATGAGGAATTGTGCTCTATTCTGCCCGTTTTCTGATAAATTATTCGGTTGTTCAAATTCTTCTATTAGTCATTGTATCATGCGTAAGCGAGACGAGTAAATATTTGTTTACAAGAAGCAAATAAAAAACAATGTTTGATGTATTGCAAGAGAAGCAAGGCAGGAAAGAAAAGAAAAGAAAAGAAAAGAAAAGAAAAGTGCAAGCTTGGCAGAGCTATGAGCCAATTGCAAAGCAAGGTCAAAATGACAAAAACGACAGCCACAAAACCAAAGGATAAACAAGGCAAGGCAATGGCATCACGTCACGTGGCAAAGCACTAGAAGTACTACATTTAAGCCTCTTAACTAAGAATTAGGCCAAAAGCAATCCCAATTCAGATTTTAAAATATATTTATATCCAGATTATTAATTTACAAGATACGCTTTTTTTATTACTTATGTTTTAAATAGGTTCAATACATGCTTTAGTCCCTAAGGTATATGCTTTTATCACTTTGGGCTTTTAATTTTTTATGCACATCAAGACCTAATGTTATTGTTTTTCTTAGATTAGTCTACTATTATCAATGTCACCTGACATCTTCATTCAAGAGAAAAATATCAAAGTTCAAAAAAAAGGAAGTATAGTTTAAGAACAAATCACGTTCCAAACTTTAAAAGTATATAAAAATTTCAGAATATTATAAATATATATATATCATTATCCCCAAAAAACTGACCTAAATTATCTTTTTAAATTTTTAGGAGTTATAATTAGATAGTTAAGATTTTTTCTAAAACTTTATTTTTAAAAAAATATTTTGTTTCATTATATATATATATATATATATTAAGGATTAATGTGTGATTTAGTTCCTAAACTATATCTATTTTCTCACTTTAACCTTTCTACTTTTGATTGGAGGTGTCACATGACGTATACTAATAAGGTCACGTGTCCAACCAATTTTTAATCCCATTACAAAAGAATGAAAGTGAAAAAAAATTATATAAACCTTACAGAAACAAATATATAAACAATGTCGAGTTAGTCATGTATTTTATGGATCATAACATCTTTCTTACCGAGGACAGATCTTAGTAAAACAAATTGAGAGAGACACTTAAAATTTTTGAAAATTTAATAAGCTTAAACTAGATTTTTTAAAAAAAAAAAAAACTTGAGACTTGATGGAAAATTTTCAAAAGTTTATAGAATACGTAATTAAAAACTATTTGAAGAAATAAAAACTTAATGAAAGTTTTAAATTTTTTTAAAGAACTAAGCTAAAATTTATCAACAAATTAAGGAACTAAATGTAAATTATCTAAAATTTTAGGAGGCCAAGGCTCCTCTGACCCTTGCCACCGACACCATCCGCCTATGTTCCTGTTCCTGTTCCTGTTCCTGTTCCTTACCCCGGCAATGGGTGGGTACCGGGTAGTTATATTTTAGGGTAAAGTACACAAATAGTCACTAAATTATCCCTAAAAATATAAAATGGTAATCAAACTTTCAAAAATTATATAATAGTCATTAAAATTTAGTTTTTATTACAAAATAGTCACTGGGCCGTTAACTAGGAGATGTGACAGTTACAAAAATTTGTATAATAACATATTTAATCGTCAATATTTACACATTCAAACAATTTAGACATCAATAATGAGGGTTAAATTAGAAATAAATTGATTAAATGTGTCAATATGGAGGATTAAATGTTATATTATTCAAATTTTGTAACTTTCACGTCACTCAATTAATGATAGTTAACGTCTCAATGACCACTTTGTAACAAAAACTAAAGTTTAATGCTTATTATGTAACATTTGAAAGTTTGATGACAATTTTATATTTTTAGAGATAGTTTAGTGATCATTTGTATACTTTGTCCTATATTTTAAAATCAACTTATTAATTTTTGAACCCTCACTAATTAATAGTGGTTTACTTATTAAAGGTCTATCTCTTCTCTCCTCTCTTATTTTTTCAGGTGCAAACCAAATGTAATAAATATATATGTATATATATAATCCGTGCATAACACGTGCATTTTGCCGTAAAAGGAAGATTAGCCACAAAGTAGGACTAGTGGCGAGTATTTGATCGAGTTGAGTAAAAGAGTTTTAAGTTAATTGAGTTGATGAATTTTATTTTATAATTTAAATTTTATTTGTAGTTTTTTCGAGTCGAGTTAAATTGTTTAAGTTTTTGTTTAAATTTATTTGTAAAAATTTATAATGTTATGATACTAATTAGTTTTGATTTAAATAGCTTTCTATAACTATATACAATATACATATATAATTTTTTATATTTTTTTCATATATAATATACAAAACTTGAAAATAGAACCACTAACTATTAGAAATTATGAGTTATTTGAGTAACATTTTATAGATAAAAAATTATAGAAATTTTCTCAAATAAATTGAGTTTTATTTACCCCTAAATAAAATATAAATTTTAAAACTGATTTAAAAATCTGGATTTATATTTAAAATTGCAGATATGGTAGTAATATTGTTAAACGGTCTCCGGTTGCTACCAATATCTGATTGACCGAATCCCTGTCGGTCCGGAAACATCAAATTGGAGAAAGTTTAATACATCAACCCAGCAATAGAGTTGAATATTTTATGGGGAAAACAACAACAGACAAAAATGTTGTCTTTTACTTTATCATAGGAAACAATATTTGTGTGAAATTGAAGATCAAAGAAGGAGGGGGCGACGTGGCGGATAAATGGAGTGTTGTTGTTGTTGATGATTTGAGCCGAGCCGAGCCACCACCTATCATTGCCAGTGCCACACACACAAATGGTGGCTCTCAATTTTCCTCTCCTTTTATTTATTTCAAAAATTGAAATATCATGCTATTAGTCAATCCACAAGAAAGCATTTGTAAAAAGGATTTACGATATGGATATGGATATGGATATGGATATGGATATAGAAACAGAAAACGATAATTTTTAATATTATAGAATATATGTACGACAAAAAGTATAATAAATATAAAATAGATTTTAAATTTTAATAAAATGTAAAAATAAAAAATCATCCAAAAATCATGTGAACGTGATATTATATGTACTTCTATACTTATAGTTAATCATGTGAGCAAGAGAGAGTAAAAAAAAAAAACAGAAAAAATGATAGGAAAATAGAAAATAAATAATTATAAGTACCTAAGTCGTATCTAATATGTCATTGATATAAGAACGTATTAGGTATGCAGTACATTTTAGATTAAAATATTCATGGTTCATAGTTGGGAACTTATAAGCAGCCTTTTATGAAACATGCTCCAGCGTGTGCCATGCCAACTTAGCAAGCAAGCAGGGACTAAGAACGGAGCTTTGTGTTAGATCTTACTAAAATGAATTACATTTATATTCTTAATATATTAAACTAGAATAAATTATTTATTTTTAGTGCAACAATGATGATTTTTTATTTGTCAAGACACGGTGTGCAATCTTGGCTTCACAGTTGCTCTAATACCTGTCGCCTGTCGGTTCAAATTAAGGTAGTCAATTTTGCACTCTTCTAATCACATCAACAATTTCGTTTTGATAGTAAAAGCTGAAAAAAAAAACATGTTACTCTACTTCAAATACTAAAAACAAAAAATCATTATTTTTTACGATTATGTAATTTTATTTAACCCTTATGAGAACTACATATTTTGTTATATGTATTGTATTTTTTTGAGTGATTATTCATATTGTTACAATTTTTTTTTTTCAAATATTCAAACTTAAATTTTTTATTATTTTTGTAGTAATTACTCAAAATGTTACAAAATTGCTCATTTTTTTCTTATGAGCATTTATTATTTTTAGTGATTATTTAAAAGTTATGAGAATTGCACATTTTGTTGCTAGAATTATAATTTTTTTTAATAGTTTTAAAGTAATTATAAGATAATATATGTTTTTTTATTTTTTTTATAAAGTACATCCACATTACAGACAAAACTCTTTGAAATTACTCATTGAGTTTGTAATCTTTTGAAGTAATTACTCATTATGTTGTAACATTTTTTCACGGATCTAAACCAAAGGTGCTTTTTAGTTTGGTTTAAAAAGTGCCTTTCAAAAGATTAAATTTTTAGCTTTTAACTTTTTAAAAACATTTTTAAGTAAAGTTACTCATATATTATTGTTTATATCACTAATAATTTTGTATTAAAAAATATTTAAAATAGACATCTTATCTACTTAAAAGTATTTTTTTGACATGAATACTAACAATCTTAAACAAAACAATCCAAAAATACTCTTCAAAATCATTTTCCCACCACATTTTTTAAAAGCATTGTTAAACTACCTTTTAATCTATTGTGAAATAAAGAAAAGGTAAACGCTATGTGAAGGAGGAGATTATTATGAACGTAACGTAGTGAACGACGAAGAGAGTAGAGATAGAAACGGAGCGGAGCGGGGTGGGGAGGGGCGGATTTTTTACCAACCCGACACTGACCCGATAAATAGACATCTCAACCCAATCTCCACTTGCCCAGGGTAATTATAGTGTTCAAGCCGACCAAAAACTATAGATGAAAACCTGCATCCGATTCGACCAGATTCTAACATTTTTTCAGGAACCAAACATTTTCCCAAGGAAATTTTCTTGGCAACCAAACAAACTTAATTTTTCCAAAAAAACATTGTTAACATTATAAAAAATCAAAACTTTTTAAAATAAAAAATTACAGATATGGTCCATATTAAAAAATAGTGTTCTTAAAAGAAGGAAAAAATAGATATCGGATCAAACATTCCTTAAAAAATATGGAAAGGAAATAAAGGAAAAAAATCGAAAATTTCTTAGATTTATTGAAAGAAAGGAACATCTTTTACCTGGTGTCAATGAAGATCTGATATAATGTTAGTGTCTACTAGAATTTTGAAACCCTAACACACATAAATCAAATCCTTCAATTAATCAACAAAATAGAGTTTATATAATGCTTGGAATAAGCAACGAAATATTGTTTAGAATCATAGCAATCCATTAGGAAAAGAGAAACTTAAAATTATATGTGAATATGAGAGGGGAAAAGAAAAAAAATGAAAGCTAAAGAGAGAAATTGGGAGGAGAACGGCTACAGACCTGTTAGGAGAAAAAATTAAAGAGTTAGGGCTTATTTTTTATTGTGTTTGGCTTTCCAAACTAACTTTTTTACTTAAAAAATTTTAAAACCAACAAAAAATACTCAACTTTTAAGTGTTAAAATATTTGTTTGCCCCTCAAACTAGATTTTCAAACCTTAGTTTGCCAAAAGCTAGTTTTTCTAGCTTTTGTAAAACTTTAGTTTGCCCCCACAACCCAGAATAAAGCTTTAGAAAGAAACCCTAAATACTTTATATAAACAATGTCATATTCGTAAATATATTAAAAATATTGATATTTTAGTAATATTATTCGGGTCAGGTTGGGTTAGGATTTTTTATCCTAAATCCAAATCTGCCCCGATTATATATATATTTTAAGACCTGACCTGACCTGACCCTATTTGATCTCGATTTCTTTTTCCAAAAATTATATCCCTATTAATTGAGTCGAGTCAGAATTTATCGGGTTCGAATTAAATTATCTTCCCTATACGAGAGTAGAAGATTTTTAGTATTATCCTCCCAAAGAAAGAGAAATATAGTAAATAAAAAATGCAAGAATGAGCCTCGTAACAAAACAAACGGGGGAATATACAAATTAAAAAAAAACTGCAGGAGTCGAAGTAGGAGTAGTATACAACAATTCAACAAACGAGAGGCTGAAATTAAATTGGCGCCTAACACCATCCCACACTCTGACAGCACAAGACGTGTTCATCATCGCCGCTCAACCAATCTACGCTGTTCAACTTTTTAAAACGTCTAATGTGTTTTCGGTTCTCATGCTCTTTCAATTCTGATCCTTTAACTTTTTATACAAATTTTAAATTACAAACAATTCTTTTAAACTCTTAAATCAAATGTTGCTCGACTTTCGAAATGTTGTAATAACAACACTGTTAATTTTACTTTTATTAAATTTAAATGTTTGTTATCAATTCGACTTTAATTTTTAAACAAGTAATCAGAACAACAAAAAATGCTGCATATTTAAAATAAATGAAACTTTATTAATAGTTTTATCGTTTTCACTTTGATTTTCAAATCAGGTTTAGAGACTAGATTATTGAAAATAAAAACAAAAGGATTAAATTTCAAAAGTCTAAAGACTACAAGGACTTGGGCATAATTAAACCATTTTTAAAATCAAATATTGGTAACCTTGTTTCTTTTCCAAAAAAAAGGTTCAGCTTCGACATTCTAATAAAAGAAAACAAGAGGAAGAATAAATAAATAATTAATTAAATAAAATATTACTACTACATATTAAAAATAAAATAAAAATTTACTTGGACGATATTGGCTGCAGTCGGTACGCGTGGCGTTTACGGTAAAGAAGAGCTGATGTGGCAAAAAAGCACAGAAGAGGATTGATGGTCCCACCACTGAGCTTTTACGTCACGAGCAGCTGTACCCACCACCACCACTAGGGCCAGCCGTCTTTCTCTTTCTGTCTCTAATAATAGAGGTTACAGATATTTTTCCATTTCTTTCCCCTCGCTTATTTTATTATTTTATTTCACTTTCCACCCACTTTCCAAGCGACTGTAAATCACGCTCCCTCACTAGTGGAACAGAGGCGAAACGTCAGGAGATTGAGCGTGGGGTTAAAAAGTTGAAAAATATCTGAAAATGAGAAATTATCCATCCACGGTTCAATATCTTCCACAAAATAAAAGGAGAAGAAAAATCTGTGAAATAAAAGAAAGTGCAGACGCCAAAAGACGACGCGTGGCGGAGGGATTGGAGCTTTTTCAGCCACATGACTCCAAGCCCTTCTCGAGTTTTCCATGAAAAATAAAAATAAAATGGAAATTGAAAATTGCATCTGACGTGGCATCCTTCCTTTTGCTTTTTATACATCGATTATAATTTTTATATGTATCTTTGCTAATTTTTCAGAAACTTTCCGTGTTTTTTCCTTCCTTCGTTTCTCGATTCAACATCCAAATCTAATATCGATTCTTCTTGATTCATCTTCTGTTTTGTTATTTTTTCCCATTTTCCTTAAACAAATTACTTTTCCGGCGACTTATCAGTACAGTGCGACTGTTTGAATTTCCTGCTAATTTTTAATAATTATCATCGGATTTTTCCTTTGGTTGCTGGATCTCTGTTTCCAAGATTTCTCGTTTTAACTGGTAAGTTTGTGGCTGATCTGCTTTGTTTTGTGGATAATATTGCTTTTTTTCATTTCATAATGTTTCTTTCTTATGCGACTCACTGTTCATTTTAGAGTGCGGAGTTTGATTTTTTTTCATTTCTTTAGTTTTTATTATTTATTATTATTTCTTGCAATTGGAAAGAAAAGGTCTTATCTGGTTGTTGAATTAGTCCTGATAATTAAATTATGTGTATACAAAAAATATATATAGATATACTGAGAGTGATTTTGGTTTAGGTGAAGTTGCAGGAATATTCTAGGCCACGCAAGATTTGAAGCAAAATCCGTTGCTCCCGATGGCTACTGAGGTACATACAGTTCTCTATTTGTATTCTTATGCTTGGATTGTTATTATGCATTCTACTTTATTAATTTAGAAGGTTAGATTTAAAAAGAAGAAGAAATTGTAATGTAAACTGTCAATTTTCAGTGTGTACTCAGCATGATTTGAGTCAAATGCTCTATGCAAATTCGCTATTTCTTTAATTGTTATCGCTATGTTTTCTGGACCTTGAAAATACTCCTTTTATGGATTACTGCAATTTATGGAATCACATGCTTCTTTTTTATTATTTTCCGTTTGGTTATTCCAAGTCGTATATTCCATTGTGCTAATGTATGTGTGGACCTGAATCTGCTTTAATGGGAAGGTTTAGCATTAGTTTGGTGTCGTTAGGGTTTTTTTTTTGAATGGAAAGTTCTTATATAATAATCCATATATTGTGAAGAGCATGTCCTAATTGTTTAAATGCTGTTGCAAATTTTATATAGGACCAAATTGAAGGCACAATGTCACCTAATGCTCTTAAATCCAGTATATGCTGTTCCATAGGCAGCCAACAATCCTGAGTCATTGACCCAATTGCAGGAGCTATTCTCATTTAAGCATGACCAAACACCTAAGGTTCCATTCTTCTCATTGCCTAAAACTTTACTTCCCTTTCTATTTATAACAGTCCCCAATGAGTAATTTTTAATCTTTTCTTGAGATGCTCAAATTTTCTGCTAAAATAGGTCCGAAAGCCCTATACTATAACTAAGCAAAGGGAAAAATGGACAGAGGAAGAGCATCAGAAGTTTCTTGAAGCTTTAAGGCTGTATGGTCGTGGCTGGCGCCAAATAGAAGGTAAGTGCACAGTGGAGATTATAGCATTCACTCTTTTGCCAGTTATGGTGTGAACAGATCAAGTTACACTTGTTTTCATGCAGAGCATGTAGGCACAAAAACTGCTGTTCAAATTCGAAGTCATGCTCAAAAGTTTTTCTCTAAGGTTTATTGCTTTAAGTTCATTGCAAGATTTTCTTGATTGAAAAATGATTGTATCTTTTATGAACATGCCATGTGTAGACATTTTTGGATTGGTTTTTGCAACCGGCATCTCATACTTTTGCATTTGTTGGTTCTAGGTTGCTCGTGAATCCAATGGTGGCTTTGAGAGTTCCACTAAATCAATTGAGATACCACCTCCTCGTCCAAAAAGGAAGCCAATGCATCCATATCCCCGTAAATCTGTTGCTTCGCTCAAAGAAATATCTCTGTCATCTCAACCAGAGAGGTCTCCATCCCCCAACCACTTTGTTTCAGAACAGGATAACAAGTCACCCTCATCAGTTTTGTCCGCATTTGTTTTCGATGCAATGGGGTCTTCTGTCTCAGAGCAACCAAATAGATGCTCTTCCCCACACTTCTTGTACCACTAATATACAGTCACTCAATACATCCCCTGTTGGAAAAGAAAATGACTATGTGACATCTACAGAGAAAGAGAATGAATCTTTATCATCTGTTAAAGTATCAGGACATTCAACTGAGGACATTTTATCTTTGGTAAAATTTCTGTCCTTGTTCATTATATGAAACAACTATTTCTCACCTTTGTCTTGAATTTGGAATCTGATCTTCTTCATCTTCATGTAATTACCCAGAAATCCAATGCAAATTTGGAGGAACCTGTTTGTGCCAAAGGAAATGCAGACGCAACAGATGTGCCTTTCACTAGGATTAAGCTTTTTGGGAAAACAGTTGAGGTGAAAGATTCTGGTAAACCTTCCACATCGAAGAATGGAGGAGAGGGTAATGATGAGGTCGGTGAGAGGCTTGTTCAGGCATTACCATCAACATGCTTGGACTTGCATTTGTCGGTCACCAATAATTGGAGCATGGTACCTTCCAAATCTAGTTTATCCCCTTGTATTGAAATCAACTCAGATAAAAATGACCATGTAGAATACACCGGTAATGCTCCTGTGCCATGGTGGGCTCTTTACCAAGGTCTACCCTTTTATTACCTTATTTCATTTAATCAAACCCGTAAAGACTCTTGTGTCGAAGAGAGGATGAATGAGAAGGAAACTCTGAATGAAAGATCTTTCACAGGTTCAAATACTGGCTCAGTTAGTCAAACAGAAAACAGGGAGAAGAATTCAGATTCTGTTGATTCTCAGTGCCAAAATCTTTCTCCAGAAGGAAAAATGACCCCCAAAAGAGTAATAAGGGGTTTGTGCCATACAAAAGATGCTTAGCAGAAAGAGATATGTCCGTGTCCGAGGGGCGGGAGAGAGCTCAAAAAGCCCGAGTTTGCTCATAGTTGCCTGCGCCTTTGTGCACATAATGTAATATTAAGCCAATTTAGTTAGCAAGGAGGATGACAAATAATCACTTCAGGTGCTGGTTTACATATATTATAGGTAATTTTGTCCTGTTTGTAATATACCATTCTATATATTAACTACCTCCAGATGGCACGTCTTGGTAGGTGGATGCCGGAGAAGCAGAACCGATCGGTTGATGGCATTTTCAACATCTGTGGTTCAATGTGTTTATAGCTCCAGAGTTGGAATGGCCTTTAGCATTATGGGGGTCCGTTTGTGTGTTAACTGTTAAGAGAGTTGTGTATTCAAGCATCAAGTTGAAGATATATATGTACATATATGTATGTTCTGGATGCTAACATGTTTTGCTGCAATGTTTGTAATCTTAATTTTTTTTCCCCTTTTTCGAATGAACAGTTTGTTTACCCATGTTCGACATAAACGTTGACAGGTTGTTTACTATTGTTCATCTGTCAATGGTATTTCATGAATCATGACACTAGAAATAATCAAATGTTATTACGGTTCAAGTAATCAATCACAATTTTGATTGGTGCAAGATCCATTAAAAGTAGATATGCAAATTTATGTTTTCAAGAGACTTTTGTTGTGTTATGTTGTATGATAACTAAAATATTTGTATTTAATGAACTTTTTTTAGTGAAATGCTTAGTACCTTTGTTTCTAAGAAGCATTTCGCTCAACATCTGACAGATGCTACTAACCAAAACAGTATAGATTCATGACTCGACGCTTCAAGAAAACAAAACATTTTACATGCATTTTGCGACTCGGCTAGCTCTAGCTCTAGCTTGTTCATTTCTTGGGGTCGATTAAACCATAGATTTATTAAGTACTCAACTGATATCAATCTCGGATTTGATCATGAACAACCACTACCATCTTTCCCTTATCTAAGGGAAAAAAAAAACTAACCTTCAAAACTCTAACACAGGAGAAAAATGGATCGGAAGATAAACGTAAGTAGGAATGAATGAACCATAAAAGAAGTGGCATCGCAGAAGGCAAAGTAAACAAATCTTCCAGTACGTAGATTACAGGGGAAAGGTAAACAAAAAAAATTAAAAAGAAAAAAATAGAATAAGAAAAGCTTTGAGAATGAATAAATCTGGCAGGCACTCAGTTTGAATCCCTTTTTTCTAACTCCAAAAATATGGGGTTTGCACTCTGCTACGTCTGTTCCAAAATTTTCAACCTTGCAATCATTTTCAAACTCTAAACCCACTGCGTTAATTCCTCACCTAACACTTCACTCGGATCAAAAGAACTCTAAAACCTAAATGAGATTAGCCCTCTTCAGGAACCTGATGGTTCTGCAGTAATATGGCCATATTGATTCCACATAGTCCAGGTACTTCTCCATCAACCACTCTTGAAAATCTTTCACCTTTTTTCTCCCTACCTCTTTGTAGTCCATGTTCTTCATGTCTTCCACAGGTTGCCACACACAAGCTCGTACATCTTCCTTCAGCTTTCCACGCGCGACATAATTGTAAGCCAGGAGGTAGTAGGTAGGTAAGTTCTTAATTACCTGAACTGTCTGCTTGAAGCTGAAAACATAGAGTGCACACAAGCCTCTGAGCATTTTGATGTAAAGAGCAACAATCAGGGGCCCAAACACCCATAGAGGAGTCAAGTCCTTCGAAACTTCAGCCCCGTATATCAAATTGACACCAAGGTACCACGGAACACTGCACATGTGACAGAGCAACAGTTAGTGGTGTATGTAGGCAAATTCACATTGCATTTTCATCCACAGATCAAGTAAATTACTATTCTTTTATGGAACAAGAGGACAACTCAACATGATTGACAAAAGATATTAATGAGAGAATGGAAACCAAGTGACAAATTTTTACCAAATCAGAATGAGGAGCACTAGGATTGATTTACTAGAACAAAATCAGAACCAGGAAACCAGTTAACTTGGTGAAGGTTTATCGGTGGTACACCAGAAGTTCTTATAAATCAAGACGAGAACTTTGTGGTTGTCACTCTTAGCTCTTTACAGTAGACACAGCCATTTGATATCACAAACATAATGCCACAGTAATAAAACATGTACGCTGCTAGAAAATAATTCCTGGGAGGGGAGCAGAAAGAGAGATAACACATTAATTATACTTACAATATTAATAAGGGTATTTTGATTGTTGCATTCAAATCCCAGAAATAGCACCAAACAATCTTTAGAATCTCACTTTTTCCATTACTTTTGGGTGCCAATTTGAGTTTCTGATGCATCCGTAGGAGGTGCTTCTTCTCCCAAAGCATCATCCACCACTTGACTTGGGGAATGTGACCACAGCATCGTTATCCATTTCTTGAATAATTTCTGAATAGCGGGGGATCCCACAACGTTCTCACCAGTTTCTGAGGCATAGGCAACTGGACTGTTATGAGCCTTGGAAGATTCTATCGTGGCCCCTTCACCATCTTTTGGAACATAAGAAACTTTAATAGAACTCTTTGGAACATTCCCCTCATTTTCTCTGCCTTTGAAGGCTGAAATTCTAATATTTTTGGCATTCAATCCATGAGTATGAGCCCCTATACTGCAAAAATAAGCCTGTCTGAATTTAAATGCTCCAGATGCATACAATGAAAAATGAAGTATTTGAAGAAAATGAAAGGAAAATAGGACTGCGGAAGGTAACATAAGAAAAATAATTGTGGAAAGTAGAAAAGAAAATGAGTTCACTTCATCTCTTTTCCACAGCAACAATGAATGCATAAAAAATTAGATGAGAACAAATTAATTTGGTTTTACAAGCAAAATTTATTAATTTAGAGAGAATAGTAGTAGAATGGCACCCACTGTGCCTACTGCTATTTTCATACCATGCAAAAGAGTTCTTGTCATCTCACGTGTAAAGGAAAACAAATAAGATTTCTGAGGCAAGAATTTCTCATCCAAGAAGAAAGAACACATCAATAACAAAAAGATATGATTTGCATAGGGCTGTATTTATAGAGTTAGAGATTGCATCACTGCACCAATCAGGCAATGTTTGACACCATTAGCACTTGGTAATCAGAAGTAATAAACAACTTTCCATTTACAACCTCACACCACATCACACAAAATTCTCAATGAAATTTTATGCACCAAGTGTACATGTAATTACTATGCTGCATTTTCAACATACTTAAACTTAACTTAATTTAACACTTCTTTCGCTAACTTGTTCCATCTTTTATTTTTCTTGCAAAAAGATAGAAAAAAGAGAAGGCCTCCATTTTTATTTCAGTTCAGAGATAACTCATTGCCTATTTTCTTCACAGACACTTGTTTGTATTCTGTTGATCCTCTACCTTCTTTCACTAACTTATACCTTCACTTCTAAATTTTTATTTAAAAGAAATGGTAAAATTGGGGAAAGGGAAAATGTGTTAAGAACAAACCTTTTTGATTTTCTTAGAGATAAAAATCAATATGCTAAATTAAAAATGCAGTCCTAGACTCCTAGTCCTTTCAGATCACCACTTCCACATACACCATGCAAATTGATCAAACCAACCATTATACTAAGAGACAAGCTATCAGCATGGATCTGTCAAAGAAAGCTACCAGCATGGAATTCATTGCTTAATCATAAGGGAAATGTTGCTTACCCTAAACACGTAGAGTGCCTTACTGATATATCCTCTCTCTTCTCCCAAGCATATGAAGTGTAGCTACAGGTCTCCTTAATGCCAATCCTTTCCTACATGATAAAGGCCTTGAACGAAATGCTACATATGAACCCTGCAATACAATAAAAATGGCCTTGAAGGAAGGCTACATATGAACTCTATAATGCCATAAAAATGGGAAGCATACTTTGCATTCGGATAAATACCAAAAGAAAGCAGAGATCCCTAGATTTTTACATGAGATCAAATGAGATTTCCTTGATAAACAAGAGTTTTCAAAGCAATACAAACAAGACCTTCTAGAACAGAATTTTACATCTCATAGGATTCAACAAACATCACTAGGATGGACCTAAGTGTCCTTCATAATATCAAGGTAAAATGGTCGTACACAATGGGAATGGTCTCATTTTTAACATAAATCCATCAAACTCTTGGTTTCTTTTAGACAAATCAGAAAGAACTATAAAATCCAAATAATTAATTTCAAAAAGCCCCAATTCAACCCTAACATTAAATTATAACCCTTAAAACTTAAACTCTAAACTCTAAACCCTAGATTAAGCCCCTAACCCTTAAAAGTAATAGCGTGTAAACTAAAGGTCTGTCAAAACTGTTTCAATAAAAGAAATACACTTGTATAGTAGTTAAAAGACTTTAATTTTAATATGCATTAGATAATTTTTTTTGAATAATATACATTAGAAAAAATTAACATATAATAAAATATGAAACAAATACCTGTAAACAAAACTTAATTTCAAAAAATAAACGACATGTTGGCAGTTTGGGACTTCATCTTCTGGAATAGGCACCTAAATAACTAAGGACGGTTCCTTCAACTTCTTAATCATGAAAAAAGAAACAAGTATTCTATTATATTATATTAGCAAAAGACATATCGGTTGCAATCCCCCTGCCATTTAAGCTCATTTCTTTCTCTCAACGACAACCCATCGTTTCATCAGTCAACTGTAAGAGCAGAGTGCAGATTAGTTGTGAAGAAAAAAAGCACAACTGGGGACTGGTGGTGATGGTAGATTAGGTTTTTGAGGAAACAAAGTGGTGGAGTTTGGGAACCATGAAATTTGAATAGCTGTACATCAAAGGTTAAAGTACTTTAAAATGTAACGCTTTTAATTATTCGGTTTTTCGGTTATTCAATTTCCAAATAGACTGTTTTAACGAATTCGAAAACAACTCAAACAAACAATAACAGAAATTTACATCTCATATGACTCAACAAACATCACATAGACAAGAACTCAAAAACTCTTGGTTTCTAAAGAACTTTACATCAAAGCCCCAATTCATACACTCCTAGTCTACCGTATTACTCAAAAAATATTCTTAGAATACCTGCAATTGATGGGTCACCAACACCATAGTCCCAACTTTCACCTCAAGCGCCTGAACATTTATTCAACAAGGCCTAAACAAATAAAATGAACACGACATCAAAAGGGATTAGAAGCTTACTACTATGTAAGCAAGAAACTAGTACAAACAATTAAAGAAAAATCCCAACAAGAACCAAAAAAGGATCCTTGCTGAAAAACAGATAGAAAAATACCAGCCACAGTCAGAAGAGTTACAGGAACAAAATTCACCTTGTCCTAATTGTAGCAATCAAATATATTGAGTCAAGATTTAAAATACAGAACAAACAACGAATATTTATACAAAAGTCGGACGAGAATGCCAGGAAAAAGTGGGAGCTCAGTTGAGTTTCCGAAAATGAAAGAGAAATCTAATAACTTAACTTTGTTTTCGAAAAAAAAGGGGGCTGGGCTGAAAACTTGTGTTAATTTCAACTTATCAGCACATATTGACATTACCTTCCCTCTATTTTCTCAGCATCCAAACAGAGGTTGAAGCTAAAAACTTTAAAGCAAACCCATTTCTACATGAATAAATAAAATTGCTGGTTGTTTTAGGGAAATTAAAAATATAAGTCGACTTCAATCCATGACCTTTTGCTTTGATTGAGTTGGGTTTTATAAATTGAGTAAATAAATCTTCAGGGAAACACAATCCCTAAGTGCATTCAAAATTCTAAGAATAAATCAAAATTAAAACAGATAAGAAGAGGAGGAGACTTACCTTGAGTCGGTGTGATATCTTCAGCTCCTACCCTATCCTATCCTTCTCTCTAAACAGCTTGGAAATGGAATTTGCTTTCTTCTTTTATCCTTCCTTTATATTACGCAAAATTTAATGAAAGAGATAAATGATATACTGAGAGAGATAAAAATATGAACTTTATTTATCAGATTTTCTTCAAAACTAGCAAATAGGCCCATCATGGTGACAGTCTCGGGTCAGTTGGAGACGAAAACATGGGCTTAACTCCACTGGCGGCCTACCTCAATTGGTGTATGTTGATTTCAAACATGTTCAGTCCAGATAGTAATGAAAATGTTCGAATCCATGTCCAATTTACTGCTACTGAATTAGTCCATGAGAAACATACAAATTTACCCCCTTTCCTTTTGTGTTTTCTTTTTGCCTTTTTGATTTTTTTTAGATTTTGTCCTGATTAATTTAGATCGATTTACGTTTCACACTTAACTTTGGCCGGCGAGTCTTCTAAGAATGATTTCTTGCATATACAATAGCTCAAACTTGAGACATGCTTAAGCAATATCAAACTGCTTACTACTTAGAGTACGTTTAGTTCACGGAATAGAAGATTACCTACGAGAATGAGATTCTTAGAATGTAACTTTACCTTGAGAATATTACATTACTTTGTTTGGTTTATTTGGTAGGAATACAAAATTACTATGTTTGATTGGAGGAATATAAGATTACCTAGAAGTAAAATTTACTAAATTATCCATGTATTATATTTTGTTTCTAACATGTTAAACTTTCAATATTAAGTTAAATATATCTACATAAAAAGTTATAAAACTATTTTTGTTATACTCTCTAAAATTTGTAAAAACTATATATTTATCATATTATTAATATAACTATTAGATTGAAAAATTAAAAACAATTTTTATATTTGTGTATCTAATATCATCGTTACAATCTATTAAAATAATTTTGTGAATTTTCAAATGGTAAATATTTAATATGTTCAATTTCTTAATTTTTCACTACTTGTGACATGTTGTCAAATAAATTAAAGTACATAATAAAATAAATCTAAAAGTTGTAAAATAATGATAAAAATTTTAGATCATAAATTTAACCTACTAAAATGTTTTACAACAAGATAAATATCTTATAAATCAAAGAATAAAATTAAAAATATCAACTACTAACTTATTAATTCTCAAGCAATATGCAATCTAACATATAACATATAAACATCATACATATAATATTAATAAAAGTACATTAAATACTAAAACAATATTTAAATAAGTGTAACACCATTTAAATATTAAATTAATATTGAGTACAAATATTTAATTAATTTACACCATAAATAATTAATTATTTAACTAAAATTTTAAATAAAAGATCAATATGAGCAAAATTCATTAACTTAGGGGCAATATAGTCTAAAAGGGTAAAAATTGACAAATACCTAAGAAAATGGTGGGAATGACGAACGAAAATGACACTATTGGAAAAATATTATTACCCCATATAGGAAATGCTCTCAAACCAAACAAGGAAATGTCATTTCGGAAAAAATTATTACCTTTAATAATAATTTTTTTCGCAAACTAAACGCCCCTTAAATCAATCTCGTTGGCATCTTTTATTTTGTGTTTTTGATCTATGTTTGTCGTGCATCGTGGAATTTTCATGATATAATTTCAGTTCATCTGTGGTTATGGAGAAATTATATCACAGGCTCGGCTCGCCACGTCATCCATAGTCTCAACCAATGAAAATCATTTATTTTATTAATTTCTTCATGTCATATTTTTGCCAAGTGAATTTTCACTTGGTAAAAAAATATTTTTTAAATTTAATTTACAGTAAATATAATTAAAAATCTACAAATATAACATAAAAATTTAATAAAATATATAATTTTTATTGGTTGAGACCGTAAGTAATGTAGCGAACCAGACCTATAATATAATTTTTCGTAATTTAGATTAAGGTCGTTACTAAAAAAAAGTTGTTATGTCCTCTGTTACCATTTTCATGGTGGTTTGTAAGCATGCATCACCATCGATCCAACCAATACTTTGCGATCTTTTGGACTTTATTGGATTGTCATTTGGTGTTACAAGGTACTATTTTTTTCTTCTGAAAACACCATTTTCTTATAGTACTTGTACATTTATCGTTATATACTCACCCATTTATATATGTATCGATCTATACCATATTAAATTCGACTGCAGATTACATATTTATAGCTTCCGTATTTGTCACTTTCTATTGACTTATTATTTATTTTTTCTCCTAATTTAATTCTTAATTTATGGCACATGGTAATGATAATGTCATCATTTAAAAACAAATAAAATATTAAAGATATATAAAATAATAATATATCTAAATTTGATTTTGACTACTTTTGATCAAAATTAGTGGCCGTTGATTGACCATTAATCTGATATTGATGTATAGTTGACTAATGTAGCGGAAAAGATGATGATATGCATCTTATGATATTTGGATTTAAGTATTTTTTATTTTAAAATATGTGTATATTAGCAAGGGTTAGAAAAAATATAAATAAATATAATATTGTAATCACATTTAAGGCTATTCAATATATATATTTATATGGGATGAGATCCAATTACATGGTGTAAAACTAAATGAGTTTTACACTAATTACACTAATCCATGATCATTGGACGAGTGAAATGGATGGATGAGATCAACAATAGAAAATGTGAAGATTATCACTTGGAAAAAAAGACAAGGAAATAATCTGAGCCATTTATTACTCTCATCCAACGGTCCAAAAACTGTGTAAAAGTAATTGAGTTTTACACAGTGTAAGTAGATCTTAACCCTATATATATATATGGGATCTAGTTACATGGTGTAAAACTTATTTTGTTTATTCAATATATATATATATATAGTCTAAAAAAAGTGTAAAAGTAATTAAGTTTTATACTATATAAGTGGATCTTAACCTTATATATATATTAAATTTAAGTTTATTTTTTAGAATATATAGTTTTTTATTAAAAAATTACAATTTTATATTAATTTTCATATGATTATGTCATACTGATGCCGTCATTGTCAAGCGACTTGTCTCTCTATCCCATGTTTAGTTTAGGACTTAAAGACGTTAGAACTAGATACCAAACTAGTAGACAATATGAGAGTAGATGTATTAAAATGAGAGAAAAAATAGAATTTTTATTTTTATTTTGATACATAATGCTGTGTAAACTTGCATATTTATACTGTAAACTCAAATCTTAAATTACTAATCTTAAACCCTAAAAAATTAAATTACAAATTCTAAACTCTAAATTCTAAATACTACTACCCAAACTTATAAACTCTAAACCCTTAACCCCTAAAATTAAAAATCTTGTGTAAACTTTATACAGACTATGTATTTAATTTTTTTGGGGGATAAATGGTGTTTTATTATTCATCCAAAAGAACCTCCTCTATACAAAAATACAAGGACCATATATGTATTTAAGCCAATTTTAATTGTTCTAACTAATATCATATGGAGTATTGTTTAAAGGATAATAATAAATAGAATGAGATTAGAAGTATACTGTTGGCTGTATTTAACTTGGAAATCGCATAAGACATCTGCAATGCAAACCTAATCACTGCCGGAGTTTGATTAGGATTACTTTATTATCCCAGCACTAAAATTTATAGTGGTCCAGACCCACATTAGATTATTACAGCAGAAAGATTGGACCTCCATTGCTACACTGCTTCTATTTAATGTTTAAATGTTGTTGCATTCCTAAAGTTTCGAATATATTAACGTATATTAGTCCAGAGGTAAATTAATGTAGGAATCAATGATTCTTTACCTCTAATTCTCTAGTCTCTTAATTTCAGCAATCAGCATTACTAGTTTCATAGTTTTGAGTATTTGGGGACCAAACTTCAAGGAGTAGATATTGTGGTGGTGCTTGACTGAAAAGTGAAAAGTCTAAGGTCCCACTGTCCTATTAATTACTATTTCCTCTGCATAGACTTGTATCTTCAAAATTTTGACTATTGCTTCCTTGCAGTCTGCATTACAGTTAATCAGGACATTAAAATTTATATAAAAAATTAGTTTTTATTTAAAATAAGTAATTTGAATTTTGTGGATCTCTTGAAAAAGGTTTAAGTCTTGTCTGATTAAGACTTTTTTTTACACGTCTTGGTTTGTACTGTGTCTCAAAATCCAAAGGCACTTTCTTAGAAACTCTCCGTTTTGTTTAATGTTGAACAACGGAAATGGCAGTGCAGTGAGGCCTGAGAAGAGTGTGGTTCTTGTGTTTTTGTAAGGGTATGAATAGAGCTTCATTTCCAAGTCCAGGGACAATCAGCCATTTGTGTTGTGTTGTGAACACAACCACAACACCAATTCGTACAAACTGAATGCTTGCTATCAAACCAAACACCAAGAACAGCACAAAAAACTTTCCACTGTATGACTCCTTTTGTTTTCCACAGTACTAGTTTTTCAATGATTCCCATTTTTGTTGCTTTCCTTGTTGTTGTTTCTTCCTCTCTTGGCCCTGTCCTGTCTTTACCATTGCTACCGGATTCCGGCCACCGGGCAACTGCTGAACCATACTTTTAAGCCTGAGAAAGACGTTCAGAAGCAAAGGAGAGTCGACGCTTATCTCAAGAAGATGAACAAGCCTGCTGTCAAGACTATTCAGGCATATTCTTTGAAACTTTCAGCTGGTCTTTGATTCTTCAGCTTGATGATTATATGATTTTGGTTTCTTCCTTTGTTGCTGCAGAGTCCAGATGGTGATGTCATAGATTGTGTACCGTCTCACCTTCAACCTGCTTTTGATCACCCTGAGCTTAGAGGGCAGAAGCCATTGGTAAAATTTCTTCTTGTTTAATGGACATGAACAATGCATTGAGTTTCATGACAATATGGTTTACTCATTAGTGTCGGTGGGCATGGGCGTGAAACAAACACTAATGGAAGCCTCGTTTTGACAGGATCCACCGGCGAGGCCAAAAGGTTATAACTCTACAAAAGCAGGCTCTGAAAGCTTCCAGCTTTGGACAGACACAGGTGAATCCTGTCCCAAAGGGACTGTTCCAATCAGAAGGACAACTGAGAAAGACATTCTGAGAGCAAGTTCTGTTACAAGATATGGAAGAAGAAGAAGAAGAAGAATACATGTTCGGAGAGACTCCACAGGCAGCGGCCATGAGGTTCGTACCTTCAACCTTTGACACCTAAACTTGTCTACCTTTTAACATTCAAGACTGAAAATATGAGTAAAACTGGCAATTAGTCTTGACAATGAGATTGGTATAAAAAAACATATTTTTCTTGCATTCTGTCCAAGTGTTTTCTGTGAATCTATGATTTTTTTCCCTTCTGAGTAGAGCACTAGTCTAGACTCTAGACAGTTTACCTTTTATTTTTATCTCATTGCAGCATGCAGTTGTGTTTGAGAAAGGAGATCAGTATTATGGAGCAAAAGCAAGCTTGAACGTATGGGCGCCTCACGTGACAAATGCATACGAGTTTAGCTTGTCACAGATATGGATCATATCTGGTTCTTTTCACAACGATCTGAATACCATTGAAGCTGGTTGGCAGGCATGTCCCTAAACTTTCAGTACAAAAATTTCAGAAGCTATTTATTGAGAAGTTTAGAGATGATTTTTTATGTTGAAGAGTTTAACATTCATGTTTCTTCAGGTTAGCCCTGAACTATATGGAGATAATCGCCCAAGGTTCTTCACATACTGGACAGTGAGTATAATGTCTAGCAATCTACCTGTCTTTCCAAGTTCAAAAGCAAGATTTAAAACCGAAAGAAAAGAGAATCAACTGCTAATTAACTTTTAATTTACAGAGTGATGCATACCACACCACAGGATGCTACAACTTGCTTTGCTCTGGATTTGTCCAAATCAACAACAAGATTGCCATTGGAGCAGCCATCTCTCCAAGGTCCTCCTTCAATGGCAGGCAGTTCGATATCGGCTTAATGATTTGGAAGGTGAGTGCTTCCCACCATTTTACAAAACCGAGTTATGAACAGAATCATCGTACAACATCCAACATATAAAAACTGTTTTTTTTTGTAGGATCCAAAACATGGACATTGGTGGTTAGAATTTGGATCAGGATTAGTGGTGGGATACTGGCCCACATTTCTTTTCAGTCACTTGAGAAGCCATGCAAACATGGTACAATTCGGAGGAGAAATTGTGAACACCAGATCTTCAGGATTTCACACATCAACACAAATGGGCAGTGGCCGTTTCGCCCAAGAAGGCTTCGGGAAAGCAGCTTATTTCAGGAACTTGCAGACTGTCGATTGGGATAATAATTTGGTTCCGTTTAAAAACCTTCGACTATTGGCTGATCATTCAACATGTTACGACATCAGACAAGGAAGAAACAATGTTTGGGGAACCTACTTTTACTATGGAGGCCCTGGAAGGAATGTAAGATGTCCATGACTGTTTCAACTTTGAACCCTTTATTTTTATTTGTCCTTTTAACCCCATTTTTTTCTCTGGTATAGTTTTTTCATCCCAGGTTGATTCTTAGATTTTTTCCCTATCAATCAATGTATATTTTTGGTCCCTGGAAGGTTGATTTGCCCTCCCAGCTGGGGACTATATATATATGTAAATTTTGGAGGGAAAATACAAACTGTTAATAATACTAGCCAGTGATGTCTGTCTTTTCTTTGTTTGCTGCTAAAATCTCAAATTTCAATCATAGTAAATAACAACAGAAATTTCTTCATCAGATTACACACATTTAGATGTTTTGAGAGCTCAAGAAAAGGGCCAAACAAAGAACCCTTAAATATATAAATAAATGAAGGAAATGTATCGATTTTGATTCTAGGTAATACAACAAACAACTTATCTAGGTCAAGTTTCCTGCTGTAATGCATACACTTCCATTCCAAAAGCTTTGCTTGAATGCTATATGCCTTTTGTCTACATTTGAATTGAGCGCATGCATGAATATAGAGGGAAAAATAACTGCTAAGAATGCTACTTTTGTTGATGTGGCTGGATTTCATCTAATACTGACAGAAGAGTGTTTTGTTCATTGCAATTGCTACTAAGTTCTGAAACGGCATGGTCTATAAATGTAACAAGATCTTCAGGACTACAAACTTGAGATCCGTGCTTCTGAAAACCAGCCATCAAAATTTTCTTCACAGTACAGCTCCAGTTCTCTTCCTCATGGACAACTGAATATATTCTGCCTAAATCGGTGCATAGTTTAAGAAACTTAGGATCGCTTAGAGTTTCCCACAAATTTATGATGCCAAGATTTCCTTGACACCTTCAGATTTCATCTTCAATGCTACTTTCCTTGTCGATGCAAGGTTCAGAACAAAATGCTTTACTATAGCAGAGCAATGCCAGATTGAACTTTCAGAGTTTGATTCACCACGTAGATAATACAGCTCCACCACATTGGCCAGTGAAAGGCGTGATATGAAGATGAAGAAGTCATTAAAATTCATTCCTGTGGAAAGAGAACAAAATTTTATCAAGCTATGATAAAGAGAATGTCCACTTTGGCACATCAATTACCACTGTCCAAGTAGAAATATCATTGGAGCATCTTTAATAGGAAGTATATTGCAAAATCATGTTTGATAGGAAGAGTTCTAGTAAGTTGCAGAATCAACTGAATGATATTATCCAAAAAAAAATGCATAAGGTCTGTAAAATTCTTTACCCTTTTCACTTGCTACTTCGGAAAATCATTGAATAACAAGGGATTAGATCATGTGGTTAACTTTTCAGTGTATAATAAACAAGACCATTAGCCAAAAATAAATAAATAAGACCATCCACAAAAAATTGGTATTCAGACATTAAAAACTGGCTAGAAGAAGAAAAGAAAAAACATTTCAGCTGCAGAAAAACCTTAAACTAAACATGCCGTGAATTATCATCATCCCTGTCAAGATTAAAATATACCTGTATTTGCTGCAAGATTGTGTTGACAGAGCCCTTCAAAATCATCACAAATGTCTTTGATATCCTCTATATACTCCTTGGCCTCCTTGTAGTCTCTTAATAATAGATCCCACTGAAAAAAGAATAATTAACAAGACATACTTCATATTCCATAGAAGAACTGGGTTATTATATTTCTGAAAAACAAATCTGTAGTAACTGCACTTACCACCCAAGAAAGATTGTAGCCATTGAACCAATTGTGGTTTATTGATATTGTGTCCTCCTGAAAGACTTTGTATTATGAGTTAAAAGAGATGCAACAATCATCACAGGCAAGAAAGCTAACATCTATATGAGGCTTGAGACTAAAGCTTTTGGCAAACTATAGCAGCACAGGAGCTTTGGGACCTAGACCACATTTTACCCCTTTATGGGACCTATTTTTGCAAGACAGCATTTTACCCCTCTTTATACGTTAGAAACACCACGAAAACAAAAATCTTCAGTCACTATCCAACAAACACATCAGCTAATGCCCTTCCATTTCCCAGTTCCTCTGTCTATCAATTTCTCTAAGTCTATTCTCCTTTTTCAGGGGACACTTTTAAATTGCATGCCCTCAAAGTATTGATAACCTTCAAAAAGATTTATTGGCAAGAATAAAATATAAAAAAAGGAAAAAAATGTAATTTACCAGATTATGGACTTGATGGTACCATCCACTAGGCACAAAGATAATTTCATTCTGGTCCTGTGTGCACTCCAGCCAGATAGCCTTCACATAACATGAAAATAAGAGCATATGTTTAACAAATAAAATGTACAGGAAAGAAATTACAAATACATTTTGAAGCTCTAGAAGGACTAGTTACCTTCTTAAAACCAGGAAATTTAGTTTCACTAATGTCATCAAAGATGTCATATACAGTGTTTTTCATGTTCCTGAGGTGAAATAAAACAGCAGTCAAGAAATAATGGCATTGAAGGCCTGCAATGAATAGAAAGTGCATACTTGTAACAGCAGTCAGCTCCATAATACAATGTGATAAGATGGTAATATCCTATGCATTTGTCATCACAACCCCATAAAAGAATGCAGGTAAATTTTTCTCTCCCTTTTATTATCTTTTAAACCTTTTAGGTGATATCTGATATTGGTAAAGACCATGGATCCGTTGTGTAGGACAAATTTAAACCACAGGAGAGCTGCACAAGCCACCAGCACCATATATGACAGGCCATACCTGGTTTCAAGCTCAGGGAAGCAACGCAGTCGCAGGGTACTAGGTTAGTATTAAGGTCACCAGGCACAAACAGATGACACTCAATGCATCGCTCCCTAATTCTGATTAATTGAGGCTTCTTATTTAAAGGACCATTTGACATTTAGGCAAGGGGTCTCTAGAGACTCTTTACTCTTGTTATGCCTCTATAACACCTTAACTGACTTCAGCGTTAGTGCGAAGCCTGACAAGCTCAAGCAACTCCTTAGCTGGGTATTGTCCTTCTCTATGATTCCAGCAACAACAACAAATGCCAAAGAAATAGTTTTTATAGTTCTAAAACTAACAAAATGTCCTTTCAACTAGTTAAGTTCTTTTACCAAGTCCAAGAAGGCTAGAATGCTAAAATCTCCAAACATACAGCTGTTGAATGCCATATTGAGGTAGAAGTTGTACATGCCTGTCAAACAGAAGATTGACTTGTTGAGGAGGCAGAAAAAGCCACTTTTTCTTGCCACACACATTTGCTGACCAGCTGTATGATCTGAAAACATCAGCATGAAGAGGTGTCCAGGATCCTGGAATCGAAAGGTTTAAATGGTTAGATTGTTTCCTTTACACTAAATATACATGGATACAGAACTGGTCATTAAGCATCTTCACTGTCAAGACATATATCTAAAGTTCTATAATATATCCAACCACAGAAGATATTGTTGCATTTATACTCAAACCTTTAGCTCCCATATACACAAAGCGATAGTCAGAGCAACATATATCATTATTCACTTGATCAGTGTCCGGATCGACATGCATGCGATAATTGTCGAGATAAATATTCAGCCAATCATCAGTAAAAAACCGTGGAGTTATATATGCTTGATATTCTGGATACTCCTGACAAAAAGATTGAAAAGGACATGAACAACTGCGACAAATAAGTTGTTAATTTACAACATATTAGCATAAACAGTCAGAAGAGCATCCACGACTTCAGGGATAAGTCATATCCATGTATGAGTTCTGAAATCCACACGGCTTAGGAAATCACAATAGAAAAAAGGAGGAACCTCTAAGAAACAATGATCAACTAGCAATTAGTATTGAAAGGTTAAAACCCGCACCTTCACGAAATGCCAGTCCTTCAAATACAGAACGGACTTCCCATTAACATCAAGGTTCTCCTTAGAACCCTGAAGCCAGTGATTAATAAACTCCGAAACAGACATCTCTATCCTTTTCTGATCGGTAAATTCCCTTGTATCACAATCTGCAACCTGTAGCAAGTAAATTCCATTGTACCCCAAGTGTTTGTAAAAACGACCAAAAGAAAAACGAAATGAAAATTTGAGAAAGACAGCGAAATACCTGAACTTTGGATTTACCAAAATGGGTAGAAAATAAAAGGAGGTTAGGTTGGGCATTGGATGAAACCCAGTGTTTGGAAGCTGTCCAATCATCCATTAAACCAGTTAATAGCACAGGCTGGTTTTGGGCCAAGTACTTTTCAGCAAATTCAGAGTAGGAAAGTTCTCTTCCATTCACCTTCTCTATTTGCCCTCCAATTTTTAAGCTCATGTTTATTCTCTAAGCTTGTGGCTTAAGAGTGAAGCAAATCAAATAGACAGACCTCGCTAGAGTAGGAGTTGTTTTTGAATTTTAAGTTTCTAAGGCAGGTTGAGCATTGCAAAGGAAAATTTTAGGCGGAAAAGAAAGTCAAAAACCAGAATTTAGAGATGTATTTAAATACTAAAATCCATTGCAGTTCTGCACGCTTTGTCTTGTTCAAAGAAACAAAAACTGCCGGCTTCGTATGGTATTAGTCATTGATCGGTCTCCTTGAATAGGCTAAAGCCCGCTAAGAAGTCTTGGATATTGAGTTTATTTAAGCCCATTATCTTGCTTTGGGCTGATCATCTGACTTTCAAATACTACCAAGTTTTACTGCGATTGAATCTTTACTTTACACATAGAATGGGGCTCACAAAATTCTTGTAAATAAGTCTTTGCTCCTGCTAAAATTATTAGTTTAATTATTTTTAGAATTTTGTTAATTTTAAAATTAATGAAATTAAATTTTGATTCTCATTTTTTTAGTTCAATTATTTTTTAAGTCTTTTAAAAAAAATTAATAATAGTTGGGGCCTCTTAAAATTTCCCATCATAATCGACAGCGAAATTTTTTTTTAATATCAACCATAGAAAGAGGAAAAAAAGTGCTCATAAATTTTATTTACTGGAAATAAGCAGATGTTCTTACTTAAAACCCATACCAGATATCCAAAACAAATTTAACAAATACACCACAGACCTTCTACATAAAGCCTTTACAAACAAAACTAAACTAAACAACAAGACCTAAGCAATTCCAAACAATAAGACAAAACTCCTATAGACAAAAGTCTTTCAATTTTAAAATTAAAAAGAAAATCTAACTCCTTTAATTTTATAGTTTAATTTTTTTAAGATCATATCTTATTTTAAAGTTAAGTAATTTGTTCTTTTACATATATAAATTTTGGCTTTGTTTATATATTTTAAATACTTTATTTTGATAAAAAAATATTTTAAAAACTTAAATGAAAAATATGATATACTCTAAATTTTTTTTTGTGATATAAAACAAATTTAAACTAAAAATCTAAACTAACAATTATATAAAAAAAACTATAAAATAATATTAATACAATCTTTATTTAAAATTTTAATCTTAACACCAAAAAAACTAACTTTAAACTCTAAATTTTAATTATAAACTTAAACCCTAAAATTGAAAGTTTCCAAAACATAAGTATTTATTTGAGTGAGATATTTTTTATCCAAATTTAAACTGGGACTAAATGACTCAACACAAGATAAATGTCTACCAGATAGTTAATGTAAATTCCACTTTGTACAAGATTTCTTTTTTCTACCCCACTTCAATTAAGTATCTTTCATTTCGCCCCTTTCAATTCAAATCAGGCGCTCTCTTTCGCTAATGGAGAGCGAAACAGAGCAATCTTCAATGACGAAAATGGAGTCTCTGAGAACGATCTGTGACAGAGAGTTTTGGATCCAACAGCAGAAGATAGATTCGTTTACGGCCTCGTTTCCTTCTTCTCTCAATTCCATCAAGGCCCTAGCACTGGATACTGCCCAAAATCATGGTCAGAAACCTTACTTCCTTTAGTTCTAGGGTTCCTACACTTTCTCTCTCTCTTTCACGCGTTATACTTAAATCTGAGTGAAGTTATGTCTCTGAGAAAAATTAGGGTTCTGATAGTGAATTCTTGGATTTTCTTCTTATGCTATGTTATGCAGCTAAACGCGCAAAAATGAAAACCAAATTAAGAGAAGCCGAGGATGAGCTTGTTAAGGTTTTAGCTGGTAATTTCTCCCTTCTGTTTTGAACTTTCTTTTTTTTTTTTGGGGTTTGGGTTTATAGCAATTTGTTATGATTTGGAAATAACAAGTTCTACGAGTTTGTAAATGTTATTTTACAATGCTGCTGTATAGCGAAGACCCGTAAAGAGGCAAGACAGATGGCAACAAGGGATTCAATATCTGCTATAAAATATAGAGTAGAAGAACTTAAAAGAACTGTTCAATTTCAAAGGAGTAGGAGGGATGAGTATGGAGCAATTATATCTCGACAATCTCTGGGTAAGTATACACACTTGCTCAATGGGCTGTATCTTTGGTTCATGTATGGCTCAAAAATGGGATGATATTTATGGTATCAACGTACCATATAAATTTTAAATTATAGAACGTTTGGTGATGAACATTGTCATTGTTATTTTTTCGGTGGTTATGTGGGACTAGAGGTTTGAGAATAGTACTGGGGGTAGTTCTTAATATCATGGATAGTGCATTTCATACATTGTGATATTGATGAAGTTATATATTATAAGCTGTTGTGGACATATTGCCATGCCAATTGCACTGCTAAGTCTCCATTCCTTGATGAACTTTCTTAATTTCCTTTCTTTTTAACAGAAGTTTGTACCTGCACATTTGTACTGTCTGTATCTGTGTTCTATTTTTCATGCCATGTAGTGGGTAGTTTGAGTCTGTACTACCTATGGCTGGCGAGGAATTGTTAAAATGTCAGGAGGTATGCTTAAGCAGTTATTTGGGATCACCATGCAACTTTTATAGTCCAATTAATCTGCTCCAAGCAAAGGAGTAGCAAGAAAACTTATTCTTTGCGCCTAATTTGCTGGAATACATGTATTTTTTTCCTGTTTTCTGTTATTTACTGAATAATTTTTGGGTTGTTATTTCTTCTTTTCCTTATAATAATTTCTGGAAATTTATTAATTATTTTCACAACTTCATTTACCAAGGGCTCTTCTAATTTACTGCTTATTCTGTGCTTTCTTTGTTTCTCTCTCTTGGTGATATCCATAGATTTGTCAAAAATTGAAGAGGAGGCAGAACATGAAAGAGAGGAAAATGGAGAAATTCAAGAAGCTATATCATGGTACAATCGGGTTCTCGGTTTTCAGATTGAAGGTGGTCATGGTAAGTGACATAGTTTGGTTGCATGGCATATTGAGCCCCCTTGCTGCCCTTGTTAATTTCTTACTGGCTTTTTTGTTTACCCAGGGGTGAAATTTACGTTCAATGATATTAACTTAAAAAATCCAAAGCAAGAATATTCTTTCACCATTCGTCACACAAATGATGCTTACTCCTGTATGTAATTTCACTTTCCTGTGTTAGTTATATTCTAAAATGGTATATGTTCTAACATATTTATTTCTTCCTCGTGATCTTAAGTATTGGATTGCAACCCACTCTTGAATGGCATTAAAGAGTTGATTAATGAGTTGAACAGAGCAAATGACTTGTTCGGCTTTGTTAGAATCATGAGAGAAAAGTTTCAAGAAGCAGCGGCATTTGGTATGATTTCATTGTATTCTTTTCATCCTGCATGCTGAATGTTTAAATTTGGCACAGTTTCAAGGATATGATTCCATCTGTTGAGACCTTTTCTGTTATTGTTTGTGATTTAAGAAGCTATTATTTAAATTCTTCCCATGTGATTCCTCCAATATGAGTTTGGATTCATTGTTCTTAGTGAATTTCTTCCATCATTTATGACTCATTAGGATTGCAGCCCCAATCCACAAGTTCTCATCAGGACTGTTCCCCAATCTCTATGTCTGGTCCAGCTTTATCAGTTTCAACTGATAGAAGAGAAATTTCTGCCAAGAAAAATGAGCATCACATCCCACTTCGAGTTGTAAATAGGCAATTTAAGAAGGTCAGCCACGTAAGTAAATCTCCTGTGAAAGTAAACGAAAATCAAATTATTGATGGAGTATTCAATAAACATCCCAAGAAAGTAGCTGAATCAGATATTCTATCACCAGTTCATTGGTCCACTCATCTTAAGGAAGTAGCCAAATCAGATATTTTATCACTGGTTGTTCGTGGCTCTCCTCGGCTTAAGGAGGTAGCAAAACAAGATCTTTTATCACCGGTTGTTCGTCGTTCCCCTCGGGTTAAGGTATTACATCCTAACTTGCATGTTCTCTGCCTGTCTTGGACTGTATACAAAAAGTAGCACACACATATATTTTTTATATCTGTCTGCCACTTTATGAGTAGAATGTTGGTGTTGTTTTCTTTGAAGATTCAGTCCATACCTGGTGATAGTAGCAAAAAAGTAAGGGATGGAGATTGAGCTTTGAGCTGTCAAGCTTGGCCTGGCTTGTTCCTGGCCTTGCAAATGATCTGTTAGCATACCTACAAGATTCTCATGCCTGGCTGTTCGAAGTGTCTCACATATTGTTTTCCAGGAACTCCTGTCTTGGAATAATATGTTTACCCTTTAGTTTTCATCTTTCTAAGTTGGAGATGCATATTTATTTGTAAGAATGAAGTGAGTTTCTTTTTGTAATAACTCCCAGACTCTCTTACCTCTGTCAGGCAAGGAGCAAGTTGATGAATTATGTAAAATAGGTATTTGTACCATATCCTTAGGATCTTAGGGCAAGGCATTTGTGCACATTATGAACTTGTATGGCTATGTATTATGTTATTGGTTCAACTCCACTTAAAACTACAAGATTGATAGTGAAGAATTTTTCTAACTTGAGATATTGGAATATATGGCAGGCTAAGAAATGAAAGTGGAGGCTGCTTCGTTGTATCAGATTTCCGATTTTGTGCTGATTTTAAGGTGTGAGCTGATGATCTACTTTCGACCAGCTTGTGATGCAATAACATGCAGGACGTGGAAACAATCTATATATGTATCATAGAACTTAGTTGGAATCGATTGAAGTGCGTATTGAAACACATCCAGACTGGTGTGACCTTGCTATGTTTGTATCATGATTTCATTATAGAAATGAACCTACCGAAGATGACTAGTTGAGCCGATGGTCTACAGGCTCTAGTGTTGTTAGGTTTTGGTACTTCCATTTTATATTTTGGATGAATTGTATTACCATTTTATGCAGAACACGATGCATCGATTTGGTTAGACTTTAGTGTAAAACCTATAATTGAGTGTCAAATTGTTTAAGGACTAAATTGTAAAAGTAAATAAAATTTTAAGTACTCAAAGTCTCACAGAAATGACAAGGATTTGAACCTAGAATTGTTTTTAAGTTAAAAATTTAAAACTTAAAATTCTTTTTAAGTGTTTCATACTCAAATTAACCTATTACGTTGGATTATTTTTAATCGAAAAAACATATCGATACTTTGTCCCCGTAACAGTATTTATTTGTTTTCTTGAAGTATCGATATGGTCTTTTCCGTATCGATACAGGGTGTTGAAATTTTCAAATCTTTGTATTTAATTTTGTTGTCGTTGCCTTGTTAGTTATTAAAATCACCAAACTTTAAAATAATAATCTTAAAGACAGCTTGGTCGATACGCTTGCAAATGCATTTTTTACTACTTTTTCTTAGATTTCAAAAAAAAATTGAAGACCTGCGATGCTTGTTTCAATCGTTCTAAAGACTTTAATGCCTTGCTTTTTTTCACCACTCTCTTCGTTCAATCTTATAATCACCAAATAACATTTATTGCGAGAAAATGGTCTTCAACGACTGATGATTTTAACCACCCAAACAGTTAGAAATCAATGAAAGGGTATAAAATCAAGTCTCTAAAGCTGCAGCAACTATTGAACATCTATTGAACAACTATCAAGCATTCAAGCAAAAATCGAACCCTTTGAACTTTTAGAGTCATATCTTATACCCAACTTATGTATTCTAAATTGTAATCCTTTGTTTCAAGTTTGAGGTTTGTGTGAATTTGTATTTGGGCAAACATATTACATTTGTGAGGAATTTTTAGTTTGTTATCCACTTCTTCTAAAAAAGTGAACCTTGATCAAGCTTTGGGTAAAAAACTTTGATCGATTATAACGGTTGTCTCTTTAGCCTAGAAAAGAAGAATTCTTAGTGAATTGTGTTGAAATCTTTAGTGAAAAGCTAAGATAGAGGATGTAAAACTTGTTAAAAGCTTAAACCGATATAAATTTCTTGTTTATAATCTTTATCTTTTTAGTTTGCTTCCCAACAACTAGCTTCCTAATTTTATTAGTAGAGTAAGTTGCGAAGGTGTGTATATCAAGTTCCATTTTTATGTTTGTTACATTTGCTTTTCAAGTTCTTAGGATGTAAGTAATCGACTGTTGCAGTATCTACGCTTTCTTTCGCTTGTAAGAGTGTTCTTTTTTGATATAGGAAAAAAAAGCGAATACTTTTTTGACAAACTTATATATTTTAAGCGTAAAAAGTTCTTAAATTTAAAAAAAAATCAATTAAACTCTTAATCTTTTTGCATACAATTAAGTCATTGAATCAAAAAATTTAATCAATTAAGTCTTTGAACTAAAAAAATAAATCAATTAAGCTATTTTTTTTGACAAAAATCTTATATATTTTTTTACTTTTTTAAATTATATAATATATCTTTTTTCTATCATGTTGCATTTATAAAAGAATTTCAAAAAATATTTTTTATAAATTTTATAAGTTTTTTAAATTTTTTAAAATATTTAAAGAATTTTTTAAATAAAATAAATTTTTTTGAAAATTTTCAAATTGATTTACCAAAAAAATTGTTCAATTTAATGGTCAAAATTTTTGAAAATGGATACAATTTATTCGACAAGGGCTTTATTGATTAAATTTTTTTGTTTAAGAATTTAATTGGGTACAAAAAAAAGTTTAAAGACTTTATTAATTTTTCTTCAAAAGTTCAAAGGCTTCTTATACCCTAGGCCTAGATTTTACTTTTCAAATTATTTTATTTGTGGGCTTTTTTATCCATATACAACTTTTGTTTTCTATTTAAGGAAATAACATTCTTCTTAAGTTATTTACTAAAATAATAACTTCTCGGTGAATACGTGTAGAGTAAGCTTTATAGAAAAATATTTTTTTTAGAAGCGTTTTTTTTGCTAATGTAGCACCACTCACGAAAAAAGCACTTTTCAAAGTAAATGTTTGTTCCATTTAGTTCATCCTACATGTCGAATTTTAACGAAAAATTATTATTTTAATAAGTAATCTAGAAATAATATTATTTTTAAATAAAAAAGAATATATGGGAGTAAAAAAGTCATTTCCGAAACTGAAAAATATATTTATTTTATGTCTTTATTTCCGACAATGATTCATGGCACTTTATTAAAGCATACAAGCGACAAGCGTACGCATCAACTACTTAGCGAGCAATTCACTCGACGGTAATACGCATAACACAAAGCAAAGAAACAAATTTCCTATTCTCAAGTTTATATTTATTTTTCAATATAAAAAAGTAAAAATGGTTAGGTATTTACTGCTGCAGTAAATTGGTAAAATTTCAAATCAATAATAAAGGTTAAACAATCTTGGCGTTTACAGATCAATGATTATATTAGTATTTACTCTTTAAATAATTCTTTTGTTTTAAGGTAAAACTTTAAAACATAAGCTGTATAAAATTAATTTTATACAAGTATATGTTTTTACACTATAAAAATTTAAATTTTAAATTCGTATCTTGGCGTTTATTAAACTAAACACTATCAATCAAACCATATAACCTAAACCCTTAAACTTTAAATCTAAATTAAAATTTTACTTTTAAAAAAAATATTTTTTTTAAAGTTTTTTTTTCCTTTGATTTATATTATAGGTGTTCCAATTCCACTATATAAAGTGGCTTTCACTCTCGGCCTCTCTCTTGTATGTTTTCGAAGCAACTCTTTTTCTCTGCATAGTAGTGACTGGTGACTGGAAGACTGGTATTCGTACGCCCTTTGTTTGTTTTATATTTTAAAATGCTTGCTATATTATACTTTTTTATTAGCATTATTAGTAGATAAGCGGTTTTCCGGCGGCGGTTTTCAGTCCAAACTTGTTCGCCTTTCAGTATTTCTTCTTATCGTTGATGGATCTACTTTCTTTAGCTTGGTTTCTGTCGTTTTCTCTCTCATTTTTCACTGATCTTATTTCGGTTTGTATTTTTTCTGCAATTTCTTAGATATCCGTTTTCTGCTTTCTCTCATCTAGGGTTTGACGCGATCTTACGGTTTTTAATGCTATTATTGCCATGTATACGTTAGGGTTTCTGTTTTTTCTGTTTCGTAGTTTCACTATGCTTTGTTTTGTTAACTTTGATTTGTTATATGTATGTGTATTTTCCCTCTCTAGATATCATTGTTAAGTGATGTTTATTTTAGTTGTATTTTTTGGACGAAAATGGGTTTTAGGTTTTCATTAAGGATCAAAGCTTTTTAGTTTTGTAAACCAGCTTGCTGTTGTTGCAATTACTCTCTTCTTTCTCTTTACCATCTATTTTTGCATGTATGTGAATCTCATTGTTGTCTTTTATCTCCTGTTACAGTTATTATCATCATGGTTAGGAAGAAGAGAACTGATACTCCATCTGGTGGAGGTGAGGGCTCTCAGTCCCATGACACTGGTGGCGGCAGTGGTCATGGACACAACGTCCTCCTCAACAACAAGGTGGGGGTTACTCAGGGGGAAGAGGTTGGGCTCCACAGTCCCAGCAGGGAGGTCGAGGCCGTGGAATGTTACAACAGCAGTATTGTGGAGGACCTCCTGAATACCAAGGTAGAGGAAGGGGTGAGTATGTTGGAGGACCTCCTGAATACCACCAAGGTAAAGGAAGGGGAGGTTCTTACCATCAAGGAGGTCGTGGGGGATATGGTGGTCGAGGCAGTGGTGGCCGTGTTGGAGGACCTTCCCCTGGTGGACCATCTCAACCACCTGTTCCCGAGCTGCACCAAGCAACCCAAACTTTTCAAGTTGAGGTTACCCACCAGCCTGCTCCATCTGAGTCAGGCTCATCATCCAGGCCACCTGAACAGGCACCATTGCCAGAGCATTTTCAGCAGCTTTCTGTCCAGCAAGAAGCCGACCAAGCAATTCAGCCAGTCCCTCCATCAAGCAAGTCACTGAGGTTTCCTCTTCGGCCTGGAAAGGGTTCCACTGGCACAAGGTGTATAGTCAAGGCTAATCATTTCTTTGCTGAATTGCCAGATAAAGATTTGCACCAATATGATGTGAGTTCGTTTATCATCTGTGTTTCCCTTTTTCTTGTTTGTATTTGCCTTTATTTACAGATTCTTGATTGCCATTGTCAATGGAAATAGGTTACTATAACACCGGAGGTAGCATCACGAGGAGTGAACCGTGCTGTCATGGCACAACTAGTGAAATTATATAAAGAGTCACACCTTGGGAAAGCGTCTTCCTGCTTATGATGGCCGAAAGAGTCTTTACACTGCTGGGCCTCTCCCTTTTGTGTCCAAGGAGTTTAAGATCACCTTTATTGATGATGATGATGGTTCAAGAATGCAAAGGTTTTTGCTTGCTGTCTTATTTTCATTCAACATTCATTTTGGCATGTGCTTATTTGTTGTTATGCTACATCTGTTTTTTTTTTTTTATATTCCATTTTCTTGATTCAGAATTGAGAGGGAATTTAAAGTTGTGATCAAATTAGCTGCACGTGCTGATCTACACCATCTTGGACTCTTTTTGCAAGGGAAGCAAGCTGATGCACCTCAGGAAGCTCTTCAGGTTCTTGACATTGTTCTTCGTGAACTACCTACAACTAGGTACTGGTTTTTGGTTATTTTTTGCATATATGTTTACCACACTGCTTCTACTGTTCAAATTTGATGTGCGAAAGTAATGGTAAATAATTGCAGGTACTGTCCTGTTGGCCGGTCATTTTACTCACCTAATCTGGGGAGAAGGCAGCCTTTGGGTGAGGGATTAGAAAGTTGGCGTGGTTTTTACCAAAGTATTCGTCCTACACAGATGGGACTGTCGCTAAATATTGGTACTATTTTCCTTTGGTCTATTTTGCATTTTATCTCTGTTCCTTGATCTAACATGCTCATATGTTGACAATTATCTGCTGGACAGATATGTCTTCAACTGCTTTCATTGAGCCTTTGCCTGTTATTGATTTTGTAACACAATTGCTAAATCGTGACGTTTCTAGACCACTATCTGATTCAGATCGTGTGAAGGTTAGATTTTTCTTAAAATTTCATCTGGTTGGAAATATTATTACCAGTTATTTCTGCTGTCTTTGTTGTTTATTGTTTCTTCTTGTTAAACCAGCTAATTTTCTGATTTCAATTTCAGGCATGATTGCATTTGTAGCAAATGTTACATAATTGCAATAATATCTTTGTTGTTACAAAAGATTGCTGGAGAAAATGTCTGCCATTGAATAATATGTTCTCCCTTTATTTTGTAGTAATCCATGTTACCGCCATTCCAAGTTTATTATATCTTTTTTGTGTGAATAGATTAAAAAGGCTCTTAGAGGAGTAAAAGTAGAAGTTACACACCGTGGAAACATGCGAAGAAAATATCGTATATCTGGTTTAACATCCCAAGCAACTAGAGAGCTGACGTGAGTATCACTATTATTCTATAATGTAATTATCTTTTTGAAAATTTATCCTTGTAATGTAAATTGCAGCATTTGTTTCACCTATAAGTACAGCAAAAATGTTTCATCTGTTTCAACCAAAAAAATTCTTTTAAAAAGTGAAACTTGAGGACCATCACATAATATATTTTTAAAGATACACCTTTTTTCTGATATTTGGCTGATAAAATACAGCAATGGTTTACATATTAGGTTCCCTGGTTATTTTTTGATTTGTGATTCCTGTTTCTCTAACAGATCCTATTGTTTGTAGTTTTCCTGTAGATGAAAGAGGTACAATGAAATCTGTCGTGGAGTATTTTCATGAAACTTATGGTTTTGTCATTCAACATACCCAATGGCCATGTCTACAAGTTGGGAACCAACAGAGACCAAATTATTTGCCAATGGAGGTAAATTACACTTCACACTCCTTTAGATTGAACAGGTAATTGATATATGGATATGCATGCTAATGACTTGATTCCCACAGGTATGCAAGATTGTAGAAGGGCAAAGGTACTCCAAGAGATTGAATGAGAGACAGATTACTGCTTTGCTGAAAGGTCACCTGCCAGCGCCCTCAGGAAAGAGAGTATGATATTCTGAAGGTATGACATTTTTTTTCTTTGTTACTAAATTGTTTTGCATTGTCTCCTAAGTCTCTCTATTTTTATGTTTTTCTTTTGATGAATTGATATGACATATTAATCTTCTCAACATTTGCATCAAAGCTGCATTAAAAGTTTATCTTTTTATTCTTTATCTGTGGTTTGCATGTGAACAAATTTCTCAACATTTGTATCAAAGTCACATAAAAAGCATCTCTATTTTATTCTTTATCTGTGGTTTGTATGTGAACAAATTGCTTGTAAAATAATACTATTAATTGTGCATGCAAAATATTATCTCTTGGTGAAAAGTTGAGGACTAATTTAATACCCATCTCCAAAGTACCTTTGGATCTATAAGTCTACCATGTTTGTGTCTCTTACTATGTCTTTCGATTGAACTTTTGTATTTGAGGGTTTGTTACTGTTGGATTAATTTCTTGTTCCTCAAATAGACGGTGGAACAGAATGCTTATCATCAAGATCCTTATGCAAAGGAGTTTGGAATTAAAATTAGTGAGAAGCTTGCTTCAGTTGAAGCACGTATACTTCCCGCACCATGGGTAAGTTATCAACTATCATATACATTTTGTTGCAGTTTTGTGGTTTCTTCCAGATTTTGATTTGTGATTGTAATTTCTGTTTTACATGTAGCTTAAATATCATGATACGGGTAGAGAGAAGGATTGTCTGCCTGAGGTTGGGCAATGGAATATGATGAATAAGGTATCTCTTACAGTTTTAAAATGATAGAATTTGCATTTTTATTGTTGAATTTGTGGTCTCGCTATATATTTGATCTTAACCAAGCTAGTCTTACACCCAATATATGGAGGAATAGATTAATAATCTGGTTATGTGACGTGAAAAGAAAAGGAATTTTATCCTAAAATGTAAAAGGAAGAATTTGGTTTAACTGCATGTACAGAGTTTTTCAGAATTGAGATTAGGCACCAAAGAGTTTCAAAATATGAAACCTAGCCCTACTTTTAAAGGAAAGGTTAATAGGTGATATAGGGAAGAAAATTTAGGTTAAAAGTGTTGTTGGTCAGGATAGATGCCCTGAATATTGTTTAATTTAAATTCATAGAACAGTTTTAACTTAAGACTGCATGCATTTGTAGGATTACATAATAATTTTACAAAGATATTTGTCGAAAGAAGAGAGCAAGGAGTACACTAAAGGTACATTCATGTTGTGCCAAGTATTCAATGAGCAATGAATGGACTTAATTTGTTAATTTTAGGCTTTTACAATCAGTCAAATTGAACTTCAAAAGCTAATTGAAAGAGATGGCCATTATAAATTTGATGATTTTGATTTTTGGTTTTTGAATCAGGATGTGTTTTAGATTTAACCTGCCATAAAATTTTATAATTTATAATGGCTTTACGGTGAATGTTATCTATCATGTTTGTCATCAGTTTTGTTGTCTGTCCATTCTTAGTTAAGCGTTTTTCCACAATCTATAACAATGTCATTACGTTTTGTTTTCGTTTTCATCCATGCAAATGATTCTTTTGTGCCACATGCACATTTGAGTGAAGTGTGTACTGGTGGTGCATTTAAGTTCATAGGTTGAGCATGGAATGGTTGAATGTGAAATCTTGTGCATTCTCTGATTTTTAATTATTTTGTTGCAGAAAATGGTTAATGGTGGGACTATAAAGAACTGGATCTGCATAAATTTTTCTCGACAAGTCCAGGATAGTGCAGCACGGGATTTTTGTTATGAACTTGCACAAATGTGTTATATCTCTGGCATGGTAAGGAAGTTGCACGAATCTGAGATGTCTGTCTTTGTTATCTCAGTTTGGTTATTATTAAATGATTCTTATTTTGAAAGGAATCCTTTTAATATTAATGGTTGCTGTCATTTGCAGGATTTTTCTCCTGAACCAGTGCTTCCTGCTATTAGTGCTCGTCCTGAGCAGGTTGAGAAAGTCTTGAAAACACGGTATCATGATGCCATGATTAAACTCCAGCCCCAGAACAAAGAGCTAGACCTGCTGATTGTTATTCTCCCTGACAATAATGGTTCTCTTTATGGTATAAATTTACTAGTCTGAAATTTCTTGCTTCTTCAAAATATATGCAATACTTTTCTCTGAATCTTTTTATTCCCTTGCAGGTGATTTGAAAAGGATCTGTGAGACTGATCTTGGTGTTGTTTCTCAGTGCTGTTTGACTAAACATGTATTTAGAAGGAAAAACAATATTTGGCCAATGTGGCATTGAAGATCAATGTCAAGGTTGGTGGAAGGAATACGGTTCTTCTTGATGCAATATCACGAAGAATTCCTCTTGTCAGTGACCGACCAACTATAATTTTTGGTGCTGATGTTACTCATCCTCACCCTGGGGAGGACTCGAGCCCTTCTATTGCAGCTGTAAGCCCTTTTTTCTGCTTTTGATGGTTATGTTTTATGGTTTAATGGCCTTAGTTTGAAATTTTAATTATAAATGTAAAACATACAGGTTGTTGCCTCCCAAGATTGGCCTGAGGTTACGAAGTATGCTGGTCTGGTTTCTGCTCAAGCTCATCGTCAGGAGCTCATTCAAGATTTATACAAAACGTGGCAAGATCCTGTAAGGGGGGCTGTTTCTGGTGGCATGATTAAGTATGGTTTTCTTTTGTGTGCTTTTAATTTGATAGATTTCAAATGTAGTTTGTTGAAGTTTTTTTCTTCCTTTTTTGTTCTTTGGTGATACAGGGAGCTCCTAATATCTTTCCGAAGAGCCACTGGACAGAAGCCACAGCGCATCATATTCTACAGGTATAATCAAGATGCTTTTATTCTCTCCCCCTACCCTCTTTTTTCTGGGTTCTATTAATCTGTTTTTTTTTCCTATATGCAGGGACGGTGTTAGTGAAGGCCAATTTTATCAAGTTTTGTTATACGAACTTGATGCTATTCGTATGGTAAGACCCTTCTGTTGACTACATTTCAACCAACAATTTGTGCATCGTTTTGGGGTCAAAGCTTTGCATCTAATACTCACACCTTTTACTGTCTATTCATTTAACCTCAGGCATGTGCCTCCTTGGAGCCAAATTATCAGCCTCCTGTTACTTTTGTTGTTGTACAAAAACGCCATCATACAAGGTTGTTTGCTAGCAACCATAAAGATCGCCGTTCTGTTGACAGGAGTGGGAATATTTTGCCTGGTAACTACTAGTAAATTTATTATGATTTCATAATTGATGTATAAACTATCACTTGTCCTGTATGTATTCTCAGGCACAGTGGTTGACTCCAAAATTTGTCATCCAACGGAGTTTGACTTCTACTTATGCAGCCATGCTGGGATTCAGGTTTGATTTGCTTCATTTCTGAACATGAATGCTTATCTGTGTTTGTTTCAATTCATTAGTATGTTATATGTTTTTGGAAATGTTCTGTCCACTTTGGTAAACAGGGTACTAGTCGTCCTGCTCATTACCATGTGCTATGGGATGAGAACAAATTTACAGCTGATGCGTTACAATCTCTTACAAACAACCTATGCTATACGTATGTTCTATCCCTGATCTTTTTATTTCAGTTTCAACGTTGCCATGTTTGCTTAGATGAGTGGTATTCAGTATTCACTGCCTACGAAGATGGAGGCTGTAAGACGAGTTGGTATGTCTAATTATTTTCACTTGTTGCAGATATGCAAGGTGCACACGTTCAGTGTCAATCGGTTAGTTCTTTTTTCTTGTTTGGCTTTATTCAAATGCAAATACGTGTTTTAGTTCTGTAAACTAGTGTCTGCCCCTCTTCCCTCATTTTTTTCTCCATTTTCTTTTGATTAACGACCTATAAACTAAAAAAATTTGCAGTTCCCCCTGCATACTATGCTCATCTTGCTGCATTCCGAGCTCGTTTTTATATGGAACCAGAGACCTCGGACAGTGGATCAATGATAAGTGGCATGCGTGGAGGTGCTGGTGCAAGTGGAGCAGGAGCAGGAGGACGAAGCACAAGGGGCCTGGTGCCAGTGCTGCCGTGAGACCTCTGCCTCCCCTCAAGGAAAATGTGAAGAGGGTTATGTTTTACTGTTAGGGAGTGCATGATCATGTTGAACCAATAACCCACCGTACCTCTGTACTTGTAAGCTTTTATTGTGGTAAACTATGTTAATTTAGAGACTTTTGTCGACTTGTACTGTGTTTGCTGCCCCTTAGGCCTTAGCTTTCTGCATCGGCTGTATTGGTAAACTATATAATTAATTTAGAGACTTTTTTAGTAAGACTTGTAAGTGTTTGTTTGCTGCCCCATCTTTAGAAATTTTAAGGAGCAGCATATTCTGATATTTTCTTTAATTTTTATTTTTCTAAATATAAGAATTTTTAATTTTATAAAAAAGCTTCAAAAAATTTAATTTTTCTAAACCCCAAATTCAGACCATAAATTCTTCATCTCCCATCACCGATTCAACCACCAACGGTTACTTTGCCTTCGTCGACCCCCCACTACCGAAATCCTATCATCCCACCGAAAAATGTAGTTTGGATTGTTGAGCATAAAAATGAAGAAAAAAGGATTGATTAGACTTCTAATCGAAGACACCTGAGGATTTGAACTAATTTAGGTGGTGACTTAGCTAAATGGGGAGATGCCAAGAGCAAATGTGGCAGGTTTGATTGAAAAAAATGAAAAAAATAGGGGATTTATATTTTTTAAGAAATTCAGAAATTAAATAAATAGATAAAATAGGCTACATGACGTTTTTATTTGATAACGGAAAATTTTAACGGTCGTCGACGGAAAAATTCAATCTGAATTACAGAATGAAACGTTAGGCACTAAACTGGATTGAAAAAAATGTTAGGCACCAAACTGAAAGAAATGGTATAAATTGGGCACCTTTTTACTATTAAGTCGTAAAAAACAATGGGGTGTTTGATAAATAATTTTTTAAATTTTTTTAAGCTTATTTGAGCACAAATAGCTGATTGGAGTCAAATCTTTTATTTTTAGTGTTTAATACACTTTTAAAAGAACTGATCGTGTAAAATAAGTTGATTTAGAAAATGCTGAAAAATTTAGCGGATTGAAAGAGTTGATTGCAAAATAAGATGTTAAAATAACGTATTTAACCCTGTTATTTTTATAATTACATCTTTGTTATAAAACCTAATCTAATAAAATAGCTCCCATTTTAATCTTATCACAGTATTTTTTATCGTCAAACTACAACATTAAACAATCAAACTATGGAGATTTTTTTGCAAGATAATTTCACCCATTAAGGTTAGTTCTTTTCTTCTATACTACTAAATAAGTCCTATTTGTTTTTCTCTTGTGCAAGATTTTTTTGTAAAATAATTTCACTCATCTTTGCCTTTTATTATTAATCAATTTTTTGTTTGGTGATGTGATTTTATATAAAAATCTTTATATGATAAAAAAAGGAACTCTTCAAGTTGAAATTACAATATAAGATTTGAGGTTTATAGTACTTCTATAGATATAGAAGCGGCATAACAGAAATATTGTAATAGCAATAGCATTGCCAACACCTTAGTTTCTGTGGTAGTTAAGGTCATGGCAACACCCCATTGGAAGGATATGCACTTACCTTTGGAAGTAACTCTTCATGAATAATGAATAATGAATATTGCACATGAAACATAAATACAAGACATTATTTGCATTCACAAAAATGATATCCCCAATCTTCAATACTATTACACATTTATTTCTGTTAAAATTATGTCAACCCAACAATATATCTATTTCCTTTGTAAAAAGAAATATTTTTAAATGATTTTATTTTACATTAATAAAATTGTATGAACCACCTATGAAATGATGTAAACTCCCCCAATTTAAGCATTTAATGGTTGTATACAAATATACCAATGCCCCAATTAGGGGGAGGGGGGAGTTAAGACTACAATCTCCCATCAAACCAAAGATTCTCAATCTTCCTTCCTTTCCTATTCCCAATACAAGAGAAGGAGCATTTATGAGAAAAAAAATAAACAAACATTTACGAAAGCCATCCATTCCACCATCTCTTGCATCCTAAACAAAACCTCCCGCTAAAACCGGATCGATATGAACATTTGTGGGAACATCATCGTCTTCCTCTCGTTTGGAAACAAGGGAAGACAATTCTAGGTTGCTGCAGTCTCCGACAACCGCCCACCAAGGAAATGCCAGGGCCAGGACCGCACCTCATGTACGCAATGAGCTCTGGCATAGCTCTGACGCACCTCACCAGGGGGCGTTTCACGCCGCACCACACCCTTACTTATGCTCTCAACGCCTTCTTCGGCCCTGACATGGGCTCCTTCTCCGAGTGGCTCAGCTCCACTTTCTTTGACGACAATTCCATCGTCTCCTCTCTAGCCGATGAAATCCATCACCCTTTTTATTACGTGGTGATTCTGGGTTTCCCTTTATGCATTTTCTACTCTTGGCTATCAAGCGAATTGGTGCGAACAAGGATACTTGATTATGGTTATGGGGTGAGTTTAGTTTTCCTTCTGGGTTTGCATTTTATGGTAGGAAAATAGAAAATCTTTTAGTATCAATTACATTGAAGGGCAAGGCAATCAAATTACTTGATTGTTATGTTGCAGGTGCCACTTTCAAGGTTGCAGACCTTATTCTTGATAGCAGCCGGTTCATTATCACATTTTTTCCTTGACCACTTATTTGAGGTAAGAGATTTCAACTTTCATTAATATTTTTGTATAGATGAGGAAAGGAATTGCAACTATTATGCTATTCTTTGAGGCATAATTCTCCTGTTTTGTTAATACAAGATTGAGGTTATATTCATACAAGTCATGGATTCTGAAACTTTTAACTTTCTTCAAAATGGACACTAGTTTCTTTTACGTAAGTTTATAGAGTTGATGGGAATATATTGTACAGGAAAATGGTCACACAAAAATGTATGATTGGATCATGAGCACCGGTTGGTGGATAAACCGAGCACCTGTAAACCCAGATGCTGTCATAGTAGTTAGCTTCTTATGCATTTGTTTAATTGGCGGCTTCATTTACATCAACAGGTGCTTAATTATTTCTCAATGTGTTTTATGTTTTCTTCTGAGAGTTTTATCTAGATTCTCAGATATAAAATTTCTAACTTTACCCCTGCTGTTTGCAGTTCAAAGTTGAGGAAGTCTATTACAAGAAATCAGACCTATGAATCAATGAAACTGATATTGATTATAGGAAGCCTGTATTGCTTATGGTGTGCAAGCCAAATATACTGGATGAGCCCTCGTCGGCCACCGGTTGGCGAAGAAGCCGATCTGGGAGTCCTCGTGTTTATGGCCACCTACTTTCTTCTTCCTCACTGGCTTTGTATTTTATCCATGAACCCGGAGCATCTTCACACACAACGGTTCCCAAAACAGTATGCATTATCAACATTGTAAGAGTGGGTGATGATTGCTGCAGAATTTGGATGGGATTATTTCAGTCAATGTACTGCTGAGGTTTTTGTACACTATGATCGTAAATTAATCCCTATACTCAAATTGTTTATTTTCTTCTGTACTTCAATTTTGAAGGAAAAATATGTAAAAATTAATAGATTTAAAAATGCCCACCATGTTCTTTTTTTCTCATTTTCTCTTACCTTAAACAATATCATAGATTCAAATCTTAACTAACAACATAAATGAAACATATTTTATTTAAAAAAATAGTAATCATTAGTAAAAACATGATGGACGTGGAATGGATTAAAGCTTCATATATGTTGCTCTTCAGCAGGGTTGATTAATATAAATAGAGAGGTCAGAAATAGTTGGTGCCTGGTGGATAAACGGAAGCGAGAGGCAGGCAGAAGAAGCCGACGTTGGAGTTGGAGTTGGAGTTGTCGTATTTATGGCCGCCTGCTTTCTTCTTCTTCCTCACTGGACCATGAACCCTGTCCCTGTGCTGTGCATCTTCACACAGCGCCAGCTTTTGCATTACGAGAGAGGATAGGATCTGCCCCTCTGCAGATTTTTCATCATTTCTTCTTCTACTATATGATTATAATAATCTTCTCAGATCAAATTGCAAATCCCGGAATGCTTTCTCAATGTCCCTGCATTTACATTTTAGTCCTTGCAAATCCCTGAACAACCACTCATTTCAGCACGGTCTCGCCGTATTTTCAAGGAATTCCTTTTCTTCTTCTTTTTTTTCTCATTTATATCTCTATATAAAAAAATCAAGTTTAGGATTTACGGTTAAAATTTAAAATTAGAATTTAAAAAATTAGGTTTAAGGTGTATTTTCTAAAATTTAAAATTTAAGTTAAAACTTAAAATTTAATTACTTAATGTTGGGCATAAAAATTAGGTAAAAGATTTTTGTTTTTATAAAAAAATAGAATATTTTTGTTCCTTTCCTCAAGAAATACAGCATCCGCTTTCTTTTAATTTACATTTTATTATCTGAAAAAAATGTATTTTTCAATTTAATATATGAATTTAGTTTTAAGATTCACTTTAGTATTTACATATTTTATTGGTTCAATTGGATACTTGTTTTTTAATTTAAATTGATACCTAAGTTTGATTATTTGGTGCAGATTATAGATTTATTTAAATCAATATAAATCATGAAGTCAAATCAATTTGAATTAAAAAATCAATTTTAAATATCTATTCGGACAAAAAACTCAAATAGTAATATCTTAAAACCAATTTTAAGTATTAAAATATGTATTCACCTTTTTAATAATGAAGTGATACTAAATCATTTACTGCAAAGCCCTATATTTCTATTTGGTGAAACTTAAATTTGAAAATATAATGTTTTCAATGTTTTTAGTATAATAATCATCTATATTTAATCTATCAATTAATTAATTTAAATTAAATATTATTATTTGAAATTTTTGTCTGATTAGATAATGAGTGATCACATTAAAAAAGAAAATAATGTTTGTTTTAAATAATTCAGATTCGAACAGTTTTATTTATAAAATATATATAATCAATTCTTTACGGATATTCAAAAATTATTTGGATTGAGAGATCAGAATAACCTATAAAACTTATATAAACTTAAATCTTAATATAAAAATATAATATCTTTACTTAATAATAATATAATTTAGATTTTATTCGTACATACCCGTTTGCTTCCCACCCTAGCACTTTAAGAAATCTTCAGAAAAAAATCATTGGACTTTATCCATATGAATCCATGGTTTATGTTTTCTTTGGTTGTACAAGATTGACCAATTTTTTCAGTCCTTTGTATGGTTCATTTTTTAAGTTTTTGTGTAAATAAAGTACCATTTATCCAAATATATATAATAAACTTTATATTTACATCAACATCGTTTTAGTCATTGAAACAAAAATCAATAAAGAGGTTTTGTCAGTAGCCCTGCTTTCTTTCCAATAAACATATGTGCCACCAACCCCACGTATATGGCCAACATCCTTTCCTTTTGTATCTCCTAACCAATTATTTCTTCCGTCTCATAAATTTTATTTTTTTATATAATTTTTAAAAAGAAAAAATATGCAAAAAAACTATTATAAAATAATTAAAATAATAATTCTATTCTTAAAAAATTAAAATTTATTTTGTCAAAAAAACTCAAAAGAGGATAAAAATGTATTTAATAAAAGTAGTTGAATTATTTAAAGAAACAATTTAAATAAGATAATTTTAAAACACAAAATGACATGTTTTATGGGACAACGAGAATAATAGCTACTCCATCTGTCCTATTAAAATTGTTATTATTGATAAAAATATATATTTTAAAAACCTGTAATCAAATATTATATATTATAAAATTTAATTATTTAAAATATTGAATATAATAAAGTCGAAGTTTAAATTTTTTGACTTTCAAAGAGTCAATAAGAGAATTCTCGTAGGACATAGGGACTATTTTTCTTTTATCTTAGTTGTATTCTTGATAACATCATTTCAGTTCTAATCATTCACGATAATTCGTTTCGATTATCGATTTTTATATTAGTTTGAGTTATTTTATTTTAATAAAATGACTTTATTTTATAATTTTTTTTCTTAGCTCTTTGCTCCTATGTACTTGTTTAAAGTGATTTGGTGTTACATTAATTTTATTTTATTTTTAAATAATTTTTAGGAAGATTCTTTTATATAATATCATTTGATTTCTTAACGGTTAATTAAACATTTTAATGTTAAAATGGATATAAATAAGCGGAGTTTTATACCTTGGAGAGGCTAGGATGCGCACTAAATTCTCCAAGGCTGTGATGGCATTTTTGAATGACTAGACTGCGCAAACTTTTTAATGTTTGCTCCAACCCTAAAGATCAAACATGTTTAAATGATATCTCTATGTTAACATCACTGCATCTTAAAATTATACATTTTGAGAAAAAAGCACACGACTTAACTAACTCCTAATTCAATTGATATTGTTTGTTGTTATAGCATTTTGTAAATTTTAAATACTCGTTAATCTCAAGTTTAGAGCATCGGGTGTTCGTGATTGTTTAGGCATTATATAAAAAATTTGTACATATTTTTTTTTATTAGATAGAGAATTAATTAAACATAATTCACCACTCAATCAATTAATAAATCTCAATTTAATACATATTTTGGTCTTTGTATTAAAATACAATTCTCATCTCATTATTATTTTTCATTTAGATTTTCATTTGAACTTTTTATTATGTTATCATGTTAGTCCGTTTGACATTTTTTTTCGTTAAAAAATGAAAACAAAGAATTCAAAAAAAAAATATAAAATTGAAAAATTCTAAAAACCCTAAATGTATTAAAAATAACACAACTGTTTTTCTATTTTGGGATTTATTTTTTATTTAAAAAATCAAATATGAACCTGTTGAGTGGTACTAGTGGTAAAGGATGATGTACTTCATCCAGGTGATCTAGGTTTGAGCACCATATATGCACGGTATGTGTGTTATTAAAGGACTAAGAAAATTGAACAGATACTACCTTATAATCACACCAACATATTCAAAAAAAATTAAGCATAGTTACAATTTTGGAAACATATAAATTCATTTGCTCGATTTCATTTTTCACAAAAAAAATATAAATTCAAAAGGCATAAATTTTGATTATTTTTATATTTCTATAAAAAGTTTACATTTTTGTGATTTTATTTTTTTGATTTAGTAGATAAGTATTTACATTCCTAATACAAATGTTGAGATTCAAATCTATGCCTATATTTTAATATATGGTTAAATTATAATAATCAAATTATGAAACTTTTCTATATAAGGAGGAATTTATAATAATTATGAAACATACAAATGGTTCTTTTGTTGTCCTATCGCACCAACTTGCTTCGCACTCTTGGCTTTGGTGGATGAGTCTTCCAATGAGAATTTTATGTATACATAAAACCTCAAACTCGAGACATGCTTAAGCGATATCAAGCCCTTTACCTCTTAGGCCAACCCCATTGGTATAAAAATAATTATTTTAAGGAAAATACTTTGATACACAAGCTTGAGTAAACTTTAGTTTATACAAGCTTTTTAATTTCAGGGTTTAGAAATTTAGGTTGTGATTTAGGGTATAAAATCTAAAGTTTACTGTTAGAATTTAGGGTTTAAGGTTTAGATTTTATATTATATAGCTTAAATACGAAGAATTGTGTAATTTCTTTACACAGCTTGTGTATTAAAATATAATTCTTTTTTTAATATATGTTTAAATTATGAGACCGTTAAATTAATATATTTAATGATTATGTTTAAATTATAATAATTAAAGATGAATTTATTAATTAATAGGATTTTTAATATATACTTTTTATATAAGGATCTGTTTAGATATTTTTAAAAGGAGAGAAATCTAATTTTTTTAAAGTATGAGACTTTTTCTGCTAAAAAAAGCATTCCTTTGCTTGAACTTATCCTCCTTTCATTGCAACGATTCATCAATCAATGTCATAAACTTATTTAATTAATATAGAAGATTGGAAGAAAAAACAAAACACAAAAAACCTGCATCGTCAACACGTGACACGTCCATACCTTGAATTTTCTACTAAATTATATTTTCCATATGAAATTGATTTTTAAATTAAAAAAATCCTTTAATTGTGGATGCTTTAAATCCTAGATGTTTTTTTTTTATCAAAAAGTCCTAAGCCTTGTTTGGTAAAAGAAGTTCGAGCTAAAATTAAATGTTTAAATTATTTTTAGAGGTTTGATTAGTTAAATTCCTTAATTTAAATGTTTGGTGAATATATGATTATAATATCGGATTAAAGTAAAATATATCATTTTAAAAAATCTTTTTTTAAGATTTTTTAAGTTAGAGATTCGGATAAAGACTATTTTATTTTTGATAATTATAATATTTGTTCTAAATAATATAAATTTAATTAACTAATAAAATTTAAAAATAATTTCATAAATAAAAACTAATATATAAATTAATAAATACATATAAATTTAATAATTGATAAAATTATATTCAAATATAATTATATCCTTATATTCAAAATACATATAAATTTAATAATTGATAAAATTATATTCAAAATATAATTTTATAAATAAAAAATTAAATAAGTATCAAATATAATTATATCCTTATATATCATTTTATTTATTTAAATAATTAAATAAATATAAATTATTAATTAATTTTACTAAATATTTTTATATAATCAACCAATACAATCTATTAATTAAATCAATTAATATTATCTATCCATCGTTAATTATCTATAAATTATCAAACAATATCCGGATTATATACAAGTTGGTGGATATGTCAAATAAATAGTATCGACACTTGTGGCCGTTTCCATTTGGAGGATTCAGGTTCTTCAATTTCTTTGCTTATCTTTTCTTTTTTCATTAAAAAAAAAAGCTTTTCTCTGAGCATAAACAAGAGAAAAGAAGAATTCAGAGATTATCCTCTGTGGCCATGGCAGCTCGCAGAATCTCTTCACTGCTTACTCGTTCACTCTCTGCTTCTTCCTCTGTCTCTACTTCTCTGCTTTCATCTCTAGGTGCTCATTCATCTCCTTCACCCTGTTGTTTCTTTGATTTGCTTCAAGTTTTGTTTTGTTTTTGTAAGCTTAGATATGCTTGTAAAGTCTCTTGGTTTTTGATTTAACATAATAGTTTCTGTTTGGTTGATGAGAAATTTAACAGTAGAAAGGAAAATGTTGGTTGTTTTGGTCTATTTGTGTTTTAGCCTCTCTTTTTTCGTGTGTTGGGGGAAAAGGTTCAAGCTTTGTGCTTGTGTTGTGCAATCTGTTCTTACAATCTAGCTAAAGTTTAGTTTTTTTTGCTGCTATCTAAAGCAAAATAAGGAAATAGAAAAGCCAGTATAAAATGCTATCACCTAAGAAAAATAGAGCAAGGGGACATAGCGTTTTCACAAGTACCACTGTACCATGCTTATTGCTCCCTTTCAGCAATAAATGCATTTGGTCTAATTTTCTCATCTTTCTAACCGAGTTGGACCAGTCACTGACTCACTGTTTTTCATTTAATTTCCCAATTTTCTTCTCAGAACTGTTTTTTTTTTTTTGATTTATGTTTTTCGGGTTCTTGGCTGTGGTGTGCTGTGCCTCCCAACAATTCTCAGGAATTTCTATGTAAAGCAGTAAACTTTCCCCCCTTTTTTCAGGGAAAAGCAGTGGCAGGAATGCATGTGTTAGGAGGTTTTGCAATGCTGCGGCTCTGGAAGATCTGGTTGTTCCACCTGTTCAAATATCCTACACTCAGCATTTAATTGATGGGAAATTTGTAGATGCTGCATCCGGTAAATAAAAGAGTTTTTAGCTTTACTTTGTTTTGTGCAATGAAGCTGATATTATTTGATGACATTTGTTGAACAGGGAAAACATTCCCTACTTATGACCCTCGTACTGGAGAAGTGATTGCACATGTTGCTGAAGGGGATGCCGAAGATATTAACCGAGCAGTTGCCGCTGCTCGCAAGGCATTCGATGAGGGACCGTGGCCGAAAATGACTCCCTATGTAAGGATTTCGATTTGGGATTGGGTTTACGATATGGAAAGATTTCTGATTTTGTTAATGCTTTTGTTTCAGGAACGTTCACGGATACTGTTGCAGTTTGCCGATTTGGTCGAGAAACATAGTGAGGAGCTCGCTGCTTTGGAGACATGGAATAATGGAAAGCCTCATGAGCAGGCTGCTAAATCTGAATTGCCAATGCTTGTTCGCCTTTTTCACTACTATGCCGGTTGGGCAGATAAGATCCATGGGCTAACAGTTCCGGCTGATGGACCTCACCATGTTCAGACATTGCATGAGCCTATAGGTGTTGCAGGACAGATAATTCCATGGAACTTTCCCCTTCTCATGTTTGCTTGGAAGGTTGGGCCTGCATTGGCATGTGGCAATACCATAGTCTTAAAGACTGCTGAGCAAACTCCTTTGACTGCTCTCTATGTGGCTAAGCTGTTCCATGAGGTAAGCGCAATAATGATCAGTATTATTGGATTTTTGTTAGAATAAGGAGTCGAATAAAAATGTCTGAACACCCCATTGTTTTTTGCTGTTATTAAACTTGTCTTAACCGTCATGGAAAGATGTCTGTTTGTGCACTTTCTACTCAAAGTGATGGATGTGCAAATGAACATACACATCCAAGACAAACGAAAAGCTTTTGTATTATGCAACGGGTTCCCTATTACATAAAAAGGATGTTGAATATATGTTCAGATTATGTTTACTTCAAAATTGCCTGAATCACTTCTACTGCAATATTGACGAGCATTTTGATCACCAAGGCACCATTTTGAAATCTTCCTTGAATTGTTTATGACAGGCTGGTCTCCCTCCAGGTGTTCTGAATGTAGTTTCTGGCTATGGTCCAACAGCTGGTGCTTCTCTTGCCAGCCACATGGATGTAGACAAGGTATCAAAATTCTACACTCTCCAAATCTCCCGTCTTCTATATTGTTTCATAAATTCATGATAATATAATTATATAACAGCATATACTCTTGACAAATAACCCTTGAATTCATATATAAATGATGTCAAAAAAAATCAGTAGACTCTTCATTGGTTGGTCACTCGGTCTGGTCCTTGTTAAATACGCCTCAATTTTTACCTGTACAATGCACACCTTAATTCTGTTTTCAGTTATGCCTATGGTTTGTACCAAAAAAGTTACAAATACAGAATGCAATGATGTTGAAGTAACAAGCTTCATTGGGCTATGGCTGAATGGTAACTGGATTGAGAGTTCAGACCGCTGTTCTGTTAGAGAGAGGAACTAAAATAATACCAAAGCAAGAATATGGATCTCTGTAAAATAAAACTATGATTTGACTTGGAACATAACTTGCCTGCATTTGGAGTTTAATGTTCCCCTTGTTGATATCGAGTTCCATGGGTTGATGAGTTGACACCCCTAAAACTTTGATGATGCATGCTGGATGTACTTTGAAATACCAATGTCTAATTCCATTAAAACTTTGTTTGCAGGTTGCATTCACCGGATCAACCGATACTGGTAAGATTGTGCTTGAATTGGCTGCAAGAAGCAATCTTAAGCCAGTGACGTTAGAGCTTGGAGGGAAATCACCTTTCATAGTATGCGAAGATGCTGATGTTGATAAAGCTGTGGAGCTTGCTCATTTTGCTTTGTTCTTTAATCAGGTTTCTTTGATGAGTTTCTTTGATAATTTTTGGATGTTTGAGATACCTGGGAGACTTCTCTAATGCTTCTTTCTTCAGGGGCAATGTTGCTGTGCTGGGTCTCGCACTTATGTTCATGAACGTGTATATGATGAGTTCCTAGAGAAAGCAAAGGCACGTGCCCTGAGACGTGTTGTTGGTGACCCCTTCAAGAAGGGTGTCGAGCAAGGTCCTCAGATTGACACGGAGCAGTTTGAGAAAGTTCTGAGGTACATAAGAGCAGGGCAGGAAAGCAAGGCAACCCTTGAATGTGGAGGTGACAGGCTTGGAACAAAAGGATACTTCATCCAGCCAACCGTTTTCTCAAATGTTACGGACGATATGCTGATAGCACAGGATGAAATCTTCGGTCCAGTGCAATCTATCCTCAAGTTCAAGGATCTTGACGACGTGATTCGAAGGGCGAACACCACCCGATACGGTCTAGCAGCCGGGGTGTTCACGAGAAACATAGATACAGCAAACACGTTGACACGGGCGTTGAGGGCGGGGACAGTTTGGGTTAATTGCTTTGATGCGTTTGATGCTGCTATTCCTTTGGGAGGGTACAAGATGAGTGGCATTGGGAGGGAGAAAGGGATATACAGTCTTCATAACTACTTGCAGGTAAAGGCGGTTGTTACTCCTCTGAAGAACCCAGCATGGTTGTAATTTTCGTTTGGTCGGATTATCCCTTACCTACGTGTTTATGAAAAAAAGGAACATTGCCTTGTTTCGTTTGGAACATAATAAAAGTTATTAGCACCCAGGAGTGAGTTTTGTAATTATGCTATGGAAGGGAAGGATCAAACAAAACCATTGTGTTGTGTCCTCTTTGTCTTTAATTGCTGCCGTGCCTTGTGTTGTACCGTCGTTGCCAATAATGGGATGATCCCAAAGTAATGTTTTTCATCTTCTTCATTTTCTCTGTTTATAATATAATATAATATAATATAATGTTTTTATGTGTCCACGTGTATACCGGACGGCTTCAGCTTTAGAACCATAACAGATATTTTGATTTTAATAATTGAATATTCCTAAGCCGTTGCTTTGCACGTACGACTTGGTATGTGAAGAATATAAATTCTTCAAATTTTTTAGGTCAATTAATTTACTAAAAATTAGCTATTAATGATCATATTATGGAGTAAATTTTAATAATTCAAATATAAGTTTTGTAACTTTTTATAATTAAATAACTCATCTATATAATTTATCTAAATAAATAAATTAAAAAATATTTTAATTATTAGATATTAACCAGAGATTTTAAAATCTACTCAATTAGAAGATTTAGAAGAAAAAAAGAAGCATAAACATAAAAGAAAATCTGAATAAACATCTATATATATATATATATATATATAATCACGAAAGATGGCCCAATCAAACATACAATGGATAGCCTTTACACCTGTGGAAGAAATCCCCAACGAGCTCTTGGCGCCAACTTTCTTTGATGTAGATAAACTCGGTTTAGAACTGCACCGTACTCCTTTCGCCTGGGATGTTCTTGATTAGTTTCTTAACGAAGACGATAATAAAAAAGACGAAGAGACTGCACCGCACTTCTTTAGACTCGAAACAGTGGATCATGCTGAAGCAAAAGGTGCAAGGAGGTAATCGTTGCATACCTTTTATTCTACATTATTGATATATTCTCAATTCTCATCGAATGCTTGCTCGTAATTTCATATTTTATGATGCATTCGACGTTCGGACATTTTTTTCCATACAACTTCTTGAAAAGTTGTACTTTGTTGAGTTGTCCATGTGGTAGGTTTAGGAAGCTAGCAAATCGAGAGTCTGCTAGACGTGTTAGAAGAAAAAAAAAAGGCTCAATCGACCGAACTCGAGACAAAAGTGCCTCTATTTGTTAGTGTTGTTTCCCTCATTGTCTTTGAGCTATATAAACCTAATCCGTTATTTAATGTAGATTGCTCAATTAAGACTCAAAAAGACAACCTTCGTCTGCTATCTCACTGATATAACTCAAAAGTACAACAAAACAGCTATCGATAATATAGTTTTAACAGCTAATGCTAAAGCACTGGAGGCAACGGTAAATGACTTACTTGATATATTCATCTTAAATTTGAGTTTCTTGTTGCAAACTGGTCGAAATTTTGGCTTCAAAGATGGTTCGAGTTACCATAGTTTGATTCGATAAGCGAACTAAAACTTGTAGACATCTTTTTATGTATGATGTAGTTGATATCTGTACTTAATACTACGTGCATTGGTGAAAACCTTTTTTTAGGTGAAAATGAAGAAAGCTGAGGTCGTGAGAGTCACTGGTATACACCCAGCGTTCCTTGCATCACCTGAAATATCGTCAATGAGCATGTCCTCATTCAATGAAAGTCTCTCCTATACGTCTATAGATGCTAATCGAAAACGTGTTTGTGATCCAACCTTATCATCAAACAAGAGAAAAACAACCAAGAAATTGAGAGAGAGTAAATTTTGGTGTGGGGTAAAAGGTAGGGGGTCCATTTTATAGTGGAAATCTCACCGGTTGGGTTGCGAATATTTAATGAAACTCGCGTCCTGTAGTACGCGAGTTTCAGAATTCGCGCCTCACCAAACACAAGTTCTATGTAAATTTAAGGCGGTAATTAAAATTTTCAACCGTTCAAGTTATTATGCAGGAACTCGCGCCCCACCAAACGCGAGTTCCGTCCTTCCCCAAACAACGCGATAAATTTGCATCGTTTCGTATGGAAATCTCGCCAAACTCGCATCTTAGAAGGAGCTAGTTTTGTTTGTTTTTTAAACAAATTGGGAGAAAGGATAAAATAATCCACATCGAATGAAACTCACGTTTGTCTAAGTGCGAGTTCTAAAAACGTATCGTACAGACCGCAAGTTCTAAATACGTGACACGAATGAGGATATTTTTTCAAATATTGTTCAAAGGGGTAGATTTCCAATTAAATTTCCGAGAGAATTTTCAACCAATATTGCCCTTTCCAAAGGAAGTTAATTTCCTCAAGCATTCATTCATGGTTTTGGGGCAGAAAAGTGTTTGGAGAGTTTCAATATGGTGCCATGCCAGAAACAGGTGATGCCTTTCATAACATTAGTATATTTTTTATTAGTTTGTAAGCATTCATACGGTCAAGGCCATTTTCAATCAATAATGTGAATCTGGTTATTAAATTGCCAAGTGTTGAAGATAGTGAATGGTTCTGAGTTTTCACACGTTTACTCCTGACTCATCCTCCCAAGGTCCCATCCCTCAATGAATTTTCATTCAAAAATCTAATCAACCCTTAATAATATTATAATACTAGTAGTAATTAATTAAGAAGAAAAGGTTTAAATCAAGGAGAAAAGGACATAAAATGCGCGTGATATACGTCAGGAGACGGTTGGTCCACGTGGATACCGGATCGCATCAGCATTAGAATTTTCGTTCCAAGGCCTAAGCACGTACGACTTGGTATCCGAATCTCATTCACTCATGGTGCATGAGATAACGACATCCCACCTCACACCTTTGATTTTTTAAATTTTTGGTCCAAAGATATTTCTATGACTTCTCAAAACTAGAAACTTGTAGAATGATGATTGGTTTGACCCACTATAATTTTATAATAGGCTGCACCTAGTATTTTTCCTAATCCTGTTTCATTCCTTACGTAAATATTTGCCAAATTACGTGTTAGTATGATCTAACCGAAGCTCTATTTATAGGTCCGATTTGTCACGTTATTTATGATATCAATCAATAAAAAATATTAATTTCATTAAATTTTTTCATGTCATCTTTTTACTAAGTAAATCTACAATTGTTAAAAAGTTGTTTTTAATTTAATTTACAATAAATCTGAGTAAAAATTCATTTGGTAAAAAGATGACATGAAAAAATTTAATGAAATGGATGTTTTTTATTAGTTGGGACCATGAATAACGTGGCGAGCCGAAACTATGATATAATTTCTCAAATTTATGTTATGTCTGCCATTAAATCCGTTACTCTATTTTAACTCATTCACAATATTTGTCCTCTGTTTTCATCTATTAATATTATTATTTAATCAACAAGCTTTCACTTCGGTCAGCAGCAGCAGTCACACGACCAAAAATACTGTTTGAAAGTTAGCTTTGAGCATTCCAACATACCCGATTTCTTGGGTAACATGACTTATTTTCGTTGGCCCAGATGTCCTTGGTCGGCGTTGTAGGATCAAATATCGTCGTCCAGCCAGCCGAAGCACTTTAGAAGGGAATATATTAGGAGGGTGGTGAGGCGTTATTTAGGTGGTGCAATGGGTAATTTATGGTTTCGAGAGTCCATTTTTGTTTCATCTAGTATAGATTTTCGGATCTAATATTTTTGCTCTTTTGAAGTGGTTGTATTCAAAACTTTATTGATATTAATATGATATACTTTTTTTTCACTTAAATTTAGGAATTTTTTTTAATAAGCCTTATATCTATATATTGTATTATATAATTTTTATTCATAAAATCGTACAATAGTTATATTTCAGAAGAAGAAAAAAATAATTTAACTTTAAAAATAATTCTTGTAAGAATTAATTATATTTATATCTATATATAATGTCGAGATTAATAGAAGGAGTTGATTAATATAATATTTGTTTGACGTGTTGAGAACCATTCCTTCATGTTTCGAAGTGTATCAGTATCAATATCTCCGAATTAACATCACATTTTAGCAGTTTCGGAGAAGCAATCACCTCAACACTCCACTTTCTCTCGACACGTGGTCAACTGACTTCATAACATGCCACGTGTCCGCCCGTATTTTCCCGTTATATTTTGGGTTGGAGGAACTGAAACCCATCACTAAGCTTATAACAAGTTTGGGGATTTTATGCACGTAAAAAGAAACAGAATCCTCTCTTTTTCTTTTCACTACCGTTTAAATTTTACTCAATGATACAAAAAGTTTCCGATCAAATTGACCGCCGGATGTTTTCTTTTCCGGCTGTTCATCCTTGCGAAGCAGTTTCTCCGGTGACGCTACTCCGCTCCTTAATCATTCTTTCTCAAAATATCAGTAATTATCAGTCCAAATCCTTTGCTACTCAAAGAAGAAATGCCCGGGAAACGATTCGAAAAATCGGGATACTCCTCGTGTTTTTCGAGGAGATTCACGATCGCGATTTAGTTGTTCCCCAGTCGACCGTGCTTTGCTTCTCTGAGCTTCATCTTACTTTCCAGAAAATTAACTTCTTGTTGGAGGATTGCTCTCGAGAAGGAGCAAGGCTATGGATTTTAATGAAGTCGGAGATGGTGGCCACTCAATTTCGAGTGCTAATAAGAACTGTTGCCACCGCGCTCGATGTTTTGCCATTGGATTTGATTGATGTTTGTGGCGAAGTGAAGGAATTGGTGGAGTTAGTCGCGAAGCAAGCACGAAAGGCGAAAATCGAGATTGACCCTGATGATGAAAGAGCCATGAGACGAGTTCTTTCAATTTTGGATCGGTTCGAGAAGGGAATGGAGCCCGAATTTCAAAATTTAAAATGGGTTCTTGATTATCTTCATATCAGAACCTGGAGCGATTGCAACAGGGAAGTCAAATTCTTGGAAGAACAATGCATTGAAGGTGAAGAAAGAGAAGTGTCATTTCTAAGTAGTTTGCTGGGGATCATGTGTTACTGCCGGGGAAGGATTTTCGATACTTTGGATGGTCAAAATGCCGATCAAACACAAGTACGATGCAACATGGAGATTATCAGTTGCTTGAACCCCGAAGATTTTCGCTGTCCGATATCGCTGGAACTAATGATAGATCCGGTCACTGTCTCCACTGGACAGACATACGATCGGCCTTCCATACAAAAATGGTTGAAAGCAGGGCATTCCATTTGTCCCAAAACAGGGGAGAAGCTAACAAGCACCGAACTGGTCCCCAACACAAATCTCCGCAGGCTAATCCATCAGTTTTGTGCTGATAATGGGGTATCTCTCGCCAATACAGGAAAGAAAAGCCTCGACATAACGAGGATGATCGTTCCCGGCAGTCCGGCGGCCGTGGAGGCAATGAAGTTTCTGTCGAAACTCCTAGTGAGAAGGCTAGTATTTGGACCTAGTGAGCAGAAAAACAAGGCTGTTTACGAGATACGTTTGCTTGCGAAATCGAACATTTATAACAGGTCTTGCTTGATTGAAGCTGGAGCGATCCCACCTCTTTTGAACCTCTTGTACTCTTTCAATAAGTTAATACAAGAGAATGCAGTTGCAGCTTTGTTGAAGCTTTCAAAGCATGCCAGTGGGAAGAAAGTGATGGTTGAAAGTGGGGGATTGAGGTCTATTCTTGCTGTTCTTAAGAGGGGAATGAGTTTGGAAGCAAGGCAAATAGCTGCAGCAACAATATTTTACCTATCTTCAGTGAAAGGATATAGGAAATTAATTGGAGAAATAGATGAGGCAATCCCGGGACTTGTTGATCTCATCAAGGAAGGTACGCCATGTGGGAAAAAGAACGCAGTGGTAGCACTCTTTGGACTCATTTTATATCCCGGAAACATTCAAAGGGTCATCGGTGCCGGAACTGTCCCGTTGCTCCTCGATGTCCTAGCTTCGTCGGACAAACACGAGCTCATCACGGATTCAGTAGCGCTTCTCGCGCCCTTGGCAGAGAGTTTTGAGGGAACGTTCACTATTCTCCAGGCTTCGTCTTTGCCTCTAATAACAAGGATTTTGCAATCTTCAACATCTCAAGCGGCGAAGGAACATTGTGTTTCCATCTTACTGTGTTGCTGTAACAACGGCGGCCACGAGGCCATCGCTGTATTAGCTAAGGATCCTTCGGTCATGAGCTCCCTGTACTTGCTTACGACGGAAGGCACAACTCAGGCAAGCAAGAAAGCTCGCTCACTGATCAAGAGTCTTCACAAGTTTCGTGAAACAAGCTCATCGGGACAAGGGTGTCAAGCATTTACACAGGAACAATCAGTTCATGTCTAGTAGCAGTAATCAAGGATTCTTTTCATTTTGTTATTGTAAATATATACTTGTAGTCGTTAAGATTTGAATTTCGAGACATTAGCTCAGTTTTTGCAGGAGCTAATGACTACATCTCTATCGTGATCACAATTACTTTTACTATGGAGTGAAAAATTTGTATCATAATTCTTTTGTATCAAATAAATAAAACAAGTTTGAAAGGGCCAAAAAAATGCTTATAATTGAATACCATGCAAGATATCCAGCATAATCAATTGGGTTAAGTTCTTTCCGTTTTCTCCCATGGAGCATACTAAGAAGAGGGAATAGCAATTCAGTCTAAACAAATAATACCATTACCAGTAAAGGCCAAGGGATCAAGCTCCCTGTGTGCTGGAAAGCTGGAATCTAATGAGAAGATCTAGCAAATTCAGTCTCAACAACACGACCGTTGATATTTGACAAATTTATTAGTTTGTAACTTTTATAATTAAATGACTTGCACTATGTCGGTATATATAGTTATTTTCAAATAAATAAAATAAAAAATTTTTTAATTATTAAATATTAATGAGAATTATTATAAAATCATATTATGGAATAACTTTTATTATTCAAATCTGAGTCATAAGATTTGGAACAAAAAATTGTTTTAAAGTTTATTCAAATAAATAAACATAAAATTAAAATATAAATAAGAGATTCTATAATATATATATAATCACAAGATTTGGAATATAAAAGTCCAATCAAAACATAAAAAAATATGAATAAACATCTTTATATTCTATGGAAGAAATCTCCAACGAGTTCTTGGCATTGACCTTCTCCGATGTAGATGTTCTCGGTTCTGAACTGCACCCTACTCCTTCCAGTTGGGATCTTCTTAAGAATATTTCAGCCGAAGACGATAGTAAAAAAGATGAAGAGACTGAGGAGAATTTGGAGAAGGAGAATGGGACGACATTATCGCTTAATGATAATGTTCTCGTGTCTGTAGATGAATACGACCCAGCTTATCTTAAGATGAAGTTTTTCTTGTCCTATGATGCTGTTTCCAATACCTGGCCAACTGTAAGTATTATTTTACATACTATTATTCTTGATTTGCATGTGTTTAATTTGAACGATGAGAAAAGGACAAGAGTAGGGAAACAAAAGTTTAAGATCTCTAATAATTTATTACAAGTTAATTAGAGTTTTAATAAAAAAAATTATGAAACATTCTCTTAACAAGAAACATGAATTCCTAGATATTAGTATTTTTTGGATTGTTCAATATTGGTTATAGATACATGTTTAATATAATTTATTATAGGTTAGTTAGGGTTTAATATACCTTCTGATCAATGGCAGTTAAAGACCTGTATCGGCTCAATATAATTGGGTTGTATTTGTTTCTCCATGGATAAACAAGAGAATTGTCAGGTTTTTTGTTTGTTGTTTACGCGTATAGAACATGCTTGTATTCTATAATTTGAAACTAGATTATATTGAAAAAGAATATATTTATATTTAAAAACTAATATATTGGATATAATTAGCAAATCTTTAGATATATTGTTCAAATAAATATCTGAAAGATTATATCAATATATTTATGTTTATAAACAAGTTTTGATTAGGATAATATAAAAACAAGTTTCTGAAACAATGGATTCAATGCCTGCTGAAGCAAAACGTGCAAGGAGGTAACCATTGCATACCCTTTTTTCTACGTTATTGATACATTCTCAATTTTCATCGAATGTTTGTCTGTAATTTTATATTTTTATGATGAAATCGACGTTCAAACATTTTTTTTCCATATAGCTTCTTGAAAAGTTGTACTTTGTTGAGTTCTATTCTCACCAATTGATCCATGTGGTGGGTTTAGGAAACTAACAAATCGAGAGTCTGCTAGGCGTGTTAGAAGAAAAAAGGAGGCTCAGTTGACCGAACTCGAGACAAAGGTGCCTCTGTTTGTTAGTGTTGTTTCCTTCATTGTCTTTGAGCTATAGAAACTTAATCCGTTATTTAATGTAGGTTGCTGAATTAAGACTCAAAAAGGCAACCTTCGTGCGCTGTCTCACTGACATAACCCAAAAGTACAAAAACGCAGATGTCGACAACAAAATTTTAACAGCTAAGGTTAAAGCACTGGAGGCAATGGTAAATGACTTACTTGATATATTGGTCTTAAATTTGAGTTTCTTGTTGCAAATTGGTCAAAATTTTGGCTTCAAAGCTGGTCCGAGTTACCAGTGTTTGATTCGATGAGCGAACCGAAACTTTTAGACATCTTTGTATGTATGATGTAGTTGATATATTGTACTTAATACTACGTGCATTGGTGAAAACCTTTTTCTAGGTGAAAATGAAGGAAGCTGAGTTCACTAGAGTCTCCGGTTTACACCTGACGTTCCTTGCATCACTCGAAATATCGACAATGAACATGTCCTCATTCAATGAAGTCTCTCCTATACGTCTACAGATGCTGTTGTTCCCATGCGAGACGGCCTGAATCAGCCCTTGTATCCGGCTGCTGCAGACAATCCTATATTCCACATATGACCTGAAAACCAAGAATGTTGAATTTTCATACAAGACAAATTTACAAATTGACCCTTGACAACTTATTTTATATATATTCTTTTTATGTTTATATATTCCTTTATATGTATGACTTTTATTAAGTTAAAATGTAAATATTAACATCTTTTAGACCAATCATAAATGATTGTAAAAAACATACTTGTTTTATTAAAGTTCTTAGAATGACTATTTTTAAAAGGTCCTTAGTCGAGTATCTTTGTAGGTGTGGACAACTAAGATGCATTTAAGACTAAAATGTAGTTGATTGATGACAAAGTGTTGTCATTGACATGGAGATATCAAAATCAATACATGAGTATGTGTTAGAGAAAAACATATTAGACATACCCGCTATGAGCATGTTTCTTGGAGTATGCTCAAAGACCAATCATAAGATGATTGTAAAAAACATACTTGTTTTATTAAAGTTCTTAGAATGACTATTTTTAAAAGGTCCTTAGTCGAGTATCTTTGTATGTGTGGACAACTAAGATGCATTTAAGACTAAAATGTAGTTGATTGATGACAATGTGTTGCCATTGACATGGAGATATCAAAATCAATACATGAGTATGTGTTAGAGAAAAACATACTAGACTGACCCGCTATGAGCATGTTTCTTGGATTATTATGTGACAGTCAAAACATTGCTCATAAGTGATAAATACATGTATGATCCTCAAACTTGAGATCATCATTATTTCAACATTGTGAGTCACATATTTGGATACAGTCAAACATGTGTCGTAGCTGACTACACTATAAAGACTCTTTTTGAATATGTCGCGAACTATGTAGTAAGATATGATTGGTCAATATAGGATTTGTCCCTCCTACATAATAGGAGAAAATATTGAAGGCCACTTGATTGAGTGAGACTAGAAATACATGGCCATGCTCGAATAAATTGATATGATTATAATAGTCATTCGTTGATAATAGTTTACTCGACATATCAAAAAAATATTAGATGAATTATACAAGTGTGACTATTCAATGACTTGTTTCCATTCTAGATATAAGGACAAAAGGTTTTATACATAAACATTAATCATAGAAAGGTTATGTTGAACCACGACTTCCTGTAACTTAGGTAGCAATGATGTATTGCTAGATGCCACTCATTGCTTGTAATAGTAGAATTGTTCTAAATATTACTGCTAACATTACACGAACCTACAAATGTCACACCTTATGATTGAAACGAACATATATCGACTAGATAACATATGTACAAACTTATTGTACATGAAATTAGTTAATATATATATATTTGATTTTACTTAAAACCAAAATTATTATAATTATATAATTTCGTTTATATATATTTTAATGTTAGATAATTATTGTAATTATCAAACACTGTTAAAATATATATCCCTAAAGAAACCGAATTGAAGTAGAATTAGATTCTACATATTTAATTATGTTCGGTTAAATATATTATATAAAATTGAATTTAAGTATAATTAGGTTTCTGAATGCTATATAAAGTCATAAGGTCTAGCAGCCAAGATTTATGCCTACTGCTAGTAACTTCTTTAATAGTTAAAGAAGTAAAATATTGTTTGTTTCGTTCGGGTGGACTGCGTAGAGATCAGAACGCTGCCGTTACGACTAGAATTCAACATAATGCTAGAGGAATTGAATTCTCCTTACATCTCTACAGTTTTTCAGATTTAATTAAGGTAATGTTTCATCCCTTTCACACCAAATTTGTTCCTCGTACATGGATCACTGTTGGAATTCGCTGGATAATTTTTTCGATGCGTCATGTGGTGTACCAACGTTTCCCTACAGTGGTATCAAAGCTACTTGTATGATGCAGATTCAAACTTAAATAATTGGATAATGTTATTGTATGAGATGCATGTTACTATATTAAGATTTGTTCGATTTTGGCAAATATATGATATTTTCGCGCTATAGATCGTTCGCGCCTAATTGATTGTTCCTAGTAACTAAGTGTTAGCCATCATTTTTTGTTTGGGTTATTAGATGTTAAGCATTAACATACATGGGTTATAGTTATATTTGACTAATGGCTAGTCTGTAAATTTTGTGCGGGGGAAAAATAACAAGACTTGTTCCAGTAAAAACCTCATGGATTTAAATATCCTGAAAAACATGATTATGTTGATAAAACTTATCAATTTCGCCCCTTGACCCCTTCGTAGGAATAATCCGGTAAGATTTTAATAACAAACCACTTCATTATTATGTTTGTTATGCATGGTGTTTAAAATGCATGGTTATATATCATATAGTTTGATTTTGTATTTTTATAAATATGGCCTGCGTGTCGTGTCTCTCTTTCTTTTATTGTGATTTTCTTTTCATCTTACTCCCTCGTATGTAAAATGAGTTTTTGAAATTGTAATATTTACGAAGAAGCATAGATCAAAGGAGCAGAAAGATGGGCCAATCAAAAGTGAATTAGATGCTTTAGAAGCAAGTTCCATCTTTATTTTATTATGGTTCTCCCATTGGCTTAGGATGGACCACTTTAGTTTACGGGCTATAACCATTGCATTTATATTTATTGCTTTACATGTATGTGATACAATGGATGTTTATTACCATGATAGTAACCGATTAGATCATAGTTGAATGGTGAGATTAATTTAACAAAACCCTCCATATTTGATTAATAGTCATCCAATATTAGCCTTCGTTAAAACCTCGGTCGGTACTATGTAGGTTCTGCTAAAGCGAAGTACTCATATCTATATGGGTTAAACGCGAAGAATAAGCAAGTAATATTCACTAGTTGTAATATTGGTTAAACTAAGTTGCCCTAATGAGATTAGAAACCTAAGGCTAGTATTTTGGATAATCATAAGATGATTAGGAACAATAGTTGTTCACCAAATGTAGGAGTTACGTGAGATGTAATTAACAAGTGTTGCTTACCTAAATAATTGAATTCTAGGAGTAAAGCCAAAACTGACTTAAGATGAAATAAAATATGGTTCATCACCCACTAGAAATATTTTATAAAAAGTTTTTTTTTTAATTTTAAGGGTTATTAATAATGGGAATGTTATTTTGTATTTATAAACATGATATAACGTACTCATAAATCATATTTATTCGTTGTATATTTGTTATGGCTAACTCAAACTCATTATCATTGTGATCCGTCCTTGAGAATGACAAATTGAATAGCTTGAACTTTCTTGACTGGTTTCGCAACTTGAGGATTGTCTTCAAACAAGAATGAAAACTATAAGTCATCAAAGAATCTGTCTCTGAAAAACCAGCAAATGATGCCTCTACAGACGAATTAGTAGCTTTTAAGAAATACTTAATTGACATGGTAGATTTCGGGTGTTTGATGCTTGGGACCATGACTCCTGAGCTTCATAAGCAACATGAGGACATGGTTCCCTATGCGATGGTTAGAATCTCAAAGAATTGTATGAGGGGCAAGCTTGTCAAGAGAGGTATGAGACCTCTAAGGCTTTGTTTCGATGCAAAATGGTGAAGAGAACTACAATGGGAACTCGTGTTCTCAAAATGATAGGCTATATACAGACCCTCGAAAAATTGGGCTTCCCTCTAAGTGTTGAATTGGCTACTGATGTTATCCTACAATCATTGTCGGATAGTTTCAATCAGTTTGTTCTTAATTTCAATATGAATAAAATTAATAAATTATTGCCACAGTTACTTAGCCTGTTAAGAATAGCAGAAAACAATATGAAAATGGTTGGGTGCAAGCCTATTCTGATGGTCTGAAAGGATAACAGAAAAGGAAAGTTCAACACCAAGGCAAAGCTCAAGCCCAACAAAGGAAAGGCTGCATTGAAACCCAAAAGAGGATTTACAAAAGAAGGAAAATGTTTCTATTGCAACAATGCTGGACATTGGAAGATAAACTGCCATGTCTATCTTAAGGATATCAAGAAAGTAAAAGAAAATGGACAGTCTGAATCAAGTATTTATGTTATTGATATTAATATATCAATATCTAATTCTTGGGTATTAGATATCAGTTGTGTTTCTTATATTTGTACTTCTGTACAGAGATTAAAAATGACAAAATTTTTAGAGGATACCAAGGCAAGAGTTGTTGCATTAACTATAGGAATATATACTTTGTCTTTGCCTACTGGACTTGGTTTAATTTTAGAGGATTGTTATTTCATACCTAGTTTCACTAAAAACATTATTTCAATTTCTTATTTGGACAAGATTGTCTTTGAGATTGTTATTAAGAATAAAAGTTGTTCTTTTTACCTCAATAATGTTTTTATGGTACGACACATTTAATAAATGGCATCTATATTTTGAATCAAGATAATTCTATATACAACATAAATACGAAAAGATTAAAAACAAATAATTCAAATCAAACTTATCTTTGTCATTGTTGCTTGGTTCGTATAAGTGAGAAATGCATATTAAAACTTTATAAAGATGGATTTTTGGATTCTTTTATTTTTGAACAACTTAATATATGTGAGCCTTGCTTTCTAGGAAGAATGATCAAATCTCCTTTGAATGGTAAAAGCAAGTAAGCAAGTGATTTATTAGGCTTAATACATAGCGGTGTATGTGGACCAATGAATACACAAGCCAGAGGAGGTTTTCAATACTTCATTACTTTCACTGACGACTATAATAGATATGGATACATTTACCTAATGCATCATAAATCTGAAGCCCTTGAAAAGTTTAAAGAATTTAAGAATGATGTACAAAACCAACTAGGAAAAAGTATTAAAGCTTTTCGATCAGATTAAAAAGGAGAATACTTAAGCTTGGAGTTTGATGACCTTCTTAAGGAATGTGGGATTGTCTCACAACTTACACCACCTGGTTCTCTACACATAATAGAGTTTTTGAAAGAAGAAATTGAACACTATTAGACATGGTTTGGTCAATGATGAGTCATGCTGATCTTCCAATTTCTTTTTGGGGACATGCACTAGAGACGACTACTTTTACACCAAATAGTATTCCATCTAAATCGGTTCAAAGGACACCATATAAATATGGATTGGGAAACGTCTTAACATGTATTTTATAAAAATTTAGGGTTGCGAAGTTTATGTTAAACATCAAATGTCTACAAAACTCGAACCCAAATCTCATAAATGTAATTTTGTGGGATATCCTAAAGAAACTAAAGGATATTATTTCTTCAATCCATCTGAGAACAAAGTATTTGTTGCTCGAACATGAGTCTTCCTCGAAAGAGAATTTAATTTCAGAAAAGAAAATGGGAGAAATATTGATCTTAAGGAAATACAAGATCAACCACAAATTACTGAACCAGATATTGAACAACAATAAGTTCCACAAATAGTTGAGAAACATCCAACCGTTTTTAAAACACAACCACTGTGGAGATCTATGAGAGAACACAATGCACCTGCGAGATATATATTTCTTGTTACATTGTAGGGTGATGTTTTCCTCATGGATCAAGATAAGCCTATGACTTATTAGGAAGCAGTAGCGAGCCCAGACTCCAAGAAATGGCTAGAAGCCATAAAATTCGAGATAGATTCTATGTCAGAAAACCAAGTATGGACTTTGGTTGACCCACCTAAAGGGATTAAGCCCATTGGATGCAAATAGGTTTTCAAAAAGAAGATCGACATAGACGATAATGTACAAACATACAAAGGGCAATTGGTCGCTAAGAGATTTTGTCAGATTCATGGTATAGACTATGATGAAACCTTTTCCCTTGTTGTGTTTAAATATATCTGGATATTGCTTACGATAACTGCATTTTATAACTATAAAATCTGGCAAATAGATGTCAAAATCGCTTTCCTTAATAGAAAATTAGATGATGATATGACACAACCTGGGGGTTTGTCAAGCCAAAAGATGCCAAAAAAGTATACAAGCTGCAAAGATCCATTTATGGATTGAACCAAGCTTCCCGAAGTTGGAATCTTCATTTCAATGATGCAATCAAATAATTTGGTTTTATCAAAAATAAAGATGAGCCATGTGTTTTCAAGAAAACTAGTGGGAGCACTATCATATTCTTGGTATTGTATATGGATGATATACTAATAATAGGAAATGACATACCTACCTTACAGTCTACAAATACTTGGTTAGGAAAATGCTCTTCTATGAAAGATTTGGGTGAAGCAACCCACATTTTAGGAGTCAATATTTATAGAGATAGATCAAGACGACTCCTAGGACTAAGTCAAAATACATACATAGATAAAATGCTAAAAAATTCAGTATGGAAGAATCTAAAAGTAGATTCTTACCTATGAGACATGGTATTTTAATCTCGAAAGAAATGTGTCATTCAATGCCTTAAGAAAGAGAGCGCATGAGTAAGATTCTATATGCTTCAGCCATTGGATCTACCATGTATGTCATGCTATGTACACGTCCAGAATGACAAGTCAGTACCAAGTAGATCCAGGTGAAGGTCATTAAGTTGCAGCAAAAAATATCCTTAAAGTACTTGAGACAAACTAAGGATACATTCCTTATGTATGGAGGAGAGGAAAAGCTAAGTATAAAAGGTTATACTGACGCAATCTTTCAAATCGACAAGGATGATTCTCAATCGCAATTAGGTTTTGTGTTTTGCCTTAATGAAGGTGTTGTAAGCTGGAAAAAGTTAAAAGCAAGATACAGTAACATATTTTACAACAGAAGTTGAGTATATTACAGCAAGTGATGCTGCAGAAGAGGCTGCTTGGATCAAAAAGTTTATATCTGAACTATGGGTTGTGCCTAGAATATCAAATGTTATAGATCTACTTTGTGATAACAACGGAGCCATCACACAAGCAAAAGAACCAAATATCACCAATGATCTAAACACATACTTAGGTGTTATCATCTCATTCAAGAAATCATTAATTGAGGGGATGTAGAAATAAGTAGAGTACCAACAAATGATAATATTGCCGATCCACTGACAAAGCCTCTGACGCAGCAAAAGCATGGTCGTCACACTAAGTCTCTTGGTATTAGATACATAAGTGATCGGTCTTAGTGCTGGTGGGAGATTGTTGGAGTATACCCAAAGACCAATCATAAGATGATTGTAAAAGACATACTTGTTTTATCTTATTTATTAATATGAAGCCATAGTTATTATCAGTCGTTATTCTGTGTATATATATAAATTGAATTATAATAAAGTCCTTAGAATGATTATTCTTAAAAGGTCCTTAGTCGAGTATTTTTTGGGGCGTGGACAACAAAGATGCATTTAAGACTAATATGTAGTTGATTGATGACAAAGTGTTGACATTGACATGGAGATGTAAAAATCAATACATGAGTATGTGTTAGAGAACGACATACTGGACTGACTCGCTATGGGCATGTTTCTTGGATTATTATGTGACAGTCACTACATTGCTCATAAGTGATAAATACATGTATGATCTTCAAACTTGAGATCATCATTATTTTAACGTTGTGAGTCACATATTTTGATACAGTCAAACGTGTGTCGTAACTGACTACGCTACAAAGACTCTTTTTGGATATGTCACGAACTATGTGGTGGTATATGGTTTGTCAATATAGGATTTGTCCCTCTTACATAATAGGAGAAAATATCGTAGGTCACTTGATTGAGTGAGACTAGAAATGCATGGTCATGCTTGAATAAATTGATATGAGATATCATAGTTATTCGTTGATAATAGTCTACTCGAGATATCAAGAAATATTAAATGGATTATACAAGTGTGACTATTCTATGACTTGTTTCCATTATAGATGTAAAGACAAAATGATTTTATTCATAAACATTAATCACAGAAAGGTTATGTCGAACCACGACTTCTTGTAACTTAGATAGCAATGATGTATTGCTAGATGTCACATATTGCTTGCAATATTAGAATTGTTCTAAATATTACATATTTAATTATATTCGAAATATATTGTATAAAACCAAATTTAAGTAACGATTACAACGAACCTACAAGATTATTTATATGTTTATGTTTATATATTTTGTTTATATATATTTTACATGGATTTATAAAATGAGATTCTACATATTTATTATATTCGGTGCATAAAATTTATTAAATTGATATAAAGGCATTCTCATTACAATCTAAGCTAAACCAACTTTAATCATGCTGACTTATTATTAGTTTAACATCTAAAGAGTAATCTTATAAAAGAGAAAACACACGTAACGTGATTGTATAAACCAACTGAATTTTTTATGAAATTTCTAATGGATTACTTTACACATGGATTGCTGCATAAAAACTTATTAAATTAAACCTTACAATCTAAGCTAAATCAATAATGCTTGATTATTAAGTCTAGTGTATAAAGAGTGATCTTACAGACAGGAACTTGAAGTCTAATGTAGCCAACTTATAATGCCCTAGACTTGCAGACAGCAAAATATAAAAAAAAAAAAATACACATATTGGGATGGAACCCAAAAAAATTAAAAGAGAAAATAACTAAGGAAGCAGCTTTACAATCATTCAACAAAGTGGAATGTGGCATTGCTTCTAAGTCCACTTTTTCCTATTGGCTTGGCTTGGCTTGTCGTTTTTGTTTTCAATATAATACAAACTAGACTTGTTTAACTTTTTAAACAACAGTCTTGCAGGAGTAGTTCTTTTAAGGCCCTCGATACCTCCGGAAGCAAAGGCAGCTCTGCTGTTGATCGATAGGAATCATACCTCCACCTTTGGATGTGTCTATTGCCTCCAACATTGAAACTACCTCGTCCATTTCAGGTCGCTTGTCGGGGTTTGCGTCCCAACATCGTTTCATTACGTTTGCAAGAGAGCTGGGGCAACATCTTGGTATCTCTGGTCTCAAATTCTGTGGTTCAATGTAAGGATAATTAGCAACAATGCTTGTGAGAGTAAGATACAACCATGCATCCTACATAAACATATCTGGATTTGTTTCGGATAATGTAAATTAGCAACGAGAAGGGGGAGGGAACAAACAATAATGGTCTACTCTACAGAGGGAAAGAAAGCAAAGTTAATATACCTGACAAACCACAGCCGAGGTCACTTCAGCGAAACTAAGGTCAGGATATGGCATGTCACAACAATAAATCTCCCACAAACATATCCCGAAGCTGTACACATCACATTTCCTGTTATACGGGTTGCCATTGAGAACCTGAAAAGCTCTCCCGCTGAATGAGTAACTAATCATTTAAACCACATTTTTTTACTCTATTCTTTCAATTTCAGTCTAGTTAGCTGAACAATGAAATCACTGATTCAGAACCAATACATTACTGAAATAGCTCCAAAGCTAAAACTTCCCATCAGTATGGAAAGTGGTAAAACTAAAATAACAATAGCATCCATACCTCTGGAGCCATGTAGCCAAGGGTTCCAGTCTCTCCAGTCATGTCATTAGGATTTGAAGCTTCCACACGAGCAACCCCGAAATCAGCAATTTTCACCGTACGTGTCTTGTCTAATAACATGTTCTCTGTCTTTACATCTCTGTGAACAATCTTCTGTGAATGAAGGTAACACAACCTACAAATAATAGATCCCCTTTTAAGTCTAAAGTTTGAGAAAATTATAAGACATACTATATGCTTGTGCAGTAAAGGAACCATATACAATAAAGAAAAGAAACTACAAATAGAATATGGGAGATGTATATGTTGAATTACCCTCTTGCAAGATCAAGTGCAAGTTGAACAACCACTTTGAAAGCTAACTTCCTTCTCCTGTTCTTTATAAGATAAGATTTCAGAGCACCGCCAGGAAGATATTCCACAACAACACAACACACACTATTTGGCAAGCCGATTTGGCCATTCTCGGTTTGTATCTGTACCCCTGATGAGCCCATTGTTGCCCCAATAAACTAGAAAGCATAAACCAGAATTAGTAAGAATAAGAAACTACATAGAAGTGACCGCTCAAACAGTATAGTTACAAGTCATGCGTCTCTTCAGATATTTATTCACTTTCCAGAGAAGTTAATTTCCTCAAGCATTCATTCATGGTTTTGTCCTGTTTGGGGCAGAAAAGTATTTGGAGAGTTTCTATATGGTGCCAGAAACAGGTGATGCCACATTACAGCAATCCCATAGCTTTAAAGACATTAAGCTTGTGAGGAAATTAACAGCAATGCCCGTGAGCTTTGAGTCATGGTTGCATAAGAAAATCTTCAAGCATTTATGTATAGATCTTGTTAGCAAAAGATCCAACCACAAACTTCATCACGAATAAAAGGGAAGAAAAATAAGAAAAAAAAAAACGGGTAGAAATTGACCTTAGTAACATTGGGATGCTCAAGTTTATGCCAGACAGCAACTTCTTGCGAAAAGGCTGCCCTTAGTGCTGTAATCTCAGCTTCCGTCCTGTGGCCCTCCTCACCCCAGTCAAGCAGCTTCACTGAACACGAAAACCCATTGTAGTAAAACAAATAAACTTGGTAATAAGATCAAAACCAGCAAATAACATATTAGAACAGTATTATTCTTTTCATTCCTTGTTTTCCAACATGAAATAATGTAATAATTAAAAGCCAAAAAATTCAACCCAAACCCGTGTAGAGTCAGGAACTCCTAAAGACTTCCATAACACTCGAATGCCGAAAGAAGACCAGAATTAGACTAAAAGGATGAGGATCCAAATGAATAACCCGTAGAAACATAGCAACATCACTGAGGATAATGAACGATGAAATGAAGGGACTTGAAGCAACAATTACGAGAATCAAAATTGCACCAAAAAACTAGAGTAAAACCTTTGTAAAAAACATCTGGTTAAATGCAGATAATCTGAGTAGCAGTTTAAGTCAATTCATTTAAAAGGATCCAACTCCAAGAACAAGAATAATAAGGAAAGGGGATTGTTTTGGAATCTGACCAGCAACATCCAGATCGTCATAGATGCCACGGTGAACAGTGCCAAAGGTACCGCGAGCAATGACAGATTTGATGATGAGCTTGGAAGGGTCGATCTCCCACTCCAGCCTCTCCCTCTTGGCCAAAGTTGCAGGCTTGTCGGAGTTACTCCGAGCAAGCCTGAGCTTCCCATCATCAAGCAGCAACATGATCAGCATCAGTATCAGCATCATCTTTCTTAGACTTACCCTTGGTGGGGTCAGTGGTCCAAACCCTGTTAAGATGCTTCTCGAGCTGCTCATCCAAGCTCTTCAGATCAATCTGATCTGCTCTCACGAACCCCTCACCGCCTTCCTTCAAACTCATTGAAAAAGGCTGAAACTTTTTTCACAAAATGAGGGGAGTTTGGTTGAAAAGAGAGAAATGGTTTTTAGTCGACGTTGTTTGATGTGGAAGGAGGAGGAGGAAAAAGAAGAAGAAGAAAACAGAGAGTTTGCTGAAACCAAAACCAAACGCAATAGTCCATGTGGGCACATGGAATTGCCTGCCCTCAACACAACGTGTAACTGACCCACTACGCCCTCCTCTTCTTACTCCTCAATCTTTCAAATTCATCCTTCAATGAAATAATACAAATCCAATTTCAGAGTTTATTTTTTCATAAAAATGGTGGGTAACCAACAACAAAAATAAGTTGTGAATTTCTGAATATAAAATTTTAATTTAGTTGATTTATATTAACATTTTTAAACTCTGATATTAAATAAATTTAAATAAAAACTAAATATATATAAAAAACTAAACCCAAACCCTAAACTATAAATTTAAACTATTATTTGTATCAAATGCGTACCTTGACTAAACTAAAATTAATTAAAGTTTTTTCCATTTTTAAACCATTGTCTTAAATAAATTTAAATTACAAAAATGCAAAACCCAAACTTTGTTTTTTTTATTTATTAGTATCATAGTAAGAGGTATAAAATTTTTACAATTGTCACCATTTGTCGATTCAAAAACATAGCCAAGTTTTGTTATAAATAGCAAGAGTGCCGTATTACAATATCACCACCAGATATATCCATGCAGATTTGCATAAGTATTCACTTGGTCAACCAACTATCAAAGAATACTTTGCATAATCATTTACTCTAATTCACTTTTTGAGGATTTGATCTTCATTTTAGGTATGAAACAATTTATTCCTCGAGAATTTGATTTTCACTTTTATATGAAACAAACGTTTATTTTTAATGTGAACTAATAAAATACATAAAATTAATCATTAGATTCATTCTGATAGATATCTTGAGAAAAAAAAAAATAGAATTTTTACATTTAAGACGAAGGCATGTTTAAAGCTCCAACTACTTTCTTGGTTTAATAGGTTAAATTCATTTGGATTTGTTCATGTATATTTAGTGATGGATCAAGTTTGAAGATTTTATTTGAAGAATATGAAAAAATTCAGATATTTCCATGTTCCTTGCAAACAAATCTAGGCTTACAACATCATAGTTTATACTGCAAAATCACATTCTGATTCTTAATATAAGTAACACAATGTTTTTTTTTTTTTTTTGTTAGGAAAAACAAAAAAACGAGAGTTTACTTTGTTGCATGTACCTAGAAATGGTGGTCCAAGTAGATGAATGGTTGGATTGAGGTATCCATTACAGATATATGTGTTGGGCAATGGGCATGGGAGGTGTACTTTTGTGGTTTAGCATTGTGGACAGGGACAGGGACAGGGACAGGGACAGGGACAGGGACAGGGACAGCGGGAGATGAGCCTGAGCCCACCTCGGATGGGGTTGTGTTTGGGGTAAGCTATGCCAAATCAAGAGGATGTACCTCAACGTGTAATGTCCTTGTAATAGTATTTTCGTCCACTCGTACTGCCTATAACACGGAGAAATCAACGTGCAATGTCCTTGTTTATTTTATTAAATTTTTTTTATCATCTTTTACCAAATGTCTTCACTCGTACTTTCTTTAAATTAAAAATACTTTTTATCAATTGTAGATTCACTTATAAAAAGATGATATAAAAATCTAATGAAATAAATACAGACCAATGCATAATATAATTTCTCCTCTATTAGACCATCCACCATTCTTCTAATGCTGCTAAATTGCCTGTTTCGGGTATTTTTTAAAACCTAATGTCTGCATTTATATGATATGTTATAGATCCAATTAGGTTCAATAGTTTTGTCCAATTTTAAATTCATTCATTCATTAAATTTGAATCAAACTCATGTACAAATGTCATAGATAAATTTTATTATTAAATATTTATTTAGTTATTGTCATTTAATATATTTTGATTTTATTTGTAAAATAAAAGGAATATTGATTAGTCATCTTAAATTATAGAGTAGAGGATTGAATTACATAAGGGACGTAATTAAAAAGAATAACATTTCTAATTCTAAAATCACCCTAAAATTTTAAGATTTTTATAATTTATACACACCATTAAAAATATTTTAATTTGTGCTTTACCTCAGAAAAAATATTCTGAATCTGCCGCTCTCTTCCACCATTCGTACCGGGCCTTGATGACTGGACTATTAGAGGTCAATGGGTGGAGTAAGGAGTGAAAGAAATTGATATGGATACATTCCTATTTCCTAGAATTCTTCAATTTCTTTGATCTCATCTACGCTTCATTCTCTTATTTTTCTGTCCATGGATTTACTTCAACTGTTTTTTGGATTTAAAAATTCCATATCAACTTATGGAATTTTTAAACTTCTTTTTATTTGTTAAATTTACATATTGGAATAAAAAAATACTAACCTATGTAACTGAAAAATATAACATGTTCGTAATATATTTAAATTTAACAAAAAGAATTTAATAGAGTTAACAATTAGCTTTGAATTCTTAAATATAAAAATAGAGGAATCAAAATTTTAAAAATAATATTAAATTCAAATGTATATTTTCACTCGAATAATTTAACATTTTTAATGTTTAAATAGATATGCCCTTCCACTTTCAAAAAAAAAAAAGAAAAAAATATGCCCTTGGTTAACTCGACCATCATGTAAATCGTAAAGGCAGGCAGGAGATCACCCAACGTGCGTGTTGAATGGGTAGGGATATACTTATCATCCGAATTCCAAAGTGTATCTGCAGCCCATATTATCCATTCCTCCCTCCCTCCCTAATTTCGCACACGGTTGAACTGAAACCCTCAACTCTCCAAGAAACACAAAACTCAACTCATACTAAGACACAGCAGATTCATTGAGACTTGGGGATTTTCTTTGTATTGAGAGCACAAAGATGATAGTTGGCAACCATGTTTGTGGTGTCGGCCAATCAGTTTCAATTCCTCAGCGAAAACCCTATTGTTGTTCCGATTTTTTGCCAAAGAAATCATCCAATCTCACCTTTGTTTTGGGTTCGAATTGGAGTCTTGCTACTGCTCAGAGCAGGCCATTTTTTAGGCACCAATCCAACAACTCTTCTTGGCGTTGCTGCTGCAACAACCCCACAATACCATCGCTTCTTCTGAATGGGACTGGAATCGATGGAGCCGCCATTTCTCTGAGATTGAGCAGGCTGAGAGTTACGCCTCTGTTCTCAAGGCAACTCCTGTGTTATTTCATCCCTCGCGACAAGTTTTTTTCCTTTTCTATATGGGGTTTTAATTATTTACTTGTTAACTGAAATTTCCATCTTGGGGCATCCATTTCATGTTTCTCTCTGGTCTCGATTTCCCTGTTTCTTGTTCAATTTGTGTCTCCATTACGTTTTGCCACACCAACTAGTTCTAAAAATCACAAAATTAGAATTTGATAGCTTGCCTCAGAAATAATAACTTGAAAGAAGATAGGGCTATATGCTGCTTGTTCACTTTTCTCCTTTTCTTTCCTCTTTCTTCACATATGGAAGAATAGGAAGGGTGGATTTGAACCCTGCTCTTTAGCCAAGGTGTATAATCATGATAGTTTTTTGCAGTGACTTTTATACTTTTCTGTTGCTGTTAGGTTTTACCTCTTTTACTCTTAGTGTCATCAGGGTAAATTGAAATGAGGATGTAAGGTGGCTTTGGATATAAACATGTAGATTATTGTGTTAGGGGAGGGAAAAGGGGTGGGGTGGGGTGAGGTTTACGATTGACGTTAGATGTGCTAAATTTCTTGTTGTTGTTCTTCAATCAATAAAGAACGGATTAGTCATAAGAACAAGCCCTTAATGTGCTAAATTACTTGTTGTTCTCCGATCAATAGAGTAAATGACTGTGTTTGCTTCCCATTTTGATATTTATTTCTCTCATCACTTTTTTCAAAATTTTGCCATTGCTGATTATGAAGGCATGTAAAGAATATTTGAAATTTATACGCGAGTGACATTGCAGTGCTATAAGTCGTCAATTCTTTGCTTGTGAGTATGGTGCAGTAATATATAGAATATAGGTCATCTAATTTACGTTTAACTTTGGTTTGTTTGGACTTTCAACTTTTACATATATAATTCAATTGCATTAGTTAAGTTATATATGTTTATATGTTATACATGTAAGTGTATTTCATGTGTGTGTGTGTATAAATGTATGCTTGATTGAATGCTCCATCTTGTAGTTCCAACTTGAAGATGCAATAGATAAGGAAGACTTTGAAGAAGCTGCAAAGTTAAAGTTGGCTATTGCAGAGGTTTCTTCAAAGGACAATGTAGCTGAAATCATGTCTCAATTGAAGGTTAGAGCTTGTATAAGCCTCTAAAATGAACAACGTGCTATTATGTTTTGGCTTTTACTGGAATCTGCTGTTTATCTGCAGAATGCCATAGATGAAGAGCGGTACCATGATGCTTCGCGGTTGTCTAGACTTACAGGAAGTGGACTGGTAATTTCTTTGGTTGCTACTAACTCTTATCTCGGGCTGTGTTCCTTCTAGTGAATAGCTTAAAAATGGTCAAGTGTCGTGGATTTCCAGTATTGAGGAAATCATTGTTTAGGTTCTACTATTATTCCTTTTTCTAACAATTTCCTTCCTTGTCACTGTTGCACTTCTATAAGACTAATAATATAAAGCTCGGCAATATTAGATTCTTGAGAAAAATATCTTATGAATGGAGATAACTTGCAAGCTTCATATAACTGTTTCATCTTCCAAGGTGTTCCCCTTTAATATTTAAAGCTATCACTGAAATGAAAATTTAACATCTGTAGGAGTGATGACTATAAAGACAATTATATGATGATATTCTAAATGAATGATAGGGAATAATAAGTTTATGTTTATCTAAGGGTCTTGCATAATTATAAATGTTCTAGCCCTCCTCTCTTTTTGGTAATTATGACTTCAAATAGGAAACTTTAAATTTGATGGTTAGCTTTTATAAATATTTACTGACAAGTTATATGGTTTGTTACAATGCATCTTTAAGCTATGGTTAAATAGAATCCTTAAGAACACATTTCTTAAGATGTGTAACTCAGCACATTCATATTTACATAGAACTCCTACCAGCCTATGAAACCAGACCTTTAGAAGATCAATCTCTCTGGTGTTAATTGTATGTTATTTCTGTTGGGCAGGTGGGCTGGTGGGTAGGCTACTCAAAGGACTCTGACGATCCGTTTGGTAGATTAGTGCGCATAACACCTGGTGTAGGTAGATTTGTTGCTAGGAGTTACAGTCCAAGGTGAGAAAACCTCTCTCTTCAACTAAGGTTCTTTGTACTGTTAATTTATTGATAATTGTTAATTACTATTTGCATGCAGGCAGTTGGTCAATTCATCACCTGGAACTCCGTTATTTGAGATTTTTGTGGTTAAAGAAGATGTAGAAACATATCTTATGCAGGTGAATTTCTAATGATGCATCATCAATTTTTATATGCTGGAATTTTGTATACCGTTGTGGGAGAAAATTTTCAAAATTTGTGTACATACATATATATTTCATATATTGGACTTAGTTGAGGAATTTTTCCTTCGTCTGTTTGATCACATCTACTCTGTCTGGATGAATAGATTTTGAGATGTTCTCGTCTATGATAATTTTCGCCCTTGTTATCCCTGATTCAGAAAGTTAATCTATCATGTGTACTACCTTCATAAGAAGAGTTCAGAGGCATTTTATAACAAAGTTAATCTTGTTTTTGGGGTGTCATTAACATGTTCAAAATTTGGTGAACTCGGTATACTTATCGATACCATGAGTATGATTAAATGGTGTCTATGGTTTGTTTAGTTTGTATGGCTCTGTGCTGGTTGATATGATTCGAAATCCTTTAGCATCTCCTCTTCTGTCTTCTTCCTGCTTTAGTGGCATCAACTGGTATTATAATGTCTGGAGAGATCTTGAGTCTGAGATGTAGAACCTCTTTGAGGGAGAATAGGTCAATCCACTTCAACTTTGAAATTCCATTAGATGAGAGTGTGAGTTAATACGTGTATAATAGGAAGTCTAACTCTATCATAACTAAGTAGTTTAGTTATAATCTAACTCTATCATTGTAAAGGATAAGAGTCCAATCCTAATAGGTTAACTACTCTGTGTAAAACTCCTCTGTAAAAGTCTATAAATAGACTTCTTCTCTTGTATATCGAAACAACAAGAAGAGTATTCAAACTCTTTTTTCTACATGGTATCAGGTTAGGTCGATACTATCTCCTCAAAATCTTTTTTTCCCTTTTCGATCAGATCTACACCTCTCCATGACTAATTCCGATTCTGCTACATCAGAAATTAGCTCTCAAAACAGCCCTCGTTCATCTAATTTCCAACTCTCAGATGCCTCTCTTTCTCCCATTACATCCTATAAACTAAATGGAAACAACTACCTTCCTTGGTCTCAATCGGTCTGGGTGTACATTACAGGGAAGAAGGAAAGCTTCCTATCTCTCGGACTCGACTCTGCTCCGGATGAGTCCGACCCACCTACTCTAATTGGTTGAGTGAAAACACCATGATAATGTCGTGGTTAATTAATTCCATGGTACCCTAAATTGGAGAAAATTTTATGCGTTATCAAACCGCAATGAAATTTGGAATGCTTTGCGGTGATAAGTATTCCAGTGTTGACAACACACCGTAACTCTTTGAGTTGAGAATAAGATCAAAGATCTCGGACAAGGGAGGTAACAAAGGGCGCAATATTTTGGAGTCCTAACCAAATGTTGGCAAAAATAGATCTGTATGAAGCTAATGAATGGAAGTATCCTCGATGACATTAGCTTTTACAATAAGCTCAAAAATCGAAAAAAGGGTGTTCCAATTTCTCTCCTGACCGAATGGAGAATTTGATGGAGCCAACAAAGAGATTTTAGCCACTAAACCACTACCACTGGGTTCGAGAAGCCTTTTCAAATCCGAAGGGAAAAAGCGGACTTTCCTGATGGTGCGTGATCCAAAGAAATGAAGCTTCGCTCTTCTTACAAACTCCAACTCGGGAGTAAACAAAGAAGGGGGAGACCTTGGTGTGACCACTTTGCAAAAAGGTTGGGCATGTGTTGGACCAATGTTGGAGGCTGCATGGAAAACCAAAGAGATTGGAAGCCTTCTAAATCCAGATTCCAGAAAAGAAGCCCATCTTGCATCTTCTGAAAATTCTTCCAAAGCGACTTGATGAGACAATGGATCGAGGAACTCCAATAGATTTTTACTCACCTATCATCTAAGCTGTCCCTAATGCCTTAACAACAAACTCAAGGTAGTATTTCTTGCTTAGCAACAACAAGTGCATTTAATTGGATAGTCGATTCTGGTGCCTCCGATCATATGACAGAAATCCCACACTCTTCAACAATTATAGTAACCACAAGTCTCCTTCCTCCATCAAGATAGCCGATGGTTCCCAAACAACAGTAAAGGAGTGGTTACATTTGATTGAGTAGCAAGATAATATTGTCCGATGTTCTTTATGTTCCCAAACTCACATGCAATTTATTATCCATTAGCAAATTGGTTAAGGATGTTAAATGTGAGGTTAACTTTGGGGTTCTTTGGGTGTGTTTTTTGAGCCTGAGGCTCAAGACGGTGATTGGCGGTGCTAGGTCAATTATATATCCTTGATGGCCTACCCTATCCAATCCTTCTTTTTCGATTGCTTTAGAACATCGCTTTTTTCTATCAGTTTCCCTTCGAATGATATTATGCTTTTGCATCTTCGATTAGGACATCCAAGTTTCTACTACCTTGCAAAGTTGTTTCCTAATTTCTTCATTAATAAAATCCTCTTCTTTTACTTGTGAAGTATGTCAAATGGCTAAACATACGAAAAACCATATGTTCCTTCTCACTATAAACCTACTTCACCATTTTCTATTATACACAAAGGACATTTGGGGCCCTTCTAAAGTAAAAAACATCTCGGATCTAGATGGTTTGTGTCGTTTATTGATGATTTTTCTAGAACAACTTGGACCTTTTTAATGAAAGAAAAATCAAGTTGAGACAATTTTTAAAAGTTTTTATCACATGGTCAAAACTCAATTTGAGAAACAAATTAAAATAGTGAGGAGTGATAATGGGAGTGAATATCTTAGCAAATCTCTTGGGTATTTTTTCAAAGAAAAAGACATCTTTCATCTTACTTCTTGTGTCAACACCCCTCAACAAAATGGAGTGGCCGAAAGGAAAAATAGACATTTACTAGAGGTGACTAGGTCCCTATTATTTTTTGCCAATGCACCTAATTATCTATGGGGAAGCTCTTCTTCTTCTTCGCCACCTACCTAATCAATAGGATGCCAAGCAAGACACTAGGATTCAAAGTACCCACTGAAACTCTTTTCCAACATTTTCCACATTTTAATCCATTATCCTCTGTTCTTCCTCTTCGAGTTTTTGGGTGCACATCTTTTGTTCATGTGCATCGCAATAATAGGAGTAAACTTGATCCTAGGGCTCTACGTTGTGTTTTTATAGGGTATTCATCGAGTTAGAAGGGTTACAAGTGTTACTTCCCCATTACCAAGAAAACCTATATCTCTTTTAATTTTACTTTCTTTGAAAATAAATCTTACTTTGCAGGAACTGAAATTCAGGGGGAGAGATACAAGGAATCTTAGTCCTTGCATGATCCACAACCCATTATTCCCTTGCCTATTCATGATGTAAGTACCACTGCTCCGCAAAATACTTCTTCCGAGCCTACTTCTGATGAAATTATGAGTACTGCTCTTAATCCTGTAGACACACCTTCTCCACAGTCTAAAACTACCAGCCCTTATACAACACCTCCTCCAATGGTTAAAACTGTACCACATACATCACCAAACTCTATGACTCCACAACCACCAGAAAGACAACTCAGTGTCTATACAAGAAGAAAAAGAAACTTGACCAAGGCAGTTAGTCAGCCTAACACTTGCCAAGAACTAGCTTTGAGTCCTGCTGCTTTGGAGACAGGAGGTAATATTATTCCACAGGATTCTACTACTGTTAACTTAGATGAGTTTCCTATTGCTATTAGAAAGGGGGTAAGGAAATGTATTGCTCATCCTATTAACAGGTTTATTGCCTATGGGAAATTAACGCCTGGATTCAAAGCTTTTACAGCTAGTATTGACAGCATAAGAATTCCCGAGACAGTGGAAGAGACCTTTGACAGTCCAGAATGGAGGAGAGCAGTTGAAGAGGAAATTAAGGCATTACAAAAGAACAATACCTGGAGCATGACAGATCTGCCAGAAGGAAAAAGGCTGTGGGGTGTAAATGGGTCTTTACAGTCAAGTACCATTCAGATGGGAGTGTTGAGAGATACAAGCGAGGTTGGTGGCTAAAGGGTTTACTCAATCATATGGAGTAGACTATCAAGAAACTTTCGCACCGGTAGCAAAGTTAAACACCATCAGGGTATTGCTTTCAGTGGCAGTTAACAAGGATTGAAAGTTGCATCAGTTGGACATCAAAAACGCATTTCTAAATGGTAGACTTGAGGAGGAAGTGTACATACAGGTTCCACCTGGTTTAGAAGAGAAGACCACAACAAAGACGTGTGCAAACTAAATAGATCGTTGTACGGCTTGAAGCAATCCCCTAGAGCATGGTTTGACAGGTTTGCTAGAGCTATGGTTCAGAATGATTTCAAGCAAAGTCAAGCAGACCATACATTATTTAGAAAAGCTGCACCGGATGGTAGGATAGCTTTCCTAATTGTCTATGTTGATGATATGATTATTACTGGTGATGACATAGAAGAAATAGAGAAGCTGAAAACTGTTCTAGCAAAGAAGTTCGAAACTAAGGACTTAGGAAGCCTTAGGTACTTCTTGGGAATGCAAGTTGCAAGATCAAAAGAAGGGTTAGTTATCAACCAAAGAAAGTTCATTCTAGATCTACTTACAGAAACTAGAATGCTCGGGTGTAGACCAGCAGAATCTCCAATGGAACCAGGTTTGAAATTCAGTAAAGATGGAATGGGGAATCCAGTGAATAAAGAGTCCTACCAAAGGCTGGTAGGAAAACTAATCTACCTCTCACTCACCAGACTTGACATTGCATACTCAGTGAGTATAGTGAGTCAACACATGAGTGATCCTCGAGAAGAGCACATGGAGGCAGTCGATAGGATCCTGAGGTACCTGAAGTTTACACCAGGGTCTGGGCTTATTTTCTGAAAACATCAAGACAGAACTGTAAAAGTCTACACAGATTCAAGCTGGGCAGGGGAACTAACAGATAGAAGGTCTGTGAGTGGCTATTGTACGTTTGTGTGGGGAAATCTGGTCACTTGGAGAAGTAAAACGCAGGCTGTGGTATTTAGAAGCAGGAAGCGGAATTCAGAGCTATGGCTCTTGGAATATGTGAGGGAATGTGGATTAAAAAGCTCCTCACTGAGTTGGAGTTGGATGGAAAATTAGAATTTGAGGTTTACAATGATAGTCAATCAGCAATGAGCATTGCCAAGAATCCAGTGCAGCACGACCGGACTAAACATATTGAAATAGATAGGCACTTTATCTATGAGAAGGTCAATAATGGAGTAATAAAGCTTCATTATATTCCAACCAAGAATCAACTTGCTGATATCTTCACCAAAGCACTTCCTAGGGCTTCTTTTGATGAGTTTTCATCCAAACTGGGTGTACACAACATATACACGCCAGTTTGAGGGGGAGTGTGAGTTAATACGTGTATAATAGGAAGTCTAACTCTATCATAACTAAGTAGTTTAGTTATAATCTAACTCTATCATTGTAAAGGATAAGAGTCCAATCCTAATAGGTTAACTACTCTGTGTAAAACTCCTCTGTAAAAGTCTATAAATAGACTTCTTCTCTTGAATATCGAAACAACATGAAGAGTATTCAAACTCTCTTTTCTACAGAGAGTTCAGCAGTTGCTAGGCTAATGTTTGTGATTGTTAAAGTCAATAGACAAGTTGTGAGGTTAAGTAAATGGTTGACACCATTGCTTCTCACAAGTTTCTTTTTATTGGATTGTTCTGCATCTAGTTCTATGGGTTGATAAGAGAAACATAAAAATGAAGGTGGTGGTAGTAAGACTCAGTCTCTCTTTCAGGGAGCGGTGAAGGAAAAGAAAGAAAAAACAATAATTTGTTTTCCATGTCTAGAAATATATTGGTGAAACAGTAAGTCAAGGACCTTTGAGTCGTAGTTCATGAGATATGTTTGCACACGCACACAAGAAAAATGCTATACGATGTGCTCTAGAGCCTTGTAATTCATTTATGGTAGATGCTTCTGACAATGCATATGTTGCAGGTAGTTTATTTGCAGCGTGCAAAAGGAAGTTCCACAAATAGTATGAGCTCACCGTCCAAGCCTACAAAAACCCCATCCACTTCTGAAGTTGAGAATGCATCTGTTTTAGATGTTCAGGGAATGATGAAGCTAAAGGCAGAAAGAAGTGATGAGAAGGGAATAAATATCGAGGGAGCAACTGAGGAAGGGATTAAAAGTGTGATAAATTTTCTTAAAAATAAAATTCCTGGATTGAAAGTCAAAGTCATGAATGTTGATGTTTCTGAGGAAGTAATAGTTAATGATTCTGTGGAGGAATTGATACCAGAAGATGATGAGAAAACAGCTGCCACTGAGAATTCTGAAGATGAAACTAATGATTTGGAGGAGATTCAGCCTGATGAAGTTGCCATGGGGCAGGGTGGCAATCTTGCAGATGAAAGAAATGATTTGGATATGAAGCTTTTTATTGGTGGGCTTGTCCATAAAAATGAGGACACTCCTACTAAGGACGAATATATCCGTCTTCCAGCTGATATAAAAGGCTTGGAGAGAGATTCTTTTCTGCTACATGTCCCCAAGAGGAGTTTAGATAGTAATACTGGAGAAAGTAAAGCATCTAAGTTGAAAATAGCAGCTATTGCTGCTCAAGGTGTTTCTGAGCTTATGCCTCCAGATGTTGCCAAGGCATTTTGGGGTTCAGATAAGGTTTCTTCTAAGGTGAGGTTTCAATTTGAACAACTAGATTCAGATAATTAACTTTAATATTTAAATAGTATACTGACATTCTTCTCATTGGTGTTATCAAAGGTTTTTTTAGTGGGATAAGCTTAACATAACTGAAACACTTCCAGATGTTTGGTTCTACATACCCTTTTTACTTACAAAAACATTACATCCTTTTCCTTCTGTGGGCTTTATGACGCTTGTTAAATTATATGTAGTCACCATGCTCCCTATTGAGTGCTGTTGAAGTGCTGAGTAGATGCTTCATCACCACTTTGTGCCATTTTAGAAATAGGAGGATTTTGAGGTCTAATATATTTTCCTTAAATAATTGATGCTGTGGATAACTGAGTTTGATAAGTATAGGGCTAACTGTTAGCTCGATTTAGCTTAACACTAACTGTTAATGATATTTTAGGTTTCTAGAGATGTGCGCGAAATTGTCAAACTTGCTGTAAGTCAGGCACAGAGGCGGAACAGATTATCTGAGTATACAAATTTCAACCGAATTAGCAGTGACAATGGCAATTTGGACCCATTTGAGGGTGGGTATTCTTATGGTATATTTTTTTCTTCCCCCCACACTAAGCATCATTGATTGATACAAGCTGATTGAACTGCAGGCCTCTATGTTGGTGCATTTGGTCCTTATGGAACTGAGATAGTTCAACTGAGGCGTAAATATGGTCGCTGGAGTGATGCAGATGATGAATCTTCAGATGTTGAATTCTTTGAGTATGTTGAAGCTGTGAAGCTTACTGGAGATCTCAATGTTCCAGCTGGCCAGGTTCTGTTTCATTTTTTTGTATCTTAGACAAATCTATTCATAGTTGTCCTGCTTATTTCTAGCATGAGAGCGTGTTAATTTTATGTTTTAATGTTGTTGATAGAACATGCCTGTGGTAATCAACATGCCTTTTACATTTTTAGGTTACCTTCCGTGCCAAAATTGGAAGAGAGAGCCACCTCCCAAACCATGGGTTGTATCCAGATGAGTTAGGAGTGGTAATTACTAATTACTCTCATTCTCTCTCCATTGGTTTGTACGTCACCGTTGCTATCTAAAGGGTGTTACAATACATGTTGCCTGTGATTTTGTCACTGTGGAAACAAGCAGGTCCTATTAACCTGGAAGTCTCATTTAGTCATTTACAAAAATGTACGAGACCTGGAAGATTAATAATTTACTGATAGGAACCTTAAAGCTGCATGAAATGAAATAAATAGATTGTCATCCTGTGACTGCGAAAGCAACTTAGCAGGAAAACATTTTAATTATTCAGTCTATTAATGGACTTCTTTCAGTAAATAATTAATCATAGTCTGTCGTTCATACAGACAAAATCATGTTCCCTGTTATTGATTTCTTCCATTTTTCTCCTTTGGTTGCATTGTGAGAAGCAATGCTTTGTTGTGTTGACTTTGGTATAAGGTTTTGCCCAAAATATCTCCTCTATCTTGTTCATATAAATTGGACTTTATTCAGGACCTCATATTGATTAACATTAATTTGGACTTTTCAGACTTCAATTAATGGAGAAAACTCTAAAAAATACAGGTTGCATGTTACAAAGGTCAGGTAAGAATAGCAGATTTAGGTTTCTGTAATCCACGATGGGTTGAGGGTGAGCTTCTCCAACTTAATGGCAAGGTAAAAAAATTCGGTACTTTGTATTAATAAGTTTGATGTGAGTTGCAACTGAAATTATTTTGTTGATTTTTCAAACAATTTGAACTGAAAGAAAATCCCTGTGGTTGGCCATATGCAGGGCATTGGACCCTATGTCAAAGGAGCTGATCTAGGTTTCCTTTACTTTGTGCCTGAGCAAAGTTCCTTGTGCTATTCAACCGTTTAATATTGCCAGATTGAAATCAGTCTATTACCTTATTTTGAGCACCTTTGACACAACAAGAGATAAAAGAATACACTAGCTGAGGAACTATTTTGTGTACAATTTTCTAGAGGAGAATGCTGTCTTAAGGTAACCCTTGTGTTTTATGTTTCCTTAGAGTGTTCCTCTCTTACTCTTTTGATGTTGTATATCAATTTTGCAGATTCAACAAATATAGAAGTAGTAAGGAAATATGTTATTTATCTTCTTCAGGAGGTGATGATAGAAACATTACTTTGTAGGATCCCATGTGCTTCCTTGTATTAACACCTGAACAGTGGCATCATACTCAGAGTAGTGATGATAACATGATACATGGGGCACATTGCAGTATATCATAGCTAGGTCATGCATTTAACCGGTTTCTTATTAACAAATAATTGATGCATGGTAGCACTCATTGCTCATCCGTTGCTTAAACCAATCCATTATTTTTACAAGAAGGTGGATACAGTGATCCCAAAAGGGTATTCAGAAAAGCAGGAAGGTCAAGGGAGTGGGGGGTGGTTGTGTTGGACAAGTGAAAAGCATTGGATTATAAAGTGAAAAAGGAAAGAAAACAGGGAAGGGTGCTTTTTCATTTCCTTTTGAGTATATTCTTTATAAAACCTAGCTGAGGGGGCTACTTGTGGAACACGGGTGTTCGATTATTGATGTTTGCTTTGGCATAAATAAGCATATACACAAGGCTATAAAGTCTGGATTGGGTTTGTTTATGGTTGTAAAGCAGATAGTGTAGGAAATAGGAAAATAGGAATCTTTTGTTAGGTAGTGGTGCCTCCTGCCTTCTTTATCACAAAGCATAAGCATAGCCCACTCCTAAAGAAACCATAAAGAAAGAAAGAAATAACTCTACTTTTGTAAAGTTCCCAATGAATAAGAATTTGATGTTGCTAAGCAATTGAATTCCCTTTCCCCGCCACTTGCATGGAAAACAACAACTTATTTCTTTTATAATTCTATAAATTATACTAGCAATTTCTTTTTTGAATATTATGATTAATATTTCACTTCACAAATTTTTTGAACAAATGGATTGTATTCAAAGTGAAAAAGGATTATAAAAAGATCATATCACAACTATTGAAAATTCAATGTAAAAAATAAATATAGTAAACTTCAAATAGTGTGAAAGACATGAAAAATAAAACTATCACTTTGCAAAATTTTTTTTGCATAATCTTCTAAATGAAATTCATTAACGATATATTTTGACCAAAATTTTTTATAAATCAAGTATTCTTTTGCTGCGAATTTTTAGTACATCGATAAACTATCATAAAAAAATTAAAAATACTAAATCATCAATTGTCTTATAATTAGAAATGCTCGATAATTATTGTGAGTCAAATATTTTCTTTGATGCATTGCAAATGTCACAAACCTATCAAACATATTTTGAATTTCTATTTTATTTTATAAATCCTACTATAAAATATTAATTGAGGACAAAAATATTAAAAACTTGTTGCATCCGAGTTACGTAGAATCTGCATATTCTGCCTGATTTCACCGTCAACAAATGAAATGATGCCATCCATCCCATATCGAATAATTATTACTAGAACGTGGCGAGTTCTTATTGGTTGTAATCCATGATTTTGTTTAACATTTCCAGACAGATGCCACGTGGTACCTGTCTCTACGAGGAAAAGCTCGGGAAGTAATTAATGCATCCTTCTCCCGCGACTTTCTCTGTTTTTTTGGTTTTTTGGATTTTGATTTCTTTTTTCACACACTTTCACTCGCTCTGGCTCAGCATATTAAATTGCGAGAGAAAGCAATGGAAACCAAAGCCGCGATGAAAAGGAATCAAAATCCCAACGACATCATGAAACGATCCTCTTCTTCTAATTCCGACACAATGACTCACTACGAGTCCCCCAACTCACCTTTCCGTCTCCAATCCCCTCTCCGATCTGACCAGGGCGACCCCGACAATACCTCCAATTATGCTTCCCCTGAATCTTTCCCCGTTAAACCTCCTTTCGACGATTCCAAGGCACTCGTTGCCGTGGACAAGTCCACCGCCAATTCTTCTCCTTTTCTTTCAACGCCGCCTCCCCCAAATACTCCACCGCAACACTCGTTGCATTTGACAGTGAACCGCGCCGTGAGGGAGGAGGGACCGGGGGCGACGACGAGGACCAAGGTGAGTGGCGGAGCTGGAGGAGGAGGAGGAGTGGCGGCGGTACTGAGGAGATCGAAGGTACATCATAAGGTGATTATGGCGGCTTTAGGGTTTCGATTAAGCGAAATCGTTATGTGCTTGATTTCTTTCTCTGTTATGGCTGCTGATAAAACGCAAGGCTGGAGTGGTGACTCTTATGATCGCTATAAAGAATACAGGTTTCTCTCTTTGCTTAATTAATGGGTCATAAAATAGTAGATAATCTCTCCCTTTATCCATATCCAATTTGGTTTGTGAAATTGGCAGGTACTGTTTATCAGTAAATGTGATTGGGTTTGTATATGCGGGGTTTCAAGCCTATGATGTAGCTCACTATCTCGTTACAGAAACGCATGTCATCCACCATCACCTTTTTCTGCCTTTCGCCTTCTTCATGGATCAGGCAACTTTTCCTTTCTCAAATTAAATACCAAATTAGCAAAGATATATGCAGGTCGATTACATTTTCAATGCAGATATATTTCTAGTAAGCTGATGATGAGAAACGTTTTTGTTTGTTTGGTTTATGTTGCAGATACTGGCCTATCTTTTGATTTCAGCATCATCTGCAGCCGCCAGCCGAGTGGATGATTGGCAATCAAACTGGGGAAAAGATGAGTTCACAGAGATGGCTACTGCCTCCATTGCAATGGCATTCCTGGCTTTCATTGCTTTTGCATTTAGCTCCATTATATCCGCTTACGAACTATGGACCCATGAATCTCTCTGACTCAAGTATAGATTGTATTAAACATTACATAACAATCGGATTAAAACAACTTTTGAGTTGCAAATTTAGATTTTTATTATTGTACAGAGAAGAACATGTTTTTTTTTCTTACAATATTTTCCCCTTGAAAACATAACCATGTAAACATACATACTGGATTAAAACAATTTCTTATAGCGTATACAATTTTATTGTATCTGATTGGTCTTTGTTTGCATAGAGTATGGTTTTGAGTATGGCGTGGGTGGTTGTGATTTCTAGGTGATTTTTTATCAATAGGGACTAGACTAAAATTTGAAGAATTAATTTTGAGCCATTTGAAAATTTTGAATTTGATCCCTTCAAAAATTTTAAAAATGTTATTATATTTCATAACTTTTGAATATTTTTAATTAAGCCTCCTCCTAAAATTTCTCATTAAGTTTTAAAATTTTTAAATTAAACACTAATTTAAAAAAAAAATTAATTTGAGTTTCAAAAAAGATTATTAAGGGCATTTTATGATATATTTTAATCATCAGTGAAAAATTAGTTTTGAGAAACTTAAGAAAAAAATTGAAAATTTATAATTTTTTCCTAATGTTTTTTAGTAGACAATATGCTAGACTGAATCGAAGTTTAAATAAAATTTGAATGGATAAGTAAAATGATTAATTTATCTAGATTTTATGGCCGTATACACTTGATAAAGATGTAAGATGGTTGATAGAGAATGGAGAAAAGAGGATATCCTCCAAGGAAGACGGAAGGTTGTAAGAAAATCACACCTCCAAAAGAAGACAAATTTATTTTATTACTTGGAGCAAACAAAGCTTGTAAGAAAATGGATTGCAGAATTAACGACATAACTTATTATTTTAGAGCAAACAAGCACCCAGTTGCACAAAAAAAAGAGAAAATGCAGATAAAAGTGTTGGTAGTAGATGAGGCCTCAGTCTCAGTGGCATGGTTTGGTACGCATCTTCCATTGCTCAAAGCATCCATTAACAAAGTCATAGTATCCTCCTCTCAGTGTCAAAGTTCCATTCACCACAGCACTTCTCACAAATGGATAGGTGAGTAGATTTGCCATCGAATTCCTCACCGATTCCTGCATGCATACATATTCTTAATCAGCTTTTTCAACCCCTTAATTTGCTGTCAACATATCCATGTGTTTTAATTACCTTTTCGCAAAGGGTCAATTGTTCTTCAAAAGGCAGGTCTCCAGCCTCCTGCAGAACCTTTTTCTTTGCAGGCAAACCAATTTTCACCCACTCATCTATGAAGTCACTGCACAATGAGTTCAGACATATATATAATCACAAATGCTGTTGTTTTAGACTACATAACGTATAGCTAATAGCTATAGGCTTACTAAGTATGAGTTTGATCAGGAAGTCTCATAAGCCTGTCTATGCCACCACAACGACTGTGTCCCATGATCAATATGTTATCCACCTGCAATTGTAAATGCAATGTGTCGCTATCTTCCTTTTATTACATGACAAGAAAACTTGAACTCATCTGTCCTAATATATACAGAATAGTATTAATTTAGCACCTGAAGACTTTTAACGGCATACTCGATGACTGAACCGATTTCGGTGTGCCTTGTCTGTGCAATAAGCAATCAATCAGGTTAGCTGGAGAAACCAAAGGATCTTTAATCACTTAAAAATGGGGTTTGGGAAAGTAATAACCTGGTCAAATTGAGGAACCATGTTTGCAATATTGCGGCCTACGAAGGCTTCCCCTGGCTTGAAGTTCAAGACGACCGAGGGGCTCACTCGTGAATCCGAGCATGCAAACACCAAAAACTGAACAAGTAATGGATTAATTAATTAATAATTTTTCTAAAGATGAAACCATTGTTATACGACGACGACAGTACCTTGGGATGCTGGCCTTCTGCAAGCTCACTGAAATATTCAGGATGTTGGCTGCCAAAAGCAAAAACACAGGCACAAAGGAAGTGTGTCATAAAGAATTATCCTTTGAAGAGTTATCTATTAGAGTTGTAAGTTGGGGATGATATGAATATCTTACTCAAATATGTTGGTCTTGAAGTGGTGAAAGCCATGGTCAAGCTTTCGAGCATCTGGGTCCTTGCGGTGGAGAAGGGGATGGTTTTTCCCTTGGAGCTCAGCAATAAGCATCTCAACTTTTGCTTGAACCTCCTCATCCAGCACTTGTTCCTCACTGCAACCCAACATTCAGGTGATTGTTATTATTATGTCAAATCGAAAACTAATCATAGTGTTCTCCTGCTATGCAGTCAAGTGAGAAAACAAATGGAGTTAATAAACTATAAAGGTAGGGGGACTGGGGAGTCAAGATGAACGGGAAAGGAATTTTATTTGGTTTTTCAAAACCGGTGTACGGCGGTGACAGGTGGAGGAGGGGGCGGAAGAAGAATGATTTGGGATGAGGTTGAGACTATGAAAGAAAAATGGAAAGCACCTCACCTGATGAGAATCTTCTTCAGCCCTTCAACAACAACTTCAGCAGATTGCTTAGCCATTTGGAAGCCTTTCCTTCTCGCCAAAAAACTCAGTTAGTAAAAATTTTCAATTTGGAGCAAAGTTAATTAATTACATATATGAAATATATATATACACGTACGTTGAAGCAACAAAGTGTATGTAAACTTTTCTTATAAACTATACTGTTTGTCAAAAATATATTCGAATATAAGTATATATATATGATTCTTTAAATATATAAAATTTTTGGAAGTTGAAACTCAGCAACGGAAAAGAAATGAAATCTTCCCATATTATAGTTGATGAGTTAACATTTTATGCTTGTATATATATCAAAACTATAATTAAGCAACTCACCTTCTAAAGAGTAGAGCTATGAACTCTTGCAACGGAACTGGATTGATTTGTAGACAATGGAAGATAGAAGTTTTGATGCGGTTTCAAGGTTTGAAGCTGCTATTTATAGGCAGAGTACTTGAGGGGTTCTAGAACACTATTTGAAATGTAAAGCGTCTTTATTGTCAATAAATAAGTTTAACAAGTCTTCCTTCGCTACAAAAGCTAACACGTCTTTCACTTTTTTCCAAAGTCTTCATTTTCCATGTTTTTAATCAAATGATTAGGGTTATAAATTATAATTAGAAGAGGGTTTGGGTTTTACTTTTACATATACAAATAGTGTGGCGAGTGTTTGTTGACTGACTTTAGCTTTTTAATCGGAAGTGGTCCACTCAAATCAAATTATTAATGCAATATCGCATGGTGTTGATGGATAAAATATTTTGCTTTTTTTTTTCTTTTTATGTTTTAACATAAAAAAATTAAATTTTAAGAGTCATAAATTTTAAACTCTTAAAATTATATTACTCATAATTCTTTAAACTTTAATTTTAAACTTAACTCTAAACTTATACTTTTAATATGAGGCATAAAAGGTACATCAGATCTCTTTTAAATGTTGATATAGTTTAGATCAAAATGGGTTTTGTGGAATCCTCAAAGCTGTAAATTTTTTACTTGTTGTCAAAATAACCGAGGAGGTGGAGGTGTTATAAATTGAATAACAACATAGCAGGGTAGCTCTTATTATCGTTGACCCCGTCAAATGCATTACTTTTTTACTAAAGTGGCTAACGCGGAGTATATTATTCACTAAAGTCGATATTTTGACCACAACTGCCAACAGCCCCCTAAAAGATAATACATGCATAGATGGTTAAAGGTGAATATTCAATTGAATTAAGTTAATTTTTTTAAAATCAATTGAATTTATGAATTTTATTTTATAATTTAAAATTTATTTTAAAAAATTTAAATTAAATCGTGTTTATAAAATTCGAGTTAAGTTAAGTCCACAATTACCTCGTAAAAGACAATGTATGTATGCGCACCCAAACATTTAATTCCAAATTTTATTCCAAGTATTTCCAATATATGTTTAAATCATTATATGTGACTATCTTGAACTGTTTGGTTTATATTAGCTGCGCTAATTGTATTTTATAATAAAATTTAGATTAAAGTTCATAAATTGTCGTTAAATTATTTTAAAGTGTTCATTTTGTTCATCTAACTTTGAAATGTTACAAAATAATCAAAAGGTGTTATAGTTGTGAAATTTTGTATAATAGCACATTTTGCCCTCCATATTTCCTTAACTATTATGTTACCCCCTTAACGTCAATTAACGGCTCAATGACAATTTTGTAACAAAAACTATAGTTTAATGCTCATTATGTAACTTTTAAAAGTTTAGTGACCAAAATGAGCATTTTCTGATAATTTATTGACCATTTGTGAACTTTATCCCTATTTTTTTTTCAAATTAGAACTAAATTAATTTAACGTATAAATATAGAGGATTAAATATGTTATTATACATTTTTTTTAATTATCATGTCACCCTTTAATGACAGTTAACGGCTCAATGACCATTTTTTTTACAAATACTAAAGTTTAAAGCTCATTATGCAACTTTTAAAAGTTTGGTGATTAAAATGAGCATTTTGGGATAGTTTATTTACCATTTGTGAACTTTACCCTTGATTTTTTTAAATTATGATTAAATGATTGAATGTATATATATGGAGGACTAAATGTGTTATTATATAAATTTTCTTAAATAACATCTGAGTGGTCAGTTTGTAATAAAAATTAAAGTTTAATGATTATTTTGTAACATTAGAATGTTGGATGACCAAAATGATCATTTTAAGATAATTTAGTGATTATTTGTGAATTTTACCCTGGAATTTATTGTAACAAACAATAGCAAACTTATTTTTTCAATTTTTTATTGATTTTTTTTTCAATTTTAGAAGTAGGATAATAAATATGAAAAGAAGAGAGTGAAACATTGAGTTTAGTCAAAGATTGAAATGATATTTGAGTGTACAAATTTAGGATGCAATGAAGTCTTCGAGCAGTAAACACGTTTTAGTTAATATGAGAAGGACAGTAGTATTAAGTATGTAAGGTTGGACGTCATTGGTCTCTCCCTAACCTCATTGTCCTGTTCCAGGCTCCAGCAACCCTGATTAATGGCCCTCATCTCACTCCTGACACATAAAATGATCTGTATCCGGTAGGTGCCAAATCCAATCCCACCCAAATTTCATAATGCAATGCTCCCACTTTAAAACGCCTTTTTCCCTCTAATTTGTTTTTGTATTTTCTGCTTCCTTATCAATCAATCACTCTTGCTACTTGCTTCCGCTACTATATTTGGTTTTTAGATCCAGTAAGTTACTGAAATTTTGTTGTATGTTTTAGAACGCAAATTTCTCATATGAATCTCCTGGGTATAAGCCGTTGAAAAGAAGTTTTTGTTAGATTTTTGTCTTATTTATAAAGAATTTTTTGTTATTTTTATTCTTATATTTTTAGTTATTTTTCCCTATTTTATTTATGTCATTTTATAATCAATTTCAAATGAAACAAACTCCTTTTATGAAAATGTTGATAAATCAAGGCACCAATCAATATGTGATAAGATCAGCAAAACTCGACTCGAATCGAAAATATTAAAATTTTGGATTCGACGTAAAAAAACTCAGCTTTACTTGACTCAAATCACAATTCATAAGCTAAAACCGACTTGACATTTTTTTTAATAGAATCTGATTTTTAAAATAGGACAAGTCAATTCAACTAACTTTAATTTTTTTATTCGACTCGATCGAATACTCACCCTAATATGCGATAAAAGTATTGAATAATTCCATATTCATTATTCTTATTATACTATTATTTAAATATATTGATTCAATGAATTTATTTATAGTATTTTTGTGGTTTAACTTTAAAGAAGCTTTAAGAAATTAAAGGACAAGGGATGATTTTTTTGGTTTGGATGTTTATGTGTATGTCTCACTTTTAATTATCTTGTGCTTGAACTTGTTTCACGTGTTTAGACTTGCATTTGAACTGATTCATGTGTTTACACTTGTATTTGAACTCTTATCATGTGCTTAGACTTGTGTTTGAAGTTGTTTTTATGTGTTTTAGGCTTTATTTGAACTCATTTTATGTGTTTAGGTTTGTATCTTGGTTCATATAATACGAGTTGCATTATGTGTTTAAATTTGTGTTTGAACTCGTTTTATGTGTTTAAGCTGGTATTTGAAGTCATTTTATGTGTTTAGGTTTGTATCTGAGCTCATAAAACATGAGTGGCATTATGCGATAGATTTGTGTTTGAACTCGTTTTATATGTTTAAACTGATATTTGAACTCATTTTTACGTGTTTAGATTTGTTTGAACTCGTTCTATGTGTTTATGGGTTTAGTTTATTGTTTATGTTTAAAATTTAGTGTTTTTAAATTTAGAAATTAGGATTTTATGGTTAAGGGCTAAAGATTTATGTTTTAGATTTTATAGTTTAACTAAGGAGGATTGCGTTTTTTTATACAAATTACATATCAAAATATAACATTATTTAAAGTTTTAAATATATATTAACTATTGAATTTTATAATTCAATTTGTTTTCCAAATTAGAATCTAAACATTAAAAAAATAGATTGAATTGAAGTTGAATCTTCAAGCCAAAAATCGGGGCAAGATCGAGATGGTCAATTTCTTCCTTTTGTTGGGACGGTGCAGATTAAGAAATCACGTACAAATAATCGGATCGGGACGGCTGAAAAATCGTCATGTTTCCATCCCTAAATAAGTACACCATGAGTTACAATCAATGATCATAAACCCGAAAAATACGTCCTACATTCTTTTAATAATCTTTGTAAGTAGGGGCGAGGCTCGTTTTTGGATGGCAAAAATTAAATTGTAGTTTTTTTAAGGTCAAAATGCAATTTTAGACATTATATTAATTTGATACCTTATATTTTTAAGAAAAACAATAATAATTATCGATTAGTTTAGAGGACAAGACTTAAGATTTCTTAACTAACATCAAGAATTTAAATTTTAGTATTGTAATTAGTGCAAGTTGTTTTAGGAGAGTTATCTCCATGTTTTGTTTTAATCGATTAGTTTAAGGGATGGGTAATTTTAGGAGAGTAATTATCAATTAGTTTAAGGGATGAGTCGTTAGATCTCTTGAGTTACTATTTTGATTTGCTTTAATCGGATAATAAAGCTTAGTGTCTTCTCTTTTTTTAATAATTTAAAGATTATTACAAGATAATATCTGTTTATACATATTTTTAATCTTTTGACAACACATACCTTGTAGACGAAGTGATTGAACTTAAGCCTCTTAAGATAAACATCATCCGTCTTTTCACTAAGACCACTTGTTGGGTTCTAATATTTTTTTTAAAAAAACGAAACTTTGCATTTTATATATGGAATTTTTTTTTTGCATTTCATTTCATTTCATTTCCGACGAGAATGCAAATGTATTTGGTAGAGTCATTATGATGGTAGATGGGTGACTCAACCTCATCACATATTCCCAAATTAAAAGCCAACGTGTGAACACACGTGTAAGAGTTTATTTTCATCCGCGTACCATAAACCATTTACATTCAACCCAAACACCCATTAACCCAAACCCGAAAATCCATTTACAGCCCGACCCAACCCGGAAACCAAAAAACCCTAAAATTAAATAACCTAATTCAACACCTAAACCTAAACACCCCTAAACCCTAGCCGCCACCACCGTCCAAATCACACCGCCGCCGTCGCTGCCAAGCTGCCGTCACCGGCAAACTACCCTAAAATCCTCAAATTACATTAAAACCACCAAACCCCAAATCAAATCTCAAAACCCTAAATTAAATCCCCATAAACCCTAAAAATAATTAAAAAACCTAATCTATCAAACCAACCCTAACCGACCCATACCCTATCAACAACCCAGCCATACCCAAAAAATCCGGCTTGTCATCAATCGAATCTGCAAGATAAAGGGGCTATTAATTTTTTATTGTAAAAATCGGGTTTATATAACCCAGAAATCAGATTGTAAAGGGAGATTTCGGGGGGGGGGGGGATGAAAAAAAAATCTTGTAAAGGGGATTTTTGAAGCATCAATAAAATTTCAAAGGTAAAAAAAAAGAAGTGAGAGTTGTTCTAATCAAAGTTTAAATTCGTTTAGTTTTAAATCAAAATTCTTTTCTTTGTGTTTTCAAACCCGGATCAAATTTTTAAATTAAAAGGAGAAAAGAAATTGAATATTACCTTTCGTCTAAGGGATGAGAGCCGCCGGGAGGCTTTGACGCCGATGACCGGCCTTCATTCCCTTGAGCCGCCGTCGGGTGTTGAGAGAAAGTTAGGGTTGAGGAAGAAACATTTTAGGTTTTTTATGTTTTGATTCGAAATAAACCAAAAAAGGGGAAACCTTATGTTTTAACTGGCCTAACAAAATGACACCGTTTGGTGTCCAACCCGTGCGGTGACCCGGTAACTCTGGGAGGATTCGTGTTTTACGAAAATGGGTAAACTACCCTTCTGGTCCTCGAACTCTTACCCCGCTTCAATTTCTGTTCAGGGTATAATTTCACGTTTGGTCCCTTAAGTTTTATTTTCGTCTTTTCTCGCGTTTATTTATGTTTTTCCCTCTTATTTTCTGTTTTTTCAATCTGTTCCTTTTCCAGATTTTAGCTATTTTACTGTTATTTAATTTCATGCCCTTTATTTCTTTTTTTATATTTTTAGCACCTTTGGTTCATGTTTTTTGCATTTTGATCATGTTATATATTTCATATAATTATATATATTATAATGTTATTATATAATATTTGTATATATATTAATCATATATTATATATGTTACTATAATACCTATATCATATATTTATATTATATTATTTATATATTATATTATGTTAATATGCATATTTATTACATACTTATTATATAAAATGTTACATATTTATATACTAAAGTTTTATATTATTGTTGTGTTACACATATATTTTGTTATATATTATTTTATGTTTTTTTAATATATGTATTTATGTATATAAGCACATATTTATATATATATAAGTATATGTTTTATGATATACGTGTATATAGTCTTGTTTATTATGTTATTAAGCACATGTAACAAAAATATTTTATTTAAAATATTTGTTTATGTTTTTACATATGTACATATAGATATTTTAGTATCTAACATATAATTATATCTAAGTATATTAAGATGTTTTGATATATTAAAATACATATGTTACTTTTATAAGCTATATAAATATAAATATAAATGCATAAGTATATAAAATATTATTAGTATTTTACATGCATTCATATTCGGTTTTCAAAAATTATTTTTTACAATTCAAAAATTATATCTTTATTTTTCTAAAACTTCGAGAAATCATATCCCGGGCGTATAGGGATGTGATTTCTTCAAAATTTTCTAAGAAAACGAGAAACCGTGTCCCGGAGGCATAGGGATGCGGTTCTCTCAACATTTTCGGCATTTAAGAATCACATTTTAAATTTTAATCGAATTCATAATTTCCAATACCAAGACATTAAATAATCGACTAGGTAACAATTGTGGGCGGTATGGGAGTGTTAATCCTTCTTCATCAGTAATCAACTCCTGGACCCGAATTTTTTTATCTCTGGTTTTATTTTAGCGCCGGTCTACCCTTTTAAAATGATCAGTGGCGACTCCACATTTTAATTTTCAAATTGGGCGGGCATTTTCCAAATAAAATTAAATAACGAAAAATAAATTTAAAAAAACAAATAGAGAGACAGATTTGGATGATTACAACACACACAATAGAGATCGAATCTAATAGCACACTGGATGTAGGGTATAAAACAGAATTCTGAACTTGTTTATGAAGTTAGGTCAATTGCACAAAATTATTAAATTTTAACACCAAATTGTTGGCTTAAAAATTAATGATTAGTTGGTCTAGTGAGATGAGGTACTAGGTTCTTTAAGTAAGGCCAGCTATTCGAATTATAACGTTGTGAATGAAGTAAATTGGGTTGGGAGAGTCACTTCATAACGAGTCTCTACAGGACCTGATATGGAGTAGTCAATCAATGAATTGGATACAAGTGTTTATACTAAAAAAATTAATAATACAATAATTTATATGCAACAAATTAACAAAAATCAATAGTTTTTGAGCAATAACTAATTTAATGTATTTATCGGTCTATCTTGTTAATTTTTATACGGTACGGGAATCAAATTTTGATAAAATAAAACAAAAATCTATCTCATTACTAGTAAAGAATTGGAATTATAAGGAATAATGTCAAAATATGTCTCAATGTTTCACTAAATCATTGTTTTAATTTTAATTTTTTAGTAATCAGCTCTCAACGTTTTAATTTTTTTATCAAAATGACACCACATATCAAGTGTGAGGAAATGATGAACATAATCGCATGGAATGAACCGCTAATTGCTGACGTGATATTTTAAGAAAATATTATTTATATTATAGTAAAAAGTCTCCGACTTTGAGCATATATGCAATGTCAATTTCTTCAATGCTCACTTTGCATTAAACATGATATCCAATACGAACGCATACCCATTTGACCCTGAAACTGTAATAATTCATTTTAATCTGTGTTTATTAATATTGTGACATACTAATATAATAATCAGTTAATATTATTATCGTGTGTTTACATATACATATAAGTGTCTGCATGTGAATTAATATATATGTAATATATGTGTGTGGTGTGTGTGAATGCATGTATAGCGTATGTATTGTGTATGCATACGTATTTATAATTATCATGGTATATATGTGTCATATGTATGTTTACATTTTATGTGTGCATTGTGTGTATGTGTAATGTGTGGATATTTATGTTAATTATGTGTATGATTGTATATGCATGTATGTTTGTATATTATATTAATTAAGAATGTGTTACATATATTAATGTTTGCGTGTGTGTTCGTAGGTTATACGTATATGTGTATGCATGTGTATCTATGTATGCATTATAGTATTATTAATGTTATTATTATTATTATTATTATTATTGGTATTGGACTAGTATAAAATAAAATCCAAAAAATATTAAATCCAAATAACAACTCCAGCCCTATTATTACAAAATCAGTATGTTACAAAGCCCAACTGGCTGAGCCCAAACCCGGCTAGAAACCCTAACCCATATAATTAACTGAACCCTAACCCCTTTTGTTGTATGCGCAGCCGCGGGAGGGCCGTTAGATCAGATCTAGATCCAACGGCCGCGATTGAAGCTCGATGACCCCTTATCTGTCGCGTGAAGCCCACACGCGGGTTGTTGGATTCCCCACTCGAGCGTGTGATACACGTGCAAGGCCGATCGTATTCTCCATGCCATGTGGCAAGATCTCATGCGGTGCATCCTTCTCCAGATCACATCTGAACCGTCCATTCTCCATGCAATCTTAGCCATTATATCAGATCTGATTGAACGACCGAGAGCGAGTCTGCCATAGGATCACCACCACCATGCCGGCTCTCCAACCACCACACTAAATTCGCTAGAAAGCACAAAAATAGGGATTATGTCAGTTACCAAATCAAAAAATATGTACTTTATGTCTTATTTTCTACCAAAACACAAGTCAGAGCAGAGATATATGTAAGTGAACGCAAAAATTTGTATCATCAAGAACAACAACCAGTTTCTAATTTCGAGTTTTTCAGAAGAAATAACAAAAAATAAAAGTTTCCAAGGTGAATCTCCCTCTTTATTTTCTTTCCCATACATGCATGAACCCAAAAAATATAGTAAAATAAAAAAGCAACAAGAGTTTACCAAGGCCGTTTCGCGTCCTCTCTCACCGACGATAAGCTTTCTACAGTGAGCCGTAGGGGGAAGTGGTTGTTTTGGTTTCGGGACAATGGTTTCTGTTTTATTTTGAGGGTTCCAGGTGGCCGGAGGAGGTGGTTAAAGAAGGATTGAGGTGGCCGTTACGGCCGAGCCTCGCCTGATACCGGTGCTTTATGGTGGCCGATGGTGGTTGTTAAAGGGTTAAGGGCTCGGATTTGAGAGAAAATAAGGGTTTATTCAAATGGTTAAAAAAAATTTGGGAAAAGGGCTGGATTTTAGCTGAATAATTGTGTTATATAGAGTCTCAATTTTTTTAAAATGGCACAATCACTCCATAAGGATCTTCGTCCTTTCAGTTTTTTCAAAACTGTCTCGCCCCTTAGTCAATTTGCAAGTCTGGTCTCTCTGGCTTTTTGAAATCTTTTAATTTAGTCACTAAATTAAACCGAAATAAGCTTTTAATGGAGAAATTACACGTTTAGCCATTCAGCGTTTTTGAATTTTTCATCTTTAGCTTGCCGCATGGGATAATTTCATTCTCAGTCCTACTAAGTTTTATCCAGTTCTCAATTGAGCCCCCAAATGTGTTTTTTGTTATTTTAATTTCTATTTTTTGATTTTTTTTCCATTTCAATCCCCTTTTATTGTTTTAAGTATTTATGTCAATTATTTCTTGTTATGTTTTTTAGCATTGTTTGCATTATTTTTAGTGTGGTTTTTTCCCATGATTTTATGATACATGTTTAGTTTGTGTTATCATGTTTTATGTTTTAATTTATTTGGTCATATTATATGTCTTTTTTACATGTTATGTTTAATTTAATTCGTATATTCATGTCCATGTTAGCATGCTTTTTTTGTTTGCTCATTTTTTACATTATGTTATATGTTAGCTAATGGCATGTTTAATTGTGTTTTATATATATAATTTATATTTTGTTTTTTTCGTATATGAGTTGTCTTTGTCATGTTTATTCATGCATATTTTTCTTTTATGTGTATTATCATATGTAGTCTTTGTTTGTTCATGATAAAGATATGTGTTAGCATGTATTATGTTTTGCTTTTTTTGCATTGTAGGTTGCGTATTAGAGTGACTTTTTTTTATTACATGTAAATGCCATGATGTTTATGTATCCTTAAATTGTGTCATGATAAGTTTTAGTGTAGTATTATGGTAGTGGTGTTTTATTAATTTGGTATCATTTTACGTATGTCATGTATATTTTGTTTGTGCTTTTTATGTGTTAAAACATGTTGTGATTTATTTAATTTAATGTTGGAAGCATGTTTTTCTTCTTTTTTTTCCCATGTGTATGTGTATGTTTATATTTTATTTTTTTTATCATGATATGCTATGTTCATGCATTTTAATTATTTTTGTTTAATATTATAATATTCATGTTTTAAGTTTCCTATACCATGTCAATGTGGATGTTATTTTTGTATTTATTTAATTCGCCCTAAGTTCGCATAATGGAATATTATTTATCAATGCGGTGTCCTTTTATTCGATCGAGCGTAAACGAAGCCAGTATCAAGCGCAGTGATGGTGGTTTATCAGTTTACTCTCGAATAACGGGATCTTTAAAATCTACTCGCACTTATAACCAAATTTTAAATTAATCGTCACTTTAATCCGAAAATTTTAATATTAATAAAGAGGTAATTATTAAAGTACCAATTTTGGGCGGTGTAGGGTGCTAATCCTTCCCTATCCATAACCAACTCCCGGACCCAACAGTTTTTAAAACTCTGGTTTTACGGTGTCCAACCTAGCTTAGTGGCCGGTGGCGACTCCATTTTAAATAAAATACATTTTTTTAAAAAAGCCCCATGAAAGATTTTTTAAATACCCAAAATACCCCCAAACACATTGGAAACCCATTTTTTAGCATAAAAAAGGATATCGTTACAGATGGCGACTCCGCTAGGGATATTTTTTGTTTTCAAAAACAAATGAGAGTCAAGCTTTTTTAAATAATTACCACTTTATTAATATCGAAAGTTCCGGATTAAAGTGACTATTAAACTAACATTTGGTTATAATTGCGCTTCATTTTAACGCATTTAAAATTTGGCATATAAACCCGTCTTTTTTAAGTAGGAGGAAAACGCTAGTGCTTTCATGAGGATATCGTTCCTCCGTATGGGCCTAGCCAAAGTACCTTCGAGGCTCGAGTGCTTTATGCTTTCGCGAGGATATCGTTCCTTCGTAGGGGCATAAACGAATGGATCCCCCTGAACTGAACCCGGTTGAAAAGAGCCTATAATGGGTGATGATCGGGGGCCTTGCTACTCTTAGTAGAGGACAGCAAGGACAATTCAGGTACCTCTTAGCACCAAAACTGCATGTAGAGAATATAGAAAACCCACATTTTTAGAGCCATGCGGATAACCTAGGTGTTTTAGACGGGATGTAAATAGGGTTTTTTTTTTGTGTTTACCTTATTTAATTTGTCCTTTTTTATGTATTTATTTATTTAATCCGATACTAACTCGTTTTCTTTTTTGTTTTGCTTTTTTCATATATCATTGCATTTGCATTACATAAAGGTACTGGATCAAGTGGTTTGCCCGATCAGAAAATCTTTCATCGTGGAAAAAAGGTATCTTAAGAAGGACGAACTCAACTCAGTCGTCAGACATTGGTCAGAAGTCAATCAGAGGACCCAAGGTAATAGCTTGTAGAGTGAGCGCATAGTGTCAGGGTATACTTATGTGAGCCTCCAACAGAATGACATATGAGAGCTTAAAAATATTTGGGAAGATTGGGATCGAAGACTACAAGATTTATTCTGTGATAGTTACGGCGACATAGCTCAGTTAATGTATGTCCGAGTCAACCAACCTTTACTCTGAGTCATCTTTCAGTTCTGGAATCCTCCTTTTTGCTGCTTCACTTTCAACGGTTAAGATATGATGCCTACGGTAGAAGAATACACAGCCCTACTTAATTAGAAGAATATCCATTGGATCTACGCGAAGCCGCCGAGGAACCAGAATTACTCTTCGAAGCTTAAAACTTTTACCGGGATGAGCGATGATTGGGTTAATGGCCTGATCCAGGTCTGGAGAGACAGCCTAGCCTTTGCATGGGAGAGTATCCGAGACATCATACCCGCGCACCTAGATGAGGTAAAGAAGATGAACCTATTTGCCTTAGGAATATATGGTTTGGTCATCTTTTCGAGGGTCATTGGAAACATCGATGTAGCCATCTTAGATTTATTTGAGCGTATGAAGTGGAAGGCGAATCCAATACCGACCATTTTGACTGAAACTTTCATTTCTCTGAACGCATGCCGAAAACATGAAGAAGAACGTTTCAGAGGGTGTGCACAGCTACTACAGGTTTGGATCTAGAGCCATATGTGGAAGACGCCAACGAGGGTTTTACCAGGAATATCATTCCGAGACTTTTCACCTCTGCGAGAGTATTTAGCGAATGAATACCGAGAAGGCTAGAAGACGAAGAAATGGTACCATATCTTTAGGAACATTCAAGACGGAGACATGGTGTGGAAAGTTCCATAGCTCAGCAGGGTTAGTTACTTCTTATACAGCTGCGGCGATTATGACTGTCTGATGATGTTAGGGCTAGATGGTGGGATTGCTTATGCTCCGCTTTTGGTGTCTCGACAATTTGGATCGTGATAGTTCATTCCCGTCACCGACGGTCTAAGTCGAAGTGAGTTTTCTTTCAAGGGCGAGTTCAGGAAAAATGTTCAGACCATCATGAGAGCTTGGGATCACTATTATCAGATCAGGGTAGAAAGAGATACCGAGCCCATGATTACCCCAGATTACGATCTTTGGAGGCGTCTGGGGATTAATGACAAGATTCCAGAACCTGACCAGGGACCAGCCATGTCACTTGAGGAACATATGAGGATAGTACCGTCTGAGGCCGACATTCTGCGAAATGAACTCGAGGAGGTCAAGAAGAAGATGGAGACTCTATAGACTCAGCATATGGATGAACTCTACAAGGCAAGTTTAAATGTTGACGAACGAGATGGGACCATTAGGCAACTGAAGAAGTTCAATGCAGATCTAAGTGAGAAGAATGCCCTTTATCAGAAAGATACTTTTCAGCTTCAAAAAAAGGTATAGAAAGCCGGCCGAAGCCAGTTCTTAGCCATGAAAAATAAAAGGATGAACGATGTGCATTTAGTCAAAGAAGAACGAGAGAAAGGCAAGCGAGCAATCGAGAAAGAGGTAAAAAAGTTGCAAGTTAGCCATTGAGAGTGAAAGACAGTCTTCTAGGGACGCCATTAACCAAGAGAAAGAAAGGGCTAGGCAAGAGATCGACAAAAACAAGCAAGCAATCATCTACGAAAGGGAGAACACAGCCGTTTGGAAGAGGAAATCCATGGGGAGCAGGAATAGACTACTTGAGATGCAGAGCTTGTACAATGACACTGTTTAAAGCTTGAATCAGAGCCAAGATCAGAATGTCGAGTTAGAGGTGAAACTGGCAGAGTTGGAACAGTCCTTTCAGGCCTATCGTCAAAGGAATGGTTTCATCTAACTACAAGAAAGAGAGCGCAAAATTGGTATTTTACAGGCCCGGATCGAGTCACTCGAGGTAACCATTCAGGATTATAGGGGGAGAATTAGAGTATTCGAAGAAGCTACAGCGGGTGGAGACAATTATTGGCGGCAAAGACTTCGTGATGCCTCCCAAATGATTCAAGATAGAGACCAGTATTACATGACCCTGATGGCAGAGATACGACAGGTTGCGGGACATATGACGAATTTATCTACAGAAGCCGAAGATCTTCGACCTTTCTTAACCTCAGACATGAAAGAAACACCTAGGTTCATCAAGATGCTCAGGGCTATCGAGAAATTAGGAGATAGAGCTAGGGTTTATGTGTAGAACTCTACTTTGATATTTTGTAATTTGGACCCTTTAATTCCCATGAAAATAGTTTAAAATGGTGATTACCAACAGAATCAGTACCTTTATTTGCATACATCCTTGAATTGCATCATGGCATTTGCATCATTATACATGCATTTATCTATTGTTGCAGAAATATTAATAGTGTAAATATTGTGGCAGTTAAACTACAATATAAGCCGCAACCATTCCGCATCCATACTTTACGCAGTTCCAAAGCAAATTGATGGAAGAAAAAATAGTCAATTTAGAAAGGGGAAGAAAGATTTGGAAGCACGTTTTGATGAAGCCAAACGGAGCCTCAGCGAGTAGATCACTCAATCGCAAGCTGCGATAGTATCTGACATAACTGCATTGTTGGCAAAAAGCCTTGAGAAAGAAAAGGTTGAAGACGAAGTCGCCCAAGAGCCGGAACGTATCACATCTTACAGCAAGGTTCAACCAACGACGCCAAGTTCGGCAAAAAGAGTATATATTGACCATGTCGAGATATCTGCTAGTCTTTAGGCAGGGTCATTTGAAAGCCAACCCATTAATGCAGGGGCATTCTACGAAGAAGAAGTGCTAGATTTGAATCTAGTCGAGAAAATTCAAACTGAGGTGAAAAATAAGTATGAGGAACGATTTCGTCGCATGGAAGAAAAATTTAGAGCACTGCAAGCCCCAAAAGAGCCATAGAATAAGGCAAGTGATTTGAGCCTAGTATCCGACCTTGTTTTACCACCGAAATTCATGACTCCAGAGTTCGACAAATATGAAGAAACTTCATGTCCTTCCGCAAATGTGACCATGTACTGTCGAAAGATAGCAGCCTTCACCAAGGACAAAAATCTTTTAATCCATGGTTTCCAGGATAGTCTGACTAGAGCAGCACTCTGGTGGTACACCCAATTAAGCTGGGTAAACATCAAGACCTGGAAGGACCTTTCGAAAGCATTCATTGAGAAGTACAAGCATGTGACAGACATGACCCCTAGCAGGATCATGTTAGAAAACATGGGACAAAAGTCCAATGAGAGTCTGCGACAGTACGCCTAGAGGTGGCAAGAGGTGGCCGCTCAGATCCAGCCACTAATTCCCGAACATGAGATTACGCCCCTATTCATGAATACTCTAAAGGGAACACTATTTGATCGCCTCATTAATATTACAACTCAGAGCTTTGCCGACTTGATCAAGACCGGGGAGTCTCTTGAATTGACAATCAAGAGTGGCATGAGTGACAGCGGAGATAACTCTTGAAAGTACAACAAGAAGAGAGAGAATGAAGTAAACACTACAAGTACTTACAGCGCCCCAAAGAACTTTACAGTCTCTCAGCTGTAAGCATCAGCAGGGAAGGCTCAGAACCAAAGAGAAGAGAGAGCCTCAAGAAAGGAAAAAGAGCAGCCTTTACTCTGTTGCCTATTTCATACTCCGAGCTTTATTCTCAGTTGCACAAAGCTGATTTGGTCTGCCCGTACTATATTACCCCGTTTAAACCTCCATTCCCGTTATGGTATGATCCTAATGCACATTGCGATTATCATGGTGGTGCTCCTGGTCACCCCACAGAAAATTGCCTCGCATTCAAGAAACTTGTGCAGAGTCTGATTAATTCTAGGGTATTGAAGTTCGAGGAACTGAACGTGGCTGCTAATTCGTTACCTAATCATGGGAACCGCAGAGTGAATGCTATTGAAGAGTACTCTGCCAGGAAGGCGAAAGAGGATGTGATAGAGATCAAGTCTCCCTTACGGTGCGTATTCCAATAATTATGTATGTCTCGCTTGATCGACAGAGGTATGGTAGTGGTGCAAAAGGGGTGTATAACTTATTACGAGTTCCATCAGGATAGAGAACACGACATCCAGCAATGTGAAAAATTCAGGAGATTGGTTCAACAGTCGATGGAAAGCAAATAGATAGAGTTCTTTGAGGAAGTTACAGGAAGGCAGGGGTTAGATGTATGTGCGTCAGACAACCCCAACATCAAATATGGAAAAGACAAACCTTTCATCATCTTTTTTAGATCAGAAGGAGCAAGTTCATCTCAAGGAGAAGCTGCAAAGGTGGCCCCCAAAATTATTATCTCAGCACCTGCCCCGTTTTCGTTCAAGGACATGCGGCAGACCCCTTGGAATTATGCAGCCAAAGTGACCATACCAGATAAATCGAAGTCCGATAAAGAGAAGGAACAAATGGCAAAAGAAGAGCCAACGCGAGAGGATGGGTAGACAAAAAAAGATGAAAGTGTCAGCGAATTAGGCCATTTCACGAGGAGCGACAGGTGTTACTCTTCGGAAGCTTTAAAGTCTGCTGAAGCTACGAAGGATAAATGAGAAGGTAAATCAGCTGGTCCTACGCAGATATTTGGAGAGGAGCCCCCTCCAAAAATTAATGAGCCAGTAACCGAAGCTTAGGCACATGAGTTTCTAAAGTTTCTGAGGCACAGTGAGTACAATGTAGTACAGCAGCTGCGAAAGCAACCAGCAAGGATTACGGTGTTGGAGCTACTTTTGAGTTCTAAAAAGCATCGTGATGCATTGTTAAAAGTGCTGAATCAAACATTTGTACCTGGTGACATCTTTGTGTCTAAACTGGACAGAATAGTGGGGCATATCACCGTATACAACCACATCACGTTTAGCAATGACGAGATCCAAGAGGGAGGTATGGGGTCCACCAAAGCTCTCATCATCACCACCCACTGCAAAGGGTATGTGTTGCCAGGAGTATTGATTGATAATGGGTCGACATTAAATGTACTACCGATGGTGACTCTGGAAAAGCTACCGGTAGATGACTCCAACATGAAACCTTGTCATAACACTGTGAGAGCCTTTGACGGTACTCAAAGGGGAATTCTTGGAAAGATCGATGTGCATTTGTTGATCGGGTCGACAGAGTATACAATTGATTTCGTGGTAACGGACATAAAGACAAGCTATAATTGCTTATTGGGAAGACCGTTGATTCACTCTGCATGAGCCATCTCCCCATCACTCCATCAGAAATTGAAATTTGTGATCGAAGGCAAATTGGTCACTGTAGAGGATGAGCAATAGATCATCGCTTCGGTTACATCAGATGCCCCATACATCCAGAATGACGAATATGCTGCGGAATGTTCTTTTCGAGCATTAGAACTTGTAAATGCTATATTTGTTGCGGAAGGTAATAGGATCCCTTGCCCCAAGTTGTCTAACTGTACCAAGATGACCGTTTCTGAAACTTTGGGCTAATGAGCCAAAGCAGGAAGAGGGCTGGGAAGGAAATTACAAGGAAGCCTACGACCCAGGGAGCGCCATCACCAAGAAAGATTGTTTTGAGCTCGGCTAAAAACCAAGTGTTCAGCAGAGGAGAGAGGAATACACAAGGAAAGAAGAACAAATGAGGGCCAGACTCAAGGAAGAAGACATTCCATGGAGACCGATGTCTTTCCCTCATGTAAATGATATTTTTTTCTCTGGAGGAATTGACTGTACATGGCAGAAAATAGAAGAATCAATTTAAGAAAAAGACATACTTAATCAGAAAGAGATATTCAGTGAATCGCTTGAAGGGATGTCCATCAACATGATAGCTGAAGATGACAATGGCAGCAACGTGTTGACCAGCATCCGCCCTTGTTGTCCTGGGGAAACACTTGATAACATGAGGTACTTTGATCTATATGTAGTCTTTAGGGCCAGATCAAAGTAATGCTCCGAATTAACCCTTTTTGTTTTTGCCCATAAGCAATGGGGATCTTTTGTATAGGGCACCTATGTTAACTTTTTGTTTGCAATGAAATAATATATTCCCTATTTTCTCAAATGGCAACTATTTCAGTTACTTCATTCATTCATTTCTTACTCATATTCATTCACTTCATTTAAAAATCATTCACTTCCCAAAACATTCATTCTCATTTCATGCAGAGTCCCCATAATTAACTGTATGAATGATTCTGAATCCAATCCCGAGGTAGATTTCGAATGCCCTGAGATCTCAGCAGAAATTGAAGAGGGGGACGACAAAGCAGAATGCGAGGTCCCTGAAGAGTTAGTAAGATGATGGCCAACGAAGAAAGGCAAATAATACCCCACCGAGAAGAAACATAGGTTGTAAACTTGGGTACCGATGAGGAGAGAAAAGAAGTGAGAGTTGAGACTATATTTTCTACAGAAACCAAGCGCGAACTGATAGTCCTACTCTATGAGTTCAAAGACGTCTTTGCTTGGACGTATCAAGATATGTCAGGGCTGAATACAGACATAGTGGTGCACAAGCTGCCAACGAGGCCAGAATGCAAACCGATCCAGCAAAAGCTCAGAAGAATGAGGACTGACATGCTGTTAAAGATAAGAGAAGAGGTGAAAAAGCAGTTTGATGCTAGCTTTCTGGAGGTTGCCAAATACCCCGAATGGGTTGCAAACATTGTACCAGTGCCAAAGAATGATGGGAAAGTCCGAATGTGTGTAGATTACATGGATCTCAATCGAGCAAACCGTAAAGACAACTTTCCTTTGCGATATATTAACACGTTGGTTAACAATACTGCGGGACACTCATGGTTCTCATTCATGGATGGTTTCTCCGAATACAACCAAATAAAGATGGACCTAGAAGACATGGAGAAGACCACATTTGTAACCATGTAGGGTACATTTTGTTACAAGGTGATGCCTTTCGGACTCAAGAACGCAGGGGTAACTTATCAAAGAGCGATGGTGACTCTTTTCCACGATATGATGCACAAAGAGATAGAAGTATACGTGGATGATATGATCGCTAAGTCTTGAACCGAGGAAGAGTACCTCCGAAATTTGAGAAAGCTATTCCAAAAACTGCGAAAATACCAGTTAAAGCTCAACCCTGCTAAGTGCACATTTACAGTCACATCTGGAAAACTCTTGGGGTTTGTAGTGAGTAGGAAAGGGATTGAGATCGATCTAGAAAAGGTGAAGGCCATCCAGGATCTTCCACCGCCTAAAACTCATAAGAAAGTTTGAGGTTTCCTGGGGAGGTTAAACTATATCTCTCGTTTCATCTCTCAATTAACAGATAAGTGCGACCCTGTCTTCAGATTATTCAGGAAGAATAATCCAAGGGTCTGGGATGAAGAATGTCAAGAAGCTCTGGAGAAAATTAAGATGTATTTGATGAATGCTCCGATTTTAGTCGCGCCGGTACCAGGCAGGCCTTTGATCATTTACCTGACAGTTTTTGAAAACTCGATGGGTTGCGTGCTGGGGTAGCATGATGAGTCTGGGAAGAAAGAAAGAGTCATCTACTACCTAAGCAAGAAGTTCACTGATTGCAAAGCACGGTACCCGCCAATTCAGAAGCTATGTTGTGCTTTGGTTTGGACTACCAAAAGGCTTGGGCAGTACATGCTATACCATACCACATGGTTGATATCCAAATTGGACCCCTTGAAGTTTCTAATAGAAGCACCGACATTAACGAGGAGGATGGACCGCTGGAATATGGTGTTATTTGAGTTTGACATTGTATACGTGAGCCAAAAAGCCATGAAAGGAAGTGCTATAACGGATTTCTTAGCTAGCCGCGCTTCAGATGATTATGAATAGTTGAACTTCAATTTCCTAGATGAGGACTTGATGTGCATTACAACCGAAGAAGACGTTGTTTCAAATAACAGCTCGTGGAAGCTTTACTTTGATGGAGCCTCCAATGCCCTTGGCCACGAGATAGAAGATGTGCCAATTTTTTGGAAGATGTCTACTATCCCTTCACCAGCAGACTGGAATTTTTCTGCACAAATAACATAGCTGAATACGAAGCCTGTGTCGTGGGACTGAATGCAGCCATTGAAAGAAAGATCAAAGAACTTCGAGTATTTGGAGATTCATATTTAGTGATCTACCAGTTGCGAGGAGAATGGGAAACTAGGAATCCGAAGCTGGTCAAATATTATGAGTTGATCTAGGAGCTTATCAAAGAATTTAAAAAGATCAGTTTCACCTACCTTCCTAGAGAAGGCAACCAGATGGCAGACGCCCTGGCAACCCTGGCCTTCATGTTCAAAGCAACTACGAAAGTAGAAATGAAGCCAATCGAGATGCAGACTTTCGAGAGGCCAGCTCACTGTTATAATGTACAAGAGGAAATAGATGGCAACCGTTGGTATTATGACATCTTGCAATGTATCAGGTTTCTGAAGTATCCTGAATGAGCAAACGAAAATGACTGAAAACACTTATAAGAATGGCAACATGATATGTCTTGGACGGGGAGATTCTGTACAAAAGAAGCCATGACCAGACGTTGTTGAGATGTGTAGATGCCCGGGTGGCGAAGGAAATTTTGGCAGAAGTACACGATAGTTTGTGTGGAACGCACATTAATGGTCTATCAGTAGCCCGAAAAATCATGAGGTATGGCTATTTCTGGTCGACTATGGAGGAAGACTGCATCAATTACGCCAGGAAGTGCCACAAGTGCCAAATATATGCCGACAAGATCCATGCTCCTCATTTATCTTTACACACCCTGAACTCGTCGTGGTCGTTTGCAGCATGGGGCATGGATGCCATTGGGCAGATTCACCCGAAGGCTTCCAATGGGCACCGTTTTATCTTATTTGCCATTGATTACTTCACTAAATGGGTGGAGGCAGCATCTTATGCCAATATCACAAGGACGACGGTGTACAAGTTCCTGAAGAAGGAGATTATTTACCGATACGGGTTGCTAGAAAGGATTATCACTGACAACGCCTCTAATCTAAATAACAAATTAATGACTGAGGTGTGCAACCAGTTCAAAATAACGCACCATAATTCCATGACCTACCGTCCTAAGATGAATAGGGCAGTAGAAGCGGCAAATAAGAACATAAAGAAAATTATTGCAAAGATAACCGACACCTACAAAGATTGGCATGAGAAGCTGCCATTTACTCTGTTTGCCTACTGGACATTTGTTCGCACATCAACAGGGGCAACGCCCTATTCTTTAGTGTACGGTATAGAGGTGGTACTACCCATTGAGGTTGAGATTCCGTCACTCCGGGTCCTGAATGAAGTAAAGTTAGAGGAATCAGAGTAGGTGCAAGCCAGGTTCGACCAGTTAAATCTTATCGAAGAAAAAAGGCTAAAAACCATCTGCCATGGTCAAATGTACCAAAAACGAATGATGCGGGCATATGATAAGAAAATATGCCTGAGAAAATTCCGAGAAGAAAATCTGGTGCTTAAAAAGATCCTCCAAATTCAGAAAGATTCTCGGGAGAAGTGGATGCCTAACTGGGAGGGGCCATATGTTGTCAAGGAGGCCTTTTCAGAGGGAGTGTTGATTTTAATTGAAACGAACATAGAAGAATTAAAAAATCCCATAAATTCTGATTCAGTTATGAAGTACTATGTTTAAAAAATGATGAATGAAAATGATGAAAGAAATGAGGCGAAAACTTAAAAAAGGCGATTCATTTGAAAAAAATGAGAGCTCAAGGAGAAAACCCAAAAGAGGGCGTCTTGAAGCAAATGAAGGATCTGAGTTGAAAACCCGTTAAGGGCGGCTTAGATAAAATTTTAAGATCGGGCCTTCGGCTAGTAGAGTTATCCCCACGAGTACCATAAGAAGGAGCTCCGGGCAAAGGTTCTATCTCGGTTGACAGGATCACGCATCATTCATACAGTGGATATTTGGGGTTTTACATTTCATGTTTTGCTTTCCCTTGTCCTTATATTTGCCATGAGTTTCCTAAAACTGTTCCAAGTCCTTAATGGAAATAAAATCGTATCTTTGCGCCTTCCATTTCTTGTCTTCTCATTGTTTTCATAAGCATCATGCAAACAGGCTAACAAAGACTTTTGATAAATAAAAGATTTCTGAACATTACTATGATCTAACCATGAGAATGTAGATGATTAGAAAATAGAGTTAATTTTTGATCTCAAGCTTTCTACATAACGTATGTCGAGGCACGACGAGGAGACGACTTTGAACATCAGAATAAGATAACCAGTGCCAGGCATCATTCATACTTGTCTGAGTAAATATTCAAGATGAAAATAGAGATCTCCCAAGTGAAAACCCATAAAGGCGTCTAAAAAACTCTCTAAAGTGAAAACCGAAAAGGGCACTTTAGAACTTCGAACCAGAAACTTAGAAAAGAAATGCTGAAATGGTTGAACCTAACGGTGAGATGGGGTACCGTGGCCAAAAAGAAGAAGAGAAAGAGAAATCAAGCAAAAAGTCGAGATTAAATAATTGTGGAAGTAGTCACATCGAGATATTGATATTCATGCATCATGTATAGTTAGGCATCCATAGGATTAAGAGCATGCTAACTCATTTATTACAACATATTGTCCATTTTAAATAGGTACTTGCAGATTGCCAATGACTTGTGATCTGCAACTTCGTAGTGAAGAAATGATCATTTGAAGAAAGATTTCAACAGCCTTAGTAGCGTGAGTCTAGAAAGATCAGTAGCCGTTATCGGTGTGAATCCCCAAATTTAAAGAAAAATTTTAGTAGCCTTAGTAGTGTGAGTCCAGAAAGATCGGTAGCCAGTTTGGCGTGAATCCCTAATTTGAAGATAAAGGTTCTATATAAGAAGGCCTATATTTTTGAGCCATCACAGTGAAAGGTTCTATATAGGAAGAACCTGAAACTCTAAGATTTCAGAAGCTAAAAGTTCTATATAGGAGGGACTTGCAGCTCCCGGGTTTGAAGGCTAGCAGTTATATATAGGAAGAATTCCCAGTCGAAAAAATCCACCTGTGACGCAGAAGGTTTTATATAGGAGAAACCTGCAGCGTTGAAGACGAAGAGTTCTATATAGGAAGGACTCCAAGCTTCACCGTCTCAGAGTGAAAAGTTTTATATAAGAGAGACTCGTAGCTCGAGGCTTCAGAGTGAAAGGTTCTATATAGGAAGAACCCTAACTCTAGGATTTCAAGGTAAAAAATTCTACAAAGGAGGAACTTTTAGTCCAAAGGATCCGCCTGAGAAAATGAAAGGTTCTATATAGGAAGAGCATGTAGCTCCAAAATTGTAAGGTGAAGAAGTTCTATATAGGAAGAACTTACAAGCCTGGAGATCCAACCGAGGAAAAGCGGAGAGTTCCAGAAGAACACGTGATTCTGAAGCTACAAACAGGGAAGTCGGATAAAAATAAGTGCTTATGATCTTTGCTTTGTTCTCGTTCCACGAGAACAAGCAAAGAGGGGCAGTTGTAATCACTCATTTTTATCTGTACTTGTTAATATTGTGACATACTAATATAATAATCAGTTAATAGTATTATCGTGTGTTTACATATACATATATGTGTGTACGTGTGAATTAATATATATGTAATATATGTGTGTGTAGTGTGTGTGAATGCATGTATAGCGTATGTATTGTGTATGCATACGTATTTATAATTATCATGGTATATATGTGTCATATGTATGTTTACATTTTATATGTGCATTGTGTGTATGTGTAATGTGTGGATATTTATGTTAATTATGTGTATGATTGTACATGCATGTATGTTTGTATATTATATTAGTTAAGAATGTGTTACATATATTAATGTTTGTGTGTGTGTTCATAGGTTATACGTATATGTGTATGCATGTGTATCTATGTATGTATTATAGTATTGTTATTATTATTATTATTATTATTATTGGCATTGGACTAGTATAAAATAAAATCCAGAAAATATTAAATCCAAATAACAAGTCTAGTCCCATTATTACAAAATCAATATGTTACAAAGCCCAACTGGCGAGCCCAAACCCGGCTAGAAACCCTAACCCATCTAATTAACTAAACCCTAACCCCTTTTGTTGTATGCACAACCGCAGGAAGGCCGTTGGATCAGATCTAGATCCAACAGCCACGATTGAAGCTCGAGGACCCTTTATCTGCCGCGTGAAGCCAACGCGCGAGCTGTTGGATTCCCCACTCGCGCGTGTGATACACGTGCAAGGCCCGTCGTATTCTCTATGCCACGTGGCAAGATCTCGTGCGGGGCATCCTTCTCCAGATCACATTTGAACCGTTCATTCTCCATGCAATCTCAGCGGTTGGATCAGATCTGATCCAACGGCTGAGAGCGAGTCTTCCAGAGGATCACCATCACCACGTTGGCTCTCCAACCACCGCACCAAATTCGCTAGAAAGCACAAAAAATAGGGATTATGTCAGTTACCAAATAAAAAAATATGTACTTTATGTCTTATTTTCTACCAAAACACAAGTCAAAGCAGGGATATATGTAAGTGAACCCAAAAATTTGTATCATAAAGAACAACAACCAGTTTCCAGTTTCGAGTTTTTCAGAAGAATTAACAAAAAAAAAAGTTTCAAAGGTGAATCTCACTCTTTCTTTTCTTTCCCATACATGCATGAACCCAAAAATATAGTAAAATAAAAAAGCAACAAGAGTTTACCAAGGCCGGTTCGCGTCCCTTCTCGCCGGCGATAAGCTTTCTGCAGTGAGCCGTAGGGGGAAGGGGTTGTTTTGGTTTCGGGACAAGGGTTTTTGTTTTATTTTGGGGTTGCAGGTGGCCAGAAGAGGTGGTCATGGAAGGCTTGAGGCGGCCGTTACAACCGAGCCTCGCCTGAGATCGGTTCTTCATGGTGGCCAAGAGTGGTTGTTCAAGGGTTAAGGGCTCGAATTTGAGAGAAAATGAGGGTTTATTCAAATGGTTAAATTTTTTTGGGGGAAAGGGCTGGATTTTAGCGGAATAATTGTGTTATATAGAGTCTCAATTTTTTTAAAATGGCACAATCACCTCATAAGGACCTCCGTCCTTTTAGTTTTCTCAAAACTGTCTCGCCCCTTGGTCAATTTGCAAGTCTGGTCTCTCTGGCTTTTCGAAATCTTTTAATTTAGTTACTAAATTAAACCGAAATCAGCTTTTAAAGGGGAAATTACACGTTTATCCATTCCGCGTTTTTGAATTTTTCATCTTTAGCTTGTCGCATGCGATAATTTCATTCCTAGTCCTCCTAAGTTTTATCTGGTTCTCAATTGAGCCCCAAATGTGTTTTTTATTATTTTAATTTTGTTTTTTGATTTTTTTCCATTTCAGTCCCTTTTTTTATTGTTTTAAGTATTTATATCATTTACTTCTTGTTATGTTTTTTTAGCATTGTATGCATTGTTTTTAGTGTTTTTTTTTCATGTTTTTATGATACATGTTTAGTTTGTGTTATCATATTTTATGTTTTCATTTATTTGGTCATATTATATGTTTTTTTACATGTTATGTTTAATTTAATTCGTATATTCATGTTCATGTTATCATGTTTTTTTTGTTTGCTCATTTTGTACATTATGTTATATGTTAGCTAATGGCATGTTTAATTGTGTTATATATATATATATATATTATATTTTGTTTTTTTTTCGTATATGAGTTGTCTTTGTCATGTTTATTCATGCGTATTTTCTTTTATGTGTATTATCATATGTAGTCTTTGTTTGTTCATGATAAAAATATGTGTTAGCATGTTTTATGTTTTGCTTTTTTTGCATTTTAGGTTGCGTATTAGAGTGCCTTTTTTTGTTACATGTAAATGCCATGATGTTTATGTATCCTTAAATTGTGTCATGATAAGTTTTAGTGTAGTATTATGGTAGTAGTGTTTTATTAATTTGGTATCATTTTACGTATGTCATGTATATTTTGTTTGTGCTTTTTACGTGTTAAAGCACGTTGTGATTTATTTAATTTAATGTTGGAAGCATGTTTTTCTTCTTTTTTTCTCATGTGTATGTTTATGTTTTGTTTTTTATCATGATATGTTATGTTCATGCATTTTAATTAATTTTGTTTAATATTATAATATTCATGTTTTAAGTTTCCTATACCATGTCAACGTGGATGTTATTTTTGTATTTATTTAATTCGCCCTAAGTTTGCATAATGGAATATTATTTCTCAATGCGGTGTCCTTTTATTCGAGAGTAAACGAAGCCAGTATTAAGCGCAGTGATGGTGGTTTATCAGTTTACTCTCAAATTACGGGATCTTTAAAATCTACTCGCACTTATAACCAAATTTTAATTTAATCGTCACTTTAATCCGAAAAATTTAATATTAATAAAGCGATAATCATTAAAGTACCAATTTTGGGCGGTGTGTGGTGCTAATCCTTCCCTATCCGTAACCGACTCCAGGACCCAACAATTTTTAAAACTCTGGTTTTACGGTGTCTGGCCTACCTTAGTGGCCAGTGACGACTCCATTTTAAATAAAATACGTTTTTTTTAAAACTCCACGAAAGATTTTTTAAATATCCAAAATACCCCAAACACATTGAAAACCTGTTTTTTAGCGTAAAAAGGATATCGCTACAGAAATAATTATAAACCTAAAAACATTGCATTTCCAAATACTTTATTCTTGGCATGTAAAGTGAATCCACATGGTAAATTGTTGGACACTGGAGTAGTTCATGGATGACGATCCCAGGTTTTCACATAAAACCAGGCGCCATGATTCACGTTAATGCCAGCAAAGATCAAACACTCGTATACAGGGGAAGAACCGGGACTAACTTAGAACTAGCAACCAACAATGGAAGGAAACAAAAAGAAGTTAAAACTGAAAGCGCCCAAAAATGGCAAATTTACTAGCAGATCAAACATTTGATATATATGGAAGAATTTTCCCCTTTCGCAAGCTACCGAGAAAGGACAACTGAATCAATCGCCCCAAGGAAAACAAAATCCAGATCAAATATGCAACCAACGAAAACTGAAAATGAATCGATAATAAAAGGAAAATGGAGTGATGAGAGTAAAAAAGCCTAAAGAACTTTATAACAAAGAGTCAAATATTAGAGTCTAGAGATTTGGATTCTCGTAGATACTGTCTAAGTATGTACACCTTGCAGTTGGACATAAGTTGTCCCAAGTATTAGTTGGCTTATAATAATAATAATGACATGATCACTTTGTAGCGATGTCTTTTCTCGCTAAAAATATTTTTATAGCGATGTCTTTTCTCGCGTGGGATTTTTATAAAACCCGCATTTTATTTAAAAATGAAGTCGCCACTGGCCACTCAAGGTGGACCGGACACCGCAAAAAACCAGAGATTTTAAAATATCGGGTTCGGAAGTCGGTTACGGATGGGGAAGGATTAACACCCCCACACCGCCCAAAATTGGTACTTTAATAATTACCGCTTTATTAATATTAAATTTTCCGGATTAAAGTGACAATTAAATTAAAATTTGGTTATAAATGCGAGTATATTTTAAAGGCCCCGTTATTCGAGAGTAAACGTCCAACCACTATCACTACGCCTGATACTGGCCCCGTTTACGCTCGAATAAAAGGGCACCGCATTGATAAAATATGTGTTCGTTATGCAAACTTAAAAAACATGGCAAATATAAATAAATACATTGCGATAAAAATATAAATAAATACTAACATAATAAAAGACTAACATAACATAAATAAAATACTAATATAAAACATACATACATAATCACATAAATAAAAAAAATCTAACATAAATAAAATACTAATCTAAAACATACATACATAACCATTAATTTAACACATAAACAAAAAACAAATCTAACATAAATAAAATAATAATATAAAACATAAATTTAAAACATAGTAATCTAAAACATAGATAAACATACAAATTAAAAACACAATTTTAAATTAATTACTACTTCATTAAATCATAAAAAATTACAACATAAATAAAAAAGAAAGAAAATATACCTAACTAGGAGTTCGAATGACGAACCCCGACGAAACCCCACCGAGATCTACCACGACCTCTCAAAAAATATTAACTAGATCGGACCTAAAATAGGACCCCGATCGAACCGGTTAGGACCGAGGGGACTACCCCTTGGCCCTGGGGTAGCCAAGAGCGCTGCTCTCTTATTTGGCCACCCCACCGATCCAATTTGCTTATCTCAATTTCCAATCTCAATTGCCTATTTATAGGCATGTAAAGGGGGTGAGGTGGGTGACGTGGAGCCTTGTGCTCCACTCCCCCCTTTTTTTATTATTTTTTTTTACTTTTTTTTAAGATTAATAATATTATTACAACAATACTAAAAATACTAAAACCCGGACAAAAATGAGTGATTACAGTTGCCCCTCTTTGCTTGTTCTTGTGAAACGAGAACAAAGCAAAGATCAAAAGACTCATTTTTGTCTTATCTAACTAAACTTCTCTCCTTTTGACGCGCTTCTTTCTTTGGTAGATCTTCATTCTCTTCAAATAAGATGTCTTCTTTCTTGTTTTGGTTGATCCACCTTGTCACTCTCGGGAAGCAAAGCCTTCAAAATGGGGGTTGTTTGTTGAGGAAGCCAAACCGAGTTCTACTTGCTACATTATTGGTAATAAGCTAATACCTAAAGAGAGTTCGACCCAAATTTGCAACACCGACGAAGAGACAGGGGTCTACAAAATTCGATCCAACCGCAACACACCGACGAGGAGCAAGACCGATAGGTGAAAGTTCGATGTCCGATCCAAATACAACTCGACGAAGAGGCGAGATCAGAAAACTGACAATTTTTTCTTTTTTCTCTCTTCTTTTTTTTCTTTTTTCTCTGTTTTTGTTTCTTTTTCATATTTTTTCTTTTTTCTTTTTCTCTTTTTTTCTCTTTTTTTTTGATTTTTTCTTAGAACATTGATAAAACTTGAAAGTTGGTGAATTTTGACCAAGCTACAACACCGATGAAGAGGCATGGTCTAAAGTTAGTAATGTTGATCCAGCTACAACACCGACGAAGAGGCAGGATCAATAGTTAGTGAATTTGGTCTAGCTACAACACCGACGAAGAGGCAAGACCGGAAGTTAGTGAATTAGGTTCAGCTACAACACCGACGAAGAGACAGAACCGAAAGTTAGATTTGACCAAGCTACAACACCGACGAAGAGGCAAGGTCTGAAGATTTGATCCAGCTACAACTCCGACGAAGAGGCAGGATCGGATAGTTGTCCTTTTTTGTGATCAAGCTACGGCTCTGACGAAGAGGCATGATCAGAATTTGGTTGAAAGCTTATTTTTTTCATTTTTTTGATTTTTCCTTTTTTTTTTAGATACACCATTGATACAACTAGAAAGTTAGTAAATTTTGACCAAGCTACAATACCGACGAGGAGGCATGGTCTAAAGTTAGTAATGTTGATCCAGCTACAACACCGACGAAGAGGCAGGATCAAGAGTTAGCTAATTTGGTCTAGCTACAACACCGACGAAGAGGCAAGACCGAAAGTTAGTGAATTTGGTTCAGCTACAACACCGACGAGGAGGCAGAACCGAAAGTTAGATTTGACCAAGCTACAACACCGACGAAGAGGCAAGGTCCGGGGATTTGATCCAGCTACGACACCGACGAAGAGGCAGGATCGAATAGTTTTCTTCTTCTTTTTTTCTTCATTTTTCATTTTTTGCTCTTTTTTCATTTTTTTCTTTGCTTTTCTCTTTTTTCAATTTTTTCTTTTTTTTCTTTTTGATTTTTTCTCTTTTTCTCATTTTTTTATTTTTGATTTTTGATTTTTTCTCTTTTTCTCTTTTTATTTTTTCTTTTTCTTTTGATTTTTTCTTTTTTCTCATTTTTTCTTTCTTATTTTTTCTTTTTTGATTGATAAATAGGTAAATTCCGAGTAAAATTTAGGTCTAGCTGCAACACCGTCGAAGAGGCAAGACCGGAGAGGATTTGATCAGTCACACCACTGACGGAGAGACTAGATCAGCAAAATGTAGGACCCACTACACTACTGACGGAGAGACAAGATCCAGATGAAAATTTTAATCTGCAACACCGCCGATGGAGGCAAGATCTGGATAGGATTTGATCTGCTACACCACTGCCGGAGAGACTAGATCAGCAAAATGTGAGACCTGCTACACCACTGACGGAGAGGCATGATCCAGATGGAAATTTTAACTTGCAACACCACCAATGGAGGCAAGATCTACATTAAGTTGGCGTACCACCACTGATGGAGGCATGATTTGCAAGATGTTGAATTGTTGTACTATTGACAGCGAGACTATGTCTGAGGAAAATTTGCTCTACTTCTATCGGTAGAGGGTAAGATCTGGAATGTTGGCATCCGTCACACCATCGTCGGAGGAATAAAATCCTACAAAAGAAAAAAACATTAGTCAGTAATTGTCAAAGATTTTGTCACTGATACCTTTTATTTTGGGTGTTTCCATCTTCTTCTTGTTTGGCCTCCTTCAAGACTAGGGTTGGCCTTCTTGTCATTGCCCCCATGTCGAGGGTACTCGGTCTTTTTCCTAGACTTGTTATGTACAAGCGAGATTGCATGAATGTATCTAATGCATGTGTCTACCCTAAATGCATGGTGACTTCGGTGTATGCACTTAATCTAAATGTATGACGTTTGCAACAATGGTTTAATGCAAGATGAATGCAATCTAAATGCATGAATGTGATATGATTTTTTTTGCCCTCAAAGGGATGCTCGACTCCTCACTGGTCCCGTCAGAATCTTGGTTTTTTGTATGTGACGGTGCCCCAACCTCAACTTGGGTTCGATAAGTCATCTAGGTGCATGCCCCAACATTTTGTTCGTTCTTCTTGAAGTTGACACTTTGAGTGCTGATTCTGTTGCCCCCTAAGTTGGGTTCATAAATTGTGTGTTGGTTCATGGCAGCTTATTATTATTATTATTATTATTATTATTATTATTATTATTATTATTATTATTATTATTATTATTATTATTGGATTAGGTGCAGTTTTGCAAACTGTGGTCAAGAATGCAAGAGTTTGTCTCGGCAATGAAGGTTGGACCTTGGCAAAGAATGTCCCTAGACTGAGGCCTTATTAGAGGCACAATATTTGTAAAAGATGTAGGGGTGCTTTTGGACATGCCCCAAGACCAAACTTTTGTAAGAGGCTTTGTAAGGTGTTAGATCGACCATCTTCGTTGTATTTAATGGGGCAACCCGAGGATTAGTTTTATTATTCTGAAAATGAATGCATGCAAAATGTGTCCTAAATCGATGCAATGCAAAATTAAGATTGTGATGATGTTGTGCAATGATGCAGGTGAAATCAATGCGATAAGAATAAAATGAAACGAGTTAGTACCAAATAAAATGATTAAATAAAACAAATGATAAATATAACAAAAATAGAGTAATAAAAACTGTACATAAACAAGAAATAAGGCACCAGAGCCTAAATAGGGTGACCACTAATCGGGCAGAGTTTCATATGGCTCTAAAGGGGTTGGCTCATACGGCTCACTATATGCAGTTTTGGTGCTAAGAGGTACCCGAATTATCCTTGCTGTCCTCTACTAAGAGTAGCAAGGCCCCCGGTCATCACCCATTATAGGCTCCTTTCAACCAGGTTCAATTCAGGGGGAATCATTCGCTTATACCCATACGAATGAACGATATCCTCAGAAAGTATAAGGTACTCGAGCCCCGAAGGTACTTGCTAGGCCCATACGGGAGAACGATATCTCCACGAAAGCATTAGCATTTCCCCCCCAGTTAAAAACGGGTTTATATGCCATATTTTAAATGCGTTAAAATAAACGCTCAATTATAACCGAATGTTACTTTAATAGTCACTTTAATCCAGAATTTTTGATATTAATAAAGCGATAATTATTTGAAAAAAGCTCGACTCTCATTTGTTTTTGAAAAACAAAAATTCCCCAGCGGAGTCGCCATCTGTAGCGATGTCTTTTCTCGCTAAAAATATTTTTATAGCGATGTCTTTTCTCGCGTGGGATTTTTATAAAACCCGCATTTTATTTAAAAATGGAGTCGCCACCGGCCACTCAAGGTGGACCGGACACCGTAGAAAACCAGAGATTTTAAAATATCGGGTTCGGGAGTCGGTTACGGATGGGGAATGATTAGCACCCCCACACCGCCCAAAATTGGTACTTTAATAATTACCGCTTTATTAATATTAAATTTTTCGGATTAAAGTGACAATTAAATTAAAATTTGGTTATAAATGCGAGTATATTTTAAAGGCCCCGTTATTCGAGAGTAAACGTCCAACCACTATCACTACGCCTGATACTGGCCCCGTTTACGCTCGAATAAAAGGGCACCGCATTGATAAAATATGTGTTCGTTATGCAAACTTAAAAAACATGGCAAACATAAATAAATACATTGCGATAAAAATATAAATAAATACTAACATAATAAAAGACTAACATAACATAAATAAAATACTAATATAAAACATACATACATAATCACATAAATAAAAACAAATCTAACATAAATAAAATACTAATCTAAAACATACATACATAACCATTAATTTAACACATAAACAAAAAACAAATCTAATAAATAAAATAATAATATAAAACATAAATTTAAAACATAGTAATCTAAAACATAGATAAACATACAAATTAAAAACACAATTTTAAATTAATTACTACTTCATTAAATCATAAAAAATTACAACATAAATAAAAAAGAAAGAAAATATACCTAACTAGGAGTTCGAATGACGAACCCCGACGAAACCCCACCGAGATCTACCACGACCTCTCAAAAAATATTAACTAGATCGGACCTAAAATAGGACCCCGATCGAACCGGTTAGGACCGAGGGGACTACCCCTTGGCCCTGGGGTAGCCGAGAGCACTGCTCTCTTATTTGGCCACCCCACCGATCCAATTTGCTTCTCTCAATTTCCAATCTCAATTGCCTATTTATAGGCATATAAAGGGGGTGAGGTGGGTGACGTGGAGCCTTGTGCTCCACTCCCCTCCCCCTTTTTTATTATTATTATTTTTTTACTTTTTTTAAGATTAATAATATTATTACAACAATACTAAAAATACTAAACCCCGGAAAAAATGAGTAATTACACACTTTTTTGGATTATTTATCTTATGAGATAAATAAATTGTCTACATAACGTGTTCATTAAACATTTAGGTAATTTTGAGTTTATTGTCGTATGTATTTAATAAAACGAACAAATAATGAAAAATTTAATTTATAATATAAGTAGTATTTTTGGTCAACTTAATGATGTTAGGAAATAATTCATCTCTATTGATAAGTGTTCAAAAGTACTATTTTTATTACCCTTTTTACTCATATTATTGTTAGACTTAAGCTCATATTAGTTGCATAATTAGTCATTCATGCATTAATTCATGTTTCTTTCCACCGTTGAGCTTGATTACATAATTTGGTGATTTTTGTGGAAAAAGATGCTGCTTTGGTGTGTTTTTGTGTGTGTGCAGAATCACTTGCCTAAACAAGGCTAGAACCAGTTGCCAGGGCAGTGCATGAAGGAGATGCCGAGCTAGTTGCCAGGGCAATACATGAAGGAGACGCCGAGCCAGTTGCCAGGGCAATTGTCGACAAAGAATAAGGTGATATGGTAGTCGAAATTGATGACTAGACAAGCCCAAGATGACTTGGAGCAAAGCTAAATCCTAAAGGAGTTTGATTTCCATGAAGAGGTTAAAGAAGAATTAAATTCCAAGAAGATAGGAGAAGTTCTAGAAGGAATATAATTATAATAAAGAATTATATTCTTTAAAGATAATTTAATTCCAACTTAACTTTCTCCTCAAAGAAGGACTTTGACCTAGCCCTATAAATAGATCACCAAGCCGTCAACTCCAAGTAAGCAAGAAGAGGGAAAATTTCGACAACTCCAAAGGGCAAGAGGAGAGAAATTTCGACAAGAGGGCAAGGGGGAGAGAGTTCGATTTCTTCTTCTTCTTCTTTGCTTCCATTAGATTCATGGTTTAGGGATTATTCTTTGTATATCTTTTGAACCCAACCATGAACTAACTTGATTGATTGGGGTTATTGTGTTTTGTTGTTGTGAAAAACAATTAGATTTTGTTTAGGTAATAAGAGTTTGCACTTTCAATTCAAGGTTTACTCATTCTTGGTTCTTATTCTTGTTTGCAAGTGAATTGGGATAGGATCTCGTAACTTCATCTATTTATCTAATATCGGGAGAGTTAGATTCAAAAAACGAATGAGTATGGTCTTTATTCAATCTATTGATGGTGAAGATTAATCCGACTTAGGAATAAGTTAAGGATTTCAACGGCTAAGAGGAGCGCAAGATTGGTTGTTGTTCACCCTTGATTCACGTAGAGATGTATTATCAAGGCATGCACAAGTAGCTAGAGTTTCGACTTAGGGATAAGAAGAAACCATTGAAGAACGCTCTGCCGAACCTTGAAGTTTCTGCCCAGACGCCCAAGTAGTTGCCCAGCTAGTCACCCAGGCAACCATCGATTAGTTGCCAAGGCAACCCCGCTGTGCAAGTTGCCACGACAACTGAGTTGCCCTTGTACTATTTTACCAAGACGATCCAATCGGCTATCACACCTCAACTCACGATAACCTGGCCTATTTACTCTATTTTAATTTCATATATTCTTTTAGTTTATTGTTCTTAGTTTTCTCGTTAATTAAAACCTCTATTATCAATTGTGTTTTTATTTTCACAGTGCAGTAACTTAAGCAAAGTGGCCCAAACCAATCCCTGTGGAGACGATACTCGATACTCGTATCACTTTATTACTTGCGACGTGTATACTTGCACATTTGCGTAGCACTTATTACACGCAACATCTATCAAGCTCATATTTATTCCTTTCAAATTCAATAATTCTTTAGATGGTGATATGTATCATTACTAATTAGTTCAGATCAATCTAATACAAAATAGATGAAATTAATTTCATATTTTTTGTTTACTTGTCATCACTCTCACGTATAGTCAACAATCCATCCCATTTGGTATTATGCCAATTCAAAATTATACATTAATTTTACGGACCAATTAATTAAACATGTTATTTTAGTTTTGGGCTCATTATGTCGTTTCGGTTTCAATGTATAGAGTTCTCACGGTGTGGCCCTAAAAAAAAACTTGGATATACTAATTAAATTAAATCCCCAGAATGGATAAATGATGAGCAGAATTTATCACAACTCATAAGCAGCCTCAGGCTCAGCTGCATCGAAATCAGCTCATCATCTGTCAGCAACCCCATTAAGCTTCAAGTCTTCCCCTCTTTCTAACTCAGTGAGCCGCTATGGCGACGAGTCGGTCCCCTTCTCCCAATTCCAACGACGGTAAACCCCAACCAGTCTCAGGTCTGATCCCTTTTTATCGTTTCTCTGAGCTTTTGTATCCAGTCTCTAAACTTCATTACGTGGACTTCTATTAACATAGAATTAAAACCCAGAATTTTTTAGATGAATTTGCTTACTTTAAAGCTGACTTATATTGGTGAAAAGTGGGAACCAATTAAAACGGAGCAAATAAGGGGAAACGGTATATTTCAGGAAAACTGAATCATTCTGATTCGTTTTTACTAAATACAAGGGGTTCTAATTTTGGATACCAATTGCAACAGAGGTTGTACAACAAGCAAATCAGGTTCAACAAGATGTTGGTCCAGAGGCCACTAAACAGAACTTTCAAGCAAATCAGGTTCAGCAAGATGCTACTAAACAGAGTGTTCCAGCATCTGTGTTTGTCAACACAGAACCGATAAGAGAGGACCAGGTTTCGAATGCTGTCAAATTTCTTTCACATCCCAAAGTTAAGGGTTCTCCTGTTATCTATAGAAGATCATTTCTGGAGAGGAAAGGCCTTACAAAGGAGGAGATTGATGAAGCTTTTCGGCGTGTGCCGGTAACATAATTCTTTTGTTTTTAATCATTATCTTGATAGTTTGTTTATGTTGATAAGTGTTTATAAGCATTCATTGGTTTTTAACAGGACCCAACTCCTAGTTCACAGCCAGCTAGTTTGAATCCAGGTAATATATTGTATTAGTGAAGTGGGAGCTGAGCCTTTGTTTTCTTTTTGTTGTTGACTGTGTCATAATGGAATCAGATGGGCAAGCAAAGTCTTCATCAAACGTTCAAACTCAGGCCCCAATTCAAACACCCCAGCCTGTGGCAGCTGCTCCTACTGGTATTGTATCTGCTGGGCCAGTTGCACGGATGCAGTTTCATTGGTACCATGCGGTTTCAGCTGTAGGGTTATTGGCAGCTTCAGGCTGTGTCACAGCTTTATTAATCAAGGTATTGATATCATCTGTTGTTTCATTACCTGGAACAAAATACATCTTGTATCAGTTCGTATTTGCTAAGATGTGTCATATGTAAATGCTCAATTCTGTTTCCATCTCTTCGAGCTGCTTTTATCCAGCTTCATGTGTAATTTCATAAACTAGATTTTTCTCACGTTCAGATAACTTCTTTTTTAGAAAGTTATTATCCCAAAGTTGAAGTTGTGGATACGTGAAGTTGTGCTAGAAGAAGAAAATGACTATTCCAAGAAAATTGATGCAAAACCAAGTTTGGCAGAGGAGGCAGCAGCCGCAGCAAAAGCTGCTGCGGCTGCAGCTGCTGATGTTGCAAAAGCGAGTGAGGAAATGTTGAACTCCAAACATGAAGGTGGAGTTATAAAGGCGCTTTTATTTTTTGCTGACTTGTTGCATCATGTTTAATTGTCTTTTTGTTCTTGCACAAGTATCTTCTTGATTTACTGAACCTAGTTTGATACTTGCCAGAGAGAAGGCGCTTTGAGGAATTTATGAATCTGATGGATGTGCAAGTGCAAGAGATGAAGTCAATGAGTAATTCAATAAGAAAATTGGAAGGTACTCTGATATCAATTTTTAGTGTAGCTGGGTCTTGTGAAATATTCATGGAATTTGATTCTTGAACCTTTCCTTTTGTGGCGATTCTTATATCTAAAGTGTTGCATGGTACAATGAATAAATGAATGGTAATTAAAGAAATGATGTTTTATTCAGGGTCTACTATGACCTTAGTTAGTAAACATTGTGTTGGATACTAATTTAGCTGTAGATATTGATACCTTGCCTCTACTATGACTTTGTTAATATTGGGTGCACTTTATAGAGATGTAAGGAACCCAAAAGAATAGCAAGTCCCTTAGGAAGTTAAGCTTTGGAAGAAGAGTTCGCTTCTTTCCTTAAATAGCTTGATATTAAATGCTAGATTATTTGTTTTCTAAAGGATTTTACCCCGGCAAGTAACCTAGCTCAATTACTCAGCAAGCTATTTTCATGTATTAATGGTTCTAAGAGCCAACACAGTGATGATTACTTAAGTTGGCATTGGATAACATCCAATGTCATTTAGTTTCATTGTTACTGCTTGCTTACCGCTTTCCAAGAGGATCTTCTGAAATTATTGTCTTATGCTGCCTGTTTATAATTTAGTTTCTTCGGAAGGCAAACCAATTGTGACTGGTGAATTGTTGGACTTCATTGCTAATTTTCTTTTTTTCTTTAACTGTTAGGACAAGCTAGTAGCTCTGGCAGGGCATTTTCTGATCATGATGATCATAGAGTATCAGCCTCAAGAACAAAGGTATGCTGAAACTAAGTCAATTCCAAACTCTTCATATCTGCATTGGAAAATAAATTCTTTGATCCCGATTTGAGTTCTGCAAGATGAACTATTACTAAATAAAAATGTCTTTACAGCAACCCTATGCTAATGGCAATGTGGATGTCAATGTACATCCAGGTAATTTTTCTCTGATTAATTTTCTGGACTTCATTGTCTAGTCTGTCCCAACAATTTGAATTCCAGTATCCTATAACTATTATTTCTTTTAAGCAGGGAGATCCTCCACACCTCCTGCATCTGCAGAACCACCTCACCCAAAGTCGTATATGGAGGTAGTAATTTGCTTTATCCTTATAATTTGCAATATTTAACAGTTGCAAAACAAATACCATATTTCTGGATAGATTTTGAAGACATTTAGCTAATTGATATTTGTAATTATGTTGCAGATTATGGACATGATCCAAAGAGGGGAGAAACCTTCAAATATCAGAGTAATCCCGTTAACATTTCTATGCTGATATTTGTTCGTTTATTGCATCAGCATTAACCTTGTTATTCCTGATTCATATGCAGGAAGTCAATGATATGCCTCCCAACCCTAACCAGCAACTGTCAAATCCTCGCATTGCACCAAGAACTAAGGTTTGTTCTAGAGTTTCTCTTTTATGTTTAGGATCATTTTCTTTTGCATTTTATTCATATAGACTGCTAGGATTCAACTTCAGTGTGGTTAGCATTGTGTTTGAAGAGTTTTGGGGGGGCCATAATCAATATGTATACCAAATGGGTTGCTGATTTTTTCTTCGGGCAAAAAGGGTAGTCCCATACATTAGTTTCTTCATCCATCCCGTGGTGTGGGGTGGATCAGTCTAAGGAAAACTTGAATACAATCATGAACACCACATTTCATTGTTTGGGATGTTTTTTGTGCCGAAAAATACGACTTGTAAAGAGTAATGTCAGTGAGTGTGCCTCCAATTTGCTCGAATCTGACCCCGGCCCCTTCTCTGATTGAGTAGCCCTGGGAGACCCAAAATGGCTCCCGCCAGGTACTCCAGTCCCAGACAAGTGTTGAAGGCTTGAATCAGAATGGGCAAGACAATGGGCAAGACTATCTGGTGGATGATGAGAGCTCGACACCTTGGTGGCAACGGAAAAATGTCAGAATCACAGAGGTTGAAAACGAAGATGAAGCCAAGGGTGCTGGTCCATATGGTGTGAGAACCAATGAACAACCACCCTTTCAACGTTCATGGGTTCCTCCCCAGCCACCACCTGTGGCAATGCCAGAAGCAGCTGAAGCCATTCAACGGCCGAAATCAGCTCCCAAAGAAACCGCTACACAAGAACAATTGGGTGATGATCAATCAGCAGCTCGTCCCTCGGAGGTAACTGACGAGTTACAGAGGATCACAAAAATGTCAGAGACAGCAGGTGCAGTGGAGATGATTGGGAACTCTAGTGTTATACAAGAAGAGGAAAACAGGTATGAAGGGAACTGAAGTTTGGAGTAGAAGAGTGATAAAGAAGTTGAGCGATGCAAGCGTTTAGCCTAAATTATTGTCAACATCTACTACTATTTGGGCAAGTATATGCTGAGAATGACTAGTTGTTTATTATACCCCAGTAGTTGTAATAATGATGCATTGGCAGTGCTGTTATGTGGAAGTGTCATCGGGTCTTATTACCGCAAAAAAAAAAAAACTAAGACTGCACTCTGTCTCTGTGAGCAGGCTTTTATGTTTCAGGTCCTTCTCGAGTCTAGTTTTCCGACCAATAAACATCACGTCAGTGCATACGACTGTCTGGCCTGTCCCCCAATCAAATTCATAATAATTCCATCAAAATTAATTAAATCGTTTTTATTTTATTTTTGTAAAGTGGATTTTTTATTTCAGTTAGACTAAGCAATACCTCTTAAATTAAACAAGAGGCCGACCATTGTTTACCTCCACCCCTACTTGGGATTAGTTTCGTTATCGATCAACCAATTCACACATTCAATTTAGGAACCTTTTTAAAGGAAAAACCATTTTTACATGATATTTGCATGTTTATATCCTTGTCAGTGCTCTGGTGAAGTATCTTTATACTATGAAAAAGGAATACGAGTCGAATCTTAAAGACAATTATTTGGAGGAACAATCATAAACCTCGAGAATAGATATTAACATAACATACGTGAAAGATGTTTAGAGAAAACTTATTAGATTCTTCACATTATCGAATCCCTCTCGATAACATTAAAATATTTTAATCTTTGTTAATTTTAAAGACAATTAATCTGAAAAGTTGGAGATGGTATTCTGAAAATAATTGGAGTTGGCATTTGAAAGCTAACTGCAAAATATGCTGTCTACATATTTACTTTCTCAATCAAACTAAAAACTAACAGCATTGTTGATGAGAGGTGTTAATCAAACTAAAAAGTCCAAACATGAAGAGAAACTCTAGCTTTTCACGATCATCTATCTGCCTTGCCTCCTCCGCTGCTCACTTGCTTCTTTGTATTTGCTGCACAAGCACAATCACAATCAGAATTAAATGAACCTATTATTTGCTATGTCTTTTTAATAGATTAAGAGGACGGAGTTAGGCCACATAGCATGTGGTTGTGTGGCCCATTCTGCATATTTGACAACATTGTACCTAACACCCAATTAGACTTTTCTTTTTTCTCAAGAAAACATATAGGATATTTCATCTAACTACCCTATCAAAGTTAATTAGACATTCACATCTTAAAAAATATTCTATTTGAATCATAACAATGAATTGGATTGAATAATATGAGTACCTTGGTCCTAGATGACTTGATCACGGCATACAACAACTTGTCTCCGGCTAATTGTCTTACAAGTTGTATGAGTTCACGCCTTGATATTTTCTTATCCTGCCCAACCAAACATTACATTCCCATTCCCAAACAAATGGAAACATTAAAAAAATAATAATAATAAAGTACACACGCTTACCCTGTGATCTCTATAATACTTGGAGATCAAGTTCATGGCAGTTGGAGGTAAAAACTTGGTTAGTGCAGATATAAGAGCTGGAAATGATATCCATGGCGATGTCGGCATCTTCAACCGATCTTGCATCCCAGGTAAACCTAAAAATAACCAAATCCCAAAGTCAAAACCCACCGACTTTCAAACCCCAAACCGTTTTCGACGAGAATTACCTTTGCAAGACGAGGGAGCTCTGAAACTCAAAATGTACTCCGGCAAAATATGAGTATTCAAATGCGTAGTCCACACGATGTACTTCTTTGGTGTGGACAAGTCATCGACGCCGGAATCAAACTCGTCTGAACTCGGATGGCATTGCGTAGAACCAGGCTGCACCAGCTCTGCCTTCCCCAATATTACGCGGCAGAGCATCAAATAGCGCATCCCATTATGATCAGCGATGGCATTCTTCACACTGACGAAAAACGAACAATCAAATTAAACAAGCAGTCAAAAATTGAATATATTTCTATAATTAGAACAATAAATGATAGATGGCATTCTCATGGTGTTCTGAGTTTTACCATTCCATGGGAGAATGATCAGGGGAAAGGTAGACGCCATGACCATACAAGCCGCTGTTTTTAGGCAAACAGCTATAGCCAAAGCCATGCTCAACGATCTTAGAAATCTCGTCTCTAGTGGCACCGCACCAAGCGTACTTAACATTGGCGTCGCCGCCGCATTTTTTTTCCATTGCCTTGATGAAAATCTGGAAAGATTGCAGCTTTGCCTGCCAAGTAAGGCCATCAAAACAATTTTTCTGGATGGTCAAGTCCTTAGTGTGAGCCGCCAGAGAACCCAAATTGGCGAGAAACCTTCTCGCGATAACATCATGCGCTTTGTCCCCGTGGGATAACCGAATCAACCCCTTGTTTGAGAGGGAAGGCTGATCGAAACAGGGACCGGAGACGCCGCTTTCGCAATCGGAAACAACCGATTCCTCGTCTTTCGCAGACGTGGAATCCGTGGGAATTGTTTTGGAGTCTTGGGTTTGGAATAAGAAATGGTTTTGAACATAAGCCATAATAGCAAGAAGTAAAGCGAGGAAGAGTCCTCAAATTGGTAGGAATTAGGAAAAGAAAAGAGAGTATGTAGGAGAAGAAACTAAAAAGGGTTCATCTCTGAAGGGGCGGTGGTACAAGTATAATAAGCAACAGATAAGAATGGAAACAATTGAAGGTTAGATATAGGGCTTTGCTTTGCTTGGAGAGGAGGCGTAGTTTGAATAGGGATTGAAAAGAAGCGAGCTTTTAGAAGCAGTGGGGAAGAAGGAAGGAAATAAATAGCGGTGGGCGGGGAAAGAGGGGCGCTACTTGTTTTTCCTTTTATAGCTTCTTGTTTTCCTTTTATAATATGTTCGGGGGTCAGAGGCCTACCGCTTCGGGTAATAAAATAGGCGCTTCGGGTAATAAAATAGGCGCTTCATCTTAATCTTAATCTTATTCCTGGTTTTACATATATATTCATTCATATGCTATGATGCATGTCAGAGACCAAACTTTTCAGATCGAGACATTGGCGCGAGCATCAAATAGGGAGGTTGTGCGCAATGCAACGGACTCGCCAAATATGGCCCAGCACTCGGAGAATGTCGTGGACCATACCTTTGGGACCGAGGCATTGGCGCAAGAATTAGCCAAAGAAGGTTTGCGCGGTGTAACGGGCTTGCCAAGACCATTAGACTTGGCCAAGCACTTGGAGAAAGGCGTGGACCAAACCTTTGGGACCGAGGCATTGGCGTAAGAATCAGCCAAAGAGGGTTTGCGCGGTGTAACGGGCTTGCCAAGACTATCACACTTGGCCCGACACTTGGAGAATGCTAGAAAGCCCGCAAGCCCACAGGACTTAGCCAAATCCATGGAGGATTCAGGAGGGTAATTTGGTCAAAGTATCATCTATTTATTTGAAATATAATTTGTGGATAATGTTTGTGATAATTAGAGATTTGAAATTGAGATTTGATTAGATAAGATCAATCTCGACCGTCGATGTAATTTAAACTGAGCCGTTGGATGTAGGGGAGTTCAACTATAAATAGAGGCTTCCTCCTCACTTGTAAATCACTACTTCACTTCACTTATTCATTTACTTTGAGTAATACAAGAAGCATTTACTTTAAAAACTCTTTGAGTGTTCTTTATTGTTCTTGAGAGTTCTTCGTTGTTCTAGCTGCCAATCTCTTTCCATTGTTCTTTGATTAGTTTCCTCTTAGAACGATCTTTCGTTCGAGGGCTTCGGGAAGTGTTTGATCTTCCGGAGAGAAAATCCTGGTAGAGTTAGGTGTTTGTCGAGAGAGCTTCACCTAAGGCCGTGACAAGGGATTTCAGGGTGACTTAGCAGACGTTTCAATCGAGAAAGCGACTAAGGTTCACACGATTTGACTGGCAAAGGTCTAGCCCGTGACAAGATCCATCGAAACCTAGAGGGCTTGTCGGAGCCGTTGTCGAGCAGGAGTACTCACAAGGCTGGTTGAAGGCTGACTTAGGCGTAGGAATCGACTGATTTGCGTCGAAGGCGTCTAAGGCCGCACGAATCCGCTAGAGTCAAAATCTAGCCCCGTCACAAGTGGTATCAGAGCGAGTCGAGGAAGGGACTTGCGTTCGAGCCAGCTCGCAGTTGCAGTCAAGCGTGGTGGTGACTTGTGTTCAAGCCAGCTTGTAGTTGCAGTCAAGTGTGGTGGATTGCAGCTTGCAGGTGTAGTCAAGTGTGGTGGATTACAGCTTGTAGTTGCAGTTAAGCGTGGTGGTGATTTGCGTTCGAGTTAGTCGAAGTGATCAGGGATCAGACTAGTTCGTGGCAAAGTGGTGATTGAGATGGCACCAAAGAAGAAGACACTGACAATGGATGATGTAAGAAAGACTCTGAATGAATTTGACGAGAGGAGCAACCGTCTTGAGAATAAGGTGCAATCGAATCTCGAATTCATAACAGTCGTGGAGGCTTGGGTCGACAAACTCTTGGACTTCGAGAAGGAGGCCAAGGTGGTGTTTGAACAGCTAGAGTCGGTAAACCTTGAGAAGCTGGGTTCGTTAGATATCGAGATGGTAGAGTCTTTGGAAGGGATCCAGGAAGAGGTTGAATGGGCTCTTAATGGCTTGGATGTTAAGATATCTGAGTGTGGCAATTCCTTAGAGGCTACAGTGGAAACTCTAAGAGAGGAGGCCAAAAAGATCCAAAGTGTTGTGGAGTCACGTCTTGAAAAGTTAGAGTCCATGGAGGGCAAGTTCAATGACGAGACGCAACGCATCCTCAACGAGTTGGAGGTAGTTCGAGAGAGTTGTGCTTGTGAAGCCAAGATGGGGGATTTGCAAAAAGCGGATGATTCTTCCAAGGAGAAAACCGCGAAGGAGATCCAAGAAGTTCTTAACTCGGTGTACGAGAAGTTGAACCAACAAGATAATTCCCTTCAAGATGCAGTGGAGGCAATGAATGCAGAATTGGAGTCGTTGGGAAAGAGGGTTCTTAGACTTGAGAAATTCGAAGAGGAGGCCAAGTAGACCCAATGTGTTTTCGAGTCCCGTCTTGACGAAGTAGAGTCCATAGATGATCGGTTCAAGGACGAGACACAAAAAGTTCTCAACAAGTTGGTGACTGTTCGATGGAGTAATGCTAGTGAAGCTGAGATGGAAGCTTTGCGAAAAGAAGTGGATGAGCTCAAGAGGGAGCTGCTTAGTTGTAAGACCGCAATGAGTGAATGTGATGCGCTCAAGACCTTCTTAGAGGGATTTAGACCGGGGGCGAAGCTCGCAGTAGAGTAGGGAGATGCCTAGAGACTTTCAGAGGCTTTTGTTGTTGCCGAACCTCTGACCGAGCCCGCAGAATGCAAGCAGGCGAATGTTGAGTCAACCAGGCACAGTTCGAGAGACAAGGGGAATGGTGAGACTAAGTCCGTGCCAGAAAAGAAGAGGAGCAAGAAGTTGAAGTGCTACTTCTGTGATGGTCCTCATTTGATAAGGGGATGTCCCGAGAAGAACCGCCTAGCTGCCATGGTGAAGACAGCAGACGAGTCAAATGGTGAAGTAGCGAGACTTGGGGCGATTGTGTGTGTCAATGCCGCCAAGAAAAGTGAGAGCCGTGGTTCGACTACGAGTGCCAAAGTAGTCCAGCCAGTGGTGAGACTTGGTGCGATAGCAAGTGTGAAAGCTGTCAAGCCGAAGGTAAAGACGAGGTGATTGGAGTGCTACCTATGCAAGGGACCTCATAAGTTACGGAGATGCCCGTTTCGAGCCAAGTGGTCTGCGGGACAGGACAAGGCCAAGAGTAAAGAGCATGTGAAACTTGGTTCTGAGTTGTCTAGTTCTGCCAAGGTAAGCGGAGACCATGAGCAGAATGGGTTGAAGATGTCCGGAAAGGCTGGGAAAGAGCTTGCTGAGGGTGTTCAAGTGAAGAACATTGCTTTTGAGACCAGTAGAGTGTCGAAGGAGGCTGAGCCGTTGAAGGACATAGCAACTGTTAAGATGCCACCTATGGGCAAGGTGGGAAAAAAGCGAAGGACTTCGAGGAAGAAGTGCCGACGCAAGATTAAGCAACTAGAGTGCTACCAGTGTAAGGGGCCTCACAAATTGCGAGAGTGCCTGGATCGAGTCAAGCCATCCAAGGAGTTGGGTGAGCCCGAAGAGAGCGAGGCTGCATCGCTTGATCCGATAATGTCGAGTTCTGCCAAGGCCAAGGGGGACCAAAAGCAGAAAGGGGTGACCATGTTTGAGAAGGCTACCGAGGAGCTTACCAAGGATGTTCGGGGTAAGAGCATCGCTTTTGAGACCATTAGAGAGTCGAAGGGGGCCAAGCCGTTAAGGGACATAGTAACCGTAGAGACACCACCAATGGGCAAGGTGGGAAACAAGCGACGAACTTCAGGTAGGAAGTGTCAACGCAAGAGAAAACACCGAACTTCAAGGAAGAAGGGTTGATGCAAGAGAGCACCAAACTTCAAGACAGAAGGGCGTATGCAACCAGAAGCAACAGACTTCAGGGAAGAAGAGCCGATGCAGAGTATCGCAACGGACTTTGTGGCGAAAGTGCTGATGCATGCAAAGAACTTCGATGAAAAAGGTTCAATGCAGAGGGGGCCAGACTTCAAGGAGAAAGAAGGGCTGACCTGTTTTAGAGTAAATGTGATCGAGGAGAAGGTACATCTCAAACACATTCCTAGTGTTTTTGGTTTTGATTTGCCATTGTTGATGAGTGTAAGTCAAGTAAGACCTAGTCTTCAGTGCGGGGGAAATGAAGATTGGAAGAGACCTTTCAGAGTTCAAAGGGGCAAGCTAGAGTTGTCGACGAATCTGAGAGTTCAGTCTGTGTTCAATGTTGTGACAACTTCCAAGTCTTTGCCGCAGGACCAAGTGGGTCTGAGTCGAGGTAAATCGAAGTTTGTGGGAGAGTGCTCCTACAAGAGTGATGTATCAAGATGCGTGTTAGCACGCGATGTTCAACAACAGTTTGAGTCGAGGCGAGCAGTTCATATGGGGGAATTGCATGAAGCCGAGGCATCGACGAGTAATCAAGTTAACCGTGCCCATTATCGTTCGAGTGCAGCGACGAGGGCGTCGCTAAGTCAAGTGGGCGAGAATGTCACGGGGCAAACTTTTCGGATCGAGACATTAGCGCGAGCAACAAATAGGAAGGTTGTGCGCAATGCAACGGGCTCGCCAAATGTGGCCCAACACTTGGAGAATGTCGTGGACCATACCTTTGGGACCGAGGCATTGGCGCAAGAATCAGCCAAAGAGGGTTTGCGCGGTGTAACGGGCTTGTCAAAACTATCACACTTGGCCCGGCACTTGGAGAATGCTAGAAAGCCCGTAAGCCCACAGGACTTAGTCAAATCCATGGAGGATTCATGAGGGTAATTTGGTCAAAGCATCATCTATTTATTTGAAATATAATTTGTAGATAATGTTTGTGATAATTAGAGATTTTAAATTGAGATTTGATTAGATAAGATCAATCTCGACCGTCGATGTAATTTAAACTGAGCCGTTGGATATAGGGGAGTTCAACTATAAATAGAGGCTCCATCCTCACTTGTAAATCACTACTTCACTTCACACTTCACTTATTCATTTACTTTGAGTAATACAAGAAGCATTTACTCTAAAAACTCTTTGAGTGTTCTTTATTGTTCTTGAGAGTTCTTTGTTGTTCTAGCTGTCAATCTCTTTCCATTGTTCTTTGATTAGTTTCCGCTTAGAACGATCTTTCGTTCGAGGGCTTCGGGAAGTGTTTGATCTTCAAGAGCGAGAATCCTGGCAGAGTTAGATGTTTGTCGAGAGAGCTTCACCTAAGGCCGTGATAAGGGATTTCAGGGTGACTTAGCAGACGTTTCAACCGAGAAAGCGACTAAGGTTCACACGATTTGTCTGGCAAAGGTCTAGCCCGTGACAAGATCCATCGAAACCTGGAGGGCTTGTCGGAGCCGTTGTCGAGCAGGAGTACTCACAAGGCTGGTTGAAGGTTGACTTAGGCGTAAGAATCGACTGATTTGCGTCGAAGGCGTCTAAGGCCGCACGGATCCGCTAGAGTCAAAATCTAGCCCCGTGACACATGGCTTGATGGGTTGTTTGAACTTGGACCAATTTTTTAAGTTATTGGATTTGGCTTCAGCTTTGGGATTAAGTAAGGGCAATACCATTAATATTAATATATTATGATGCCATGCCATGTGCTATTATTTTATATTTTACTATTTACTAGGCTCTTTCACAAATATAATCTCCTTACTTTAAAAGACAAAAACCAAAATTGATTACATATTTGCAATTCAAATTATCTGTCTTAAAAAGAATCAAGCCATCCATCCAATTTATTTGTTTTTTAATCGCTCGTATTCAATTTGTTGGTTGATTATTTTAGATCGAGTACTGCAAAAGTTCATTATAGGGGCAACCTCCTAAACAATTTCTTTCTATTCACTGCATCATGATTCAGACCTTAATCTTAAAAATTTAATACCTTATGTCACTAAACCAACCAGTTGTTAGTGACTTGTTTATTTTCATGAACTTAACTAATCATTTTTCTAAATCCAACTAACTCAAATTATTGTTTATAAATTTAAAATAATTTAATGTTACTTTTAATATTGATATAACATTATAGACAACCCTAATTTGATTATATAGAAACTTTAATGATTTTTAATAGAATTTGATTTGAACATAATTAAATTTATTTGAGATTAATAAGGTTACGAAATAATACAAACGACACCAGTCAGTTCGGTTTTTAATTTTCGATATTACCTTTACTCTTTAAATTTAATTGGCAAGACTTTGATTTAATTTTTTATATTTATTTTGTAAACCTCTAATTTTTTTTTTCACGCCCGTGAAATCAAAACTAATTGTAGAATAAATAAATGATAGGAAGGTCTTGTTTGACAATTAGAAGATAGTTGATAGCAGATTACATTAGCTGATAGCTGATAGTTGATTGTATTAGTTGATTTGATTAACGGGTTGTATAAAAGTGTTTGATAAAATTAACTGATAGCTGTTTGCTTATTTAAACAAGCACAATGACATAATTATATTTGATACTTGTTTAATTAATTTGATTATGAAAAATAATTTTTTAATATAACATTACTAAGAATATTTGAATGATCTATTTATTAATTTATTATTTATATAATTAATTTTAATACAATTTAATTAATTATTAAATTTAAATACAAATATAAATGTATGAGAATAAAAAAAATATTAGTTTACAAATGTCACGATGTAAATATGTGATGGTGAATAATTAAAATGGAAAATTTTAAAATTTGAGTTATTTGGAGATTTTTTATAATTATTAAGGGTAAAATAGTCTTTATAACTCTTATGTCAAAATCTCTAATTTCAAAAAGCTCATATCAGCAGTTTTTTTAAAATTAGAGATTTCACCAAATCTACCATTCACTAAACATCTAAATTAGTGGATTTGACTGGTCAAACCTTTAATATTAGCTCAAACCTCTAATTTTAGCTCAAACCGATATTTACTAAATAGGGACTTAGTTTCATTCTATAATCACAAAACTTAAATACGTGAACCATAATATAAGTTAATTTAACTTTTGATTTTTTCATTTCTTTGGTAACTGTAATCCGGGAACGTTAGGCTTTTAGTTTTTTAAATAAACTGGATTATATTTAAAGTTATCACATCGCAAACATTAAAAATTTAATGCATAAAAATAAATACAATAAAATTATACGGGTGTGAAAGACATTAAAATACAAAACTTATCACCTTTAAAAGGACTTGAATAATCTTCTAAATGAAATTCAGCAAACAACTACTTTGACCAGAGTGTTCTATGAAGAAAGTAATTTTTTTCATTACTTGTTCTTGGCATATTGACACAACCACAAAAGGGAATATAAGCATATACAGACCGGCCTCCTTCGCTGACAAAAACACTCGTTGATACTCGTCACCCAAACGCTAAACTGTCAAAAGACAGACAACTGTCACAAAGACATACTATAACTGCTATAAAAGTAGACGAAGAAACTGCCATAAAAATAAACAAAAGAACTGTCATAAAAGCATATGTGATAAGAATATGAAAAAGCAAAAAAAAAAAACAAGAAAAAACTTAAAAATAAAATATTCATCAGCAAAGATGAAGCTTATTTATAATACAAAACTAGCAAAACGGTTAAAGACCGTCACCGACGAAAAAGAAATACAATAAAGTTTTTCAAAAAAAAATTTATTGTAACCGTCGCAAAGCAAAGAAGAAAAATGAAAGCAACAACGTCTTACGTTAGGCTTTTAGTGAACTATTAATGCAATTGAGTAATTTATTCACGGGTTAATTACTCTCCAAATCACATGTTTGGTAATAAATAACTTATTTTTTCTAAAAGTTATAAATATGTCAAACAATTAAAATGTTATTACGAATAAGTCATTGCTCGTTAAATATATATGAGAATAGTAACGTGACCAGATATAATAACACTTTTAGTCCTCAAAATTTATATAGTTTATTAATTTGACCTTAATTCAAAACTTATATTAAATGAGAATAATGTCATTATTCAAGTATTGCTTTGATCTAATGGGCTGGTTGCCTTGATAGTGTCATAAGATAGACTAAATTGATGATATTTTTAAATATAAAAAGTTAAATATATTGAATTATTTCCAATTAAGATGAAATTAGTAGAATAAATAATTTGCATGAACTATAAATATTATGATATTCGACCACATTAAACGTTTGTTTCACTGTTAATGATATAATCGAATATTTATAACAATACTTTAATCGGTAATGGATTATTGAATCGGGCTGTATACACGATGACAAAATGAGATAAACTTGCTTTGTCAAAAAAAAATGAGATAAACTTGAAAACCCCTAAAGTTTGTACAAGACACTTGCATTAAAAAGAAAGTCATTGATATGAGGATGGGAGTGTGAGTGTGGAGAATTTATATTTAATATCACATTGGCTTTTGGCAGCAAGTGGTATTGCCGATTTCGATGTTTCATTAGGTTTTTTACTTTTTATAGATTAGAATATATTTTGAAAGAATAGATAGGTGCTTTAATTATAGACGTTTTATATTGTTTTTGTATACTTAAACTATTGTATTGTATTGTTTTGTTTTGTTTTCAATATTTTCTAGGCAATGGTTATAGGAGTCTGGTCATTCACGTGGAAACAAACCGACCATTCTCATAAAACTTTCTACTAGGGTTACGAAATTATTTATTTAAGCTTGTTTCTACTCTGCAGAGAGAACAATCAATTGAAGGATTTGCTTCAAGGAAGGAATCATGTTCGGTTGTAATCACTACAAGCACGATTACGAAATGAACATCAATTTTGAAAATACAAGTCTATCGCGTGCAACGAACACCGCTGAACATTATTAACAATAAACACCGTTGAACACCATTAAATTAATTAATAAATATTAAAAATTTTAAGGACTAGATTGTAATTAAAATTATTTCAAAAGAAAATTAAAAATAAGATTTAATAAAATTTTTATATTTTTTATACTATTTTAATTAATATATAAGAATCAAATATTCCAAAATCTCTTTAATATCAAAAACCCTAAATCCAATCCCTACATTTTTAATTGGGTTATGCAGCAGCAGCAGCAGCAGCAGTAGTGTTGGATTTATTGGACAACTTGTTGAAGATGGAAATATATACAAATGTCTTTCGCGGACCATAATTTTGTAGCTAAAAGTGCCCAATTCCACAAAGCAGTAGGATGAGGATGCTCATGGATTCAGCAACAAGAAGCTGCTTTATGCAAGGGGATGAGGATTAAAATAACAACCATACAAAATTAGGACTAATTGTACTCTAAAAATTTAACTCTAAATTTTAACCATAGATCCTAAATTTTAAACCATACAACCTAAATCATTAAACCCTAAACTCTAAACTAAATCCTAAAACTCTAAATTGAACTCGTTTATGAAAAACAAGTTATCACAGTCAATACATGAAATATTTTTTCTTAATTATTTATTAGTTTTCTTTTTAAAAAACATATTACTTATTGATAGGGTCGATGTACTCCAACCGAATATCTCAGATTAAAGGTGTGAAGACCTCCTTTGAATTTGGGAAGCAAAAATCGAACTAAAGAATGACAATTTAGCGCGATGAGTGGTTCAACCTTCTCAACCAAGGTCTACATCCACTATCTTAGCATCCAAATTAAGGATTTCCCAATTCACTCATGAATTCTTTCCTTTACATCCCTATCTTTTCAAAGGCTTATATAGAAACCCTCTCATTTTTCTAAGGCTAAACTAGAACCTATCCCTCAATAACATTTGTAAACAAATTACCTCTCTAGGTGGGTGTTTACACATTTTGGTTCACTAGGATTGGACTAAAGAATTACAAGAGATAAACAAAATATACAATGAAAAACTCTACTCTCTTGATCTTTAAGCTTGGATATCCATCCTCTTATTCTTCAAGTGTACTTAACTTGTATTTATAGTGTGGAATGAAAAACTAGCCGTTGGGAACTTTAATTCCATCATTAAATGCATTTCTGCAACATTGGGTATCGGTACTCGAAAGTGAGTATCGATAATTGCCAAAACAAGAAAGTGTCGTTACACATAAATGCAGAGCGCACCGGTACACAATACATATGTATCGGTACAATACTTCGAGTATCGGTACGGAGGCTTTCGTATATATACATGAAGTTCTCTCTAGAATCTTAAAAACAAAAGCGTATCGGTACAAGGCATTGCCATACTGGTACGAGCAGCTTTGTATCGGTACTCAGAGTATCGTACCGGTACCAAATGCCTATTTTTTACACTTAAACTATTTTAAAAATATTTGTTCAAGTCAAAAACACTTCTAAAAACCCATAAAATTGATCCCCCATACATCGAACAATTCCACCTCGATGATGTTCTGGAGTGGCATCTCATGTCGTCTAGAGATATTGCCCGTTCTCTGGCAACGATCACATTGCTTGTAAAAGTCTTGGGCATCTTTGTACAATGTTGGACAATACAAACCGGATTGCAAAACTTTGGCCGCGGTACGAGTTCCTCCAAAATATCCTCCATAGGGTGAAGAATAGCATTGCCGAAGTACATTCTGTTGCTCTTCTTCAGGGACACATCAGCGTATAACCTGATCTGCACATTGTTTAAATAAAAGAGGCTCGTCCCAAAAGTAATGCTTAGCATCATGGCAGAACCGCTTCTTCCCTTGGTGAGTAATGCCATAAGGTAAAATACCACAAACAAGAAAATTAACTAAATTCGCGTACCAAGGTATTGCCGAGGCATGTGCTGTCGTGGCGACTGCTCCCAAAATTGTTGAGGCATACGCGTCAAAGGCTGCTGCGACGTCGAGAGTTGCCGAGGCGTGTGCATCCATGGTTGCCGAGGCGTCGAGGGTTGTAGAGGCATGCGCATCCATGGTTGCCGAGGCAACTAAAATTTGTTCATCCGGGAATGCATCGCATATCTCTAGATCCGTTTCCTCCTCCTTGTTGCGTTCTAAACGTGATAAGTGGTCGGCCACTTGATTTTTTGTTCCTTTCCTATCCTTAATTTCAATATCAAATTCTTGTAAAAGTAATATCCAACGAATCAAACGAGGTTTAACATCCTTTTTAGCAAATAGGTATTTGATTGCCGAATGGTCCGTATGAACAATTACCATTGTACCAATCAAATAGGATCGGAACTTGTCAAATGCGAAAACTACAGCTAGTAACTCTTTCTTCGTTGTTGTGTAATTCACTTGAGCACTCTTAAGAGTTTTACTAGCATAGTATATCACATGGAAGGTCTTACCTGTGCGTTGGCCTAGGACTGCTCCTACCGCGAAATTACTTGCATCACACATGAGCTCAAAAGGTAGCGTCCAATATGGTGGAACGACAATGGGTGCCGAAGCAAGCTTTTTCTTTAGGGTTTCGAATGTTTGGGTGCAAGAGTCATCAAAATCAAAGACTTTATCCTGTTCAAGCAAATTGCACAAGGGTTTGGTGATTTTAGAAAAATTATGAATGAACCTTCTGTAAAAACCTGCATGTCCAAGAAAACTTCGAATTCCTTTAACCGAACTTGGTGGGGGTAATCTCTCGATCACGTCCACCTTGGCTTTGTCTACTTCAATTCCCTTGGATGAAATCTTGTGGCCGAGCACTATTCTTTCATCTACCATAAAATGGCATTTCTCCCAATTGAGGACTAAATCAGTTTCTTCACATCTTGCCAACACCTTCTCTAAATTGCCGAGACAGCTGTCGAAGTCATTACCAAAAACAGAAAAATCATCCATGAAGATCTCAAGGAAGTCTTCGACCATGTCTGAAAAGAGTGACATCATGCATCTTTGAAAGGTTGTCGGGGCGTTACACAATCCGAACGGCATCCTTTGGAAGGCATAAGTACCATATGGGCATGTGAAGGTTGTCTTTTCTTGATCTTCTGGTGCTATGGCAATTTGATTGTAACCTGAATAACCATCAAGAAAAAAATAAAAGGGTTTACCTGCAAGACGGTCAAGCATTTGATCAATAAAGGGTAATGGGAAGTGATCTTTCCTAGTGGCTTTGTTTAGCTTTCGATAATCCATACAAACCCTCCAACCGGTCACAGTCCTGGTTGGAATGAGTTTATTATTTTCATTACACACCACCTTTATACCTCTCTTTTTCGGTACGCATTGTACCGGACTTACCCATGTACTATCAGAGATAGGGTATATAATGCCGGCGTCAAGCCACTTGATGATTTCTTTCATTACAACCCCTTTCATGGCATGATTCAGTCTCCTCTGGCCTCAATTGAAGGTTTGTGATTATCTTCCAAAAAAATCTTGTGCATGCACACGGCCGGGCTAATTCCCTTCATGTCGGCAATTGTTCACCCTATTGCCCTTTTGTGTAGCTTCAACATCTTGATCAGCTTCTTTTCTTGCTCAACATCGATCAAGGTTCTCCCTGTTGCTAGGAATGGTCTCCCGAGAATGATGGGTGCATGCTCATCTGCTTTACAATCCAAAACAATAAAGTCAGCGGGAAAAATAAATTTATCAACTTTTACCAGTATGTCCTCGATTTTTCCCTCTGGATGCACATAAGATCTGGCGGCTAGCTGTAGCATAACTGTTGTAGGTCTTGCCTTCCCGATTCTTAGTTTCTGGAAAACCGATTTAGGCATCAAGTTTATGCTAGCCCCAATGTCGCATAATGCTTTCCCGACATAGCGATTTCCAATAGAACAAGGTATTGTGAAACTTCCGGAATCCTTCAACTTAGGTGGCATACGATTATGCAACATTTCCATGCATCCCTCTGTTGCTGCAACTGTTTCAAACTCTCCTAGCCTTGTTCTCTTGGACACAATGTCTTTAAGAAACTTGACATAGTTTGGCATTTGTTCAATTGCTTCCACCAATGGCAAGTTGATGTGGACTTGCTTTAGAATATCAAGAAACTTCTTGAATTGGTATTCTTGTTTTTGTCGCTTCAACCTTTGTTGAATGGTGGTGGAAGTCGTATATCTTCGATCCTTTCATTGGTTTGGAACTTGATTGACGGCATTGCCGGGACAACTGGAGTTGCCGAGGCGTTATCAACTGAGGTTGCCGAGGCATGCTTATCACAAATTGCCAATGCGTCTTTATCGTCGGTTGCCGAGGCATGCTTATTGTCGGTTGCCGCGGTAATTCCTGGTTCAGCATCTGAGGCTTTGCCGCTAGGTTCGTCTTGATCTTTTTGTAGAGTTTTGTTTGATGAGCGGGTTTGAGCCTCTCTAAGTTGTTGGCCACTTCTAGTGGTGATTGCCTTACATTGCTCATGGCCAGTTCCTCTAGCGACTTCAGTATCGCTAGGTAAACCTCCTTGCGGTCTAGTATTCAGATTTTGAGCAAACTGTCCGACTTGATTTTCCAATGATTTGATTGCCACCTCTTGGTTTTGCAATCTCATCTCGGTCCTGTTAATAAAAGCATCAGTTCTTTTTATGAAGTTACTATTCTCAGCCATATAAGATTCAGTTTTCATCATAAAAGCATTTAGAGAATTTTCTAAAGAACTAGATGTTGTCGGTTGTTGCTGCGGCAACTATTGCCGTGGCATATTCTGTTGGAATCCCGATGCTTGTGCATTCTGATTGTTCTAGTTTAGAGCATTGTTGGGATTACTCCATGAAAAATTCGGGTGCTTCTTCCAAGCTGGATTGTATGTATTGGACATCACATTGTTGTTCCAATTGTAATTCCCCACATAGAAGCTGGATTTCGAATTCTGCATACATTCAGAAGAATTATGGTTATCACCACATAACTCACAAAAAGAATCCATTACCTTGACTTCATATGTGTTGTTTGGTTTTTGCATGTTCTGGACCAACTTGGTTAGAGTGGCCAATTGTGCCGAAATTGAATCTGATGATCATAGTTCATGTATTGTGGCTTGGCGTCTAACTTATCCTCTTCTAGTAGATGGGAATTGAAAATCATTCTTGGCCAGCCTGTTTAAAATTTGCATTGCTTCCTCCGGCGACTTATCTAAGAGTATGCCATTTGCCGAGGCATCTAGCATCATCCTTGTTGGTGTATTCACGGCGTTGTAAAACATTATTACTCGAGTCCACACCAGGAATCCGTGTAGGGGGCATTTGTGTAGAAGTTCTCTATATCGCTCCCAAGCCTCGTACATGGATTCATCATCTGTCTGCCGAAAAGAAGTAATGTCGTTACGAAGCTTATCAGTTAAATTTGTAGGATTAAACCGAGCAAGGAAATCATGACAAAGATCGGTCCAAGATGCTATTGATCCGGCAGGAATGCTATTCAACCATGCTTTCGCCCTATCCCTCAGTGAATAGGGGAATAATCTTAATCGTAAGACATCGGGGGTGACTCCGTGTATTTTGAACGAGTTGCAAATCTCGAGGAAAGATTTCAGATGTTGTCGTGCATCTTCATTTGTTGAGCCGCCAAATTGACCAATTATGTTGATCATATTAAACATTACCGGTTTCAACTCAAAGTGGTCGACTTCAATTTCAGGTGCGACAACTCCTGATTAAGTCCATCAAGATCTTCTTCAAGATAGTCTCGAATAGTTCTGTTTCGTACAAGAATCACTCCTCTTCCTGCTGGAACATATTGATTCATATTGCCGTCTTGATTAGCCATTTCTACTCTTATCCTTCATCTAAGTCTTTGTAAGGTTCGTTCGATTTCTGGATCAAAGGGATATTCTGGTGTAGTCGGTCTCGCCCTCGTCATATACCAATGCAAAACCAAAGTTTGTTAGCCCTTTGAATCTTAAACAATAAAATTAAAAAGAAAGTGCAAGAAAATAAAAACAAAGTCGCTATTGCCAATCCCCGGCAACGGCGCCAAAAACTTGTTGCGCGTAATAAGTGCTACGCAATTGTGCAAGTATACACATTGCAAGTTATAGTATAAAAGATATCGTCTCCACAAGGATTGGTGCCACTTCAAGAATCTAGTCTCTTGCACTGTAAAAAGTAAAAACACAAATAAAGGATTATAGGAGTTTAACTAATAACTAATCTAGAAAGCAATAAAGTAAAAGAATAGATGAGATCAAATGAGAGAGAGATAGGCCAGGTTATCGTGAGTTGAGGTGTGATAGCCGATTGGATCGTCTTGGTAAAAGAGTGCACGGGCAACTCAGTTGCCGTGGAAACTTGCACAACGGGGTTGCCTTGGCAACTAATCGATGATTGCCTGGGCAACTACTTGGGCGTCTGGGCAGCAACCTTCAAGGTTCGGCAGAGCGTTCTTCAATGGTTTCTTCTTATCCCTAAGTCGAAACTCTAACTACTTGTGCATGCCTTGATAATACATCCCTGCATGAATCAAGGGTGAACAACAACCAATCTTGCGCTCCTCTTAGCCGTTGAAATCCTTAACTTATTCCTAAGCCGGATTAATCTTTACCATTAATAGATTGAATAAATATCCTATTCATTCGTTTCTTGAATCTAACTCTCCCGATATTAGATAAATATATGAAGTTACGAGATCCTCTCCCAATTCACTCGTAAACAAGAATAAGAACCAAGAATGAATAAACCTTGAATAGAAAAGTGCAAACTCTTATTACCTAAACAAAAACCAATAGTTTCTTACAACCACAAAACACAATAACCATAGCCAAATAGATTTAGTTCATGGCTAGGTTCCAAAGAAACACAAGATAATTAATCCCTAGCATGAACCCAATCGAACAAGAAAGAAAAGATGAAGAATGAGGCTTGTCGAAATCCTCATTGCCCTAGATGCTTGTCGAAAATTCTCTCCTCTTGCCCTCCTTGGAGTTGTCGAAATTCCCCTCTCTTTCTCTCTTTGGAGTTGTCGAAATTCCCCTCTCTTGCTCTCTTTGGATTGTCGAAATCTCCCTCTTATTTATAGGGCTAGGTCAAAGTCCTTCTTTGAGGAGGAAGTTAAGTTGGAATTAAATTATCTTTAAAGAATATAATTCTTTATTATAATTATATTCCTACTAGAACTTCTCATATCTTCTTGGAATTTAATTCTTCTTTAATCTCTTCATGGAAATCAAATTCCTTTGGGATTGGGCTTTGCTCCACGTCATCTTGGGCTTGTCTAGTCATCAATTTCGACTACCATATCACATTTGCTCTTGTCGACAATTGCCCTGGCAACTAGCTCGGCATCTCCTTCATGCATTGCCCTAGCAACTAGCTCGGCATCTCCTTCATGCATTGCCCTGGCAACTAGCTCTAGCCTTGCTTTGGCAAGTGATCATGCACGTACACACAAAACACACCAAAGCAGCATCTTTTCCCACAAAAACTACCAAGTTATGTAATCAAGCTCAACGATGGAAGGAAACATGGATTAATGCATGAATGGCTAATTATGCAACTAATATGAGCCTAAGTCTAACAATAATATGAGTAAAAAGGGTAAGAAAAATAGTACTTTTGAACACTTATCAGTTTTTCTGAGAAAGTTGAATGGATCTTTACTTCTCGCTTTTCATCTCAAGTCCCTAAATTCAAAATCTCAAATTTCTTGCTTGTGAGGCAGCATCTGTTTTCCTTATTTTCGATCAATCTTGATAATTCCTCAAGGACATCAATTTCTCTTTCATCTTCGCATTCATTCACCTTCGTCAATCATATGGACTGCTCTATTTCGGGATTAGAGTTTGATTCATTCATACAGTTAATAATAGGGGCTCTGTAAAGAAATTAGGAATATATACATATATTTAAAGAGAATGAATATTTTAAGAATGCATGTTTGCCATTTAAGAAAAATTATGTAAGAAATAAGCATCGAATACAAATAAACTGAAATAGCCTCCCTTACAAAGGACTCCTAATGCTCAGGAGCAAAAGTGATTGGGATGCTTCATGGTATTATTCTGTAACTATCCTAAAACTACTGACAGATCTCCTATGGTCTAACTGTCAATCTTTATTCAAGGAAAATTTGAGTGAATTTCAGCCACTCCAATTCTATCAACAATTCTTTATTTATTTATTTTATCGGCACAAGAACATGCCCCTTCTTGCTCATGCTCTGATATTCTTATTGAGTCTTGAATTAAGACCATCCTGCCTATGATTTTTCTTGTTTCTTCAATCAATTGCTCGCACTTTCCCATGAAATGTTTAATCATTTGCATATGGAAATTAACAAAATTTTCTGGCTGGTGTTTAGATGAACTCTGCTTTTCAAGATGTTGGCTGAATGGGTTGAAGATTTTAATGGGCATGTCTATTCGAGGTTTCTTCATTGACAGCTACTGATTTTCAATTAGTTTCTCTTTTCTCTTCATTTTCTTTCTTTTCTTGATGCATTTCAGCACTAGATTCCCGGGCAACCTAACTGCATTGGCTCCAATCAGGTGACCACCTATTGAGTTACAGATCTTAATAGATTAACCTTCAACGTTGACTTCCAAACTCTCATGGTTTAGAAAGTTTTGAACTTGTTGCTTGAAAGTGTAACAATCTTCAATGTCATAGTTTTGAACTCCATTATGATACTCATAATGATTCTTAATGTTGTAACAGCTTTGATGAAGTGTCTTTGAAGGTTTCAAATAATGCGGTGAAGCTTCGAGCAATTTAAAGTACAACTCATGATAAGAAACATGAATAAGATCCAGCTTAGTCTTTGATTTCCCACTAATAAGAGCATCTTGAGCATCTGACTTTGGGATATTTTGCAGTGAAAGAGACTTTGAATGAATAATCGTCAAAACATTGCTCTAGTTCTGGTAGACCCTAAACTATAGTGAATGTCGCACACAAGCTATAGAATTAGGGATTCTCCGTTCTCAAAATATAAATGTCCATTCCTGATGAGACTACTGACTATGTGTTTCAAAAACATACAATCTTCCACAGAGTGACTGAAATCTCCACAGTAATAACCGCAAGCATTTTTGATGCTATAAAAAGACTTATAAAACTTTGGTAGAACCTTCATCAAAAGGTGATTTTGCACAAGGTAGGGCAACAAATCTGAATATGGCATTGGAATAAGAATAATCGTCTCCCTTTTCTTGCTAAACCATTCGACCTTTTATCTTGTGTTTTTGTGCTTTCTACTCCAATTTTTCTTGATAGAGGCAATTCCATTGAGGGAAAATCTCATGCCTCAACTGAATGTTTGGCTTTCATAACGTCGAAGAAACATTCTGCATACATATACGATTCTTTGACTTTGATGGAATCATCTTATTCTTTAATAGTCTCATAACTTTTAGACAATACGGTTTTGGAACAAATATCAAAATTTTGGCTTTTACTCGGTCCTTCTGTATTTGTTTGTTTGATGATGTCTATTTTGGCTCTGTCAAATCCTGTCAGTGCACTAAGGTTAGGAATGTCATCTCCAAAGCTTGTTTCTAAATTCTCTGAATCATTGGCTGATACCCTGACTATACTAGTCTGAATTTTCTTCGAAGCTGATCCTTCGGGTTGAACCTTTGTGAAGTAAATTTTCACTTTGATCACCAACGTTGGTATTTCCATCTGAAACCTTTTCTTTCTCGACCTCGCTAATTCCAAGCAAGGTGGTAGCTCGAGTTACCATCTCGTTTTGCGACTGATCAATCCCTTGCTCCATGCTACCGAAGTGGTCCTCAATAACCTTATGAGATTGCTTGACCCTAACAAGCTTATTGCCCATGTTTCTCAGAATATTGGCCTTCAACTAATGCAATGTTATTTGAAAAAGTACATTTAAAAAATGTAATGTTATTTGAAAAAAATGCAATGTTCTCTTTTAAAAAAATACGATGTTATTTGAAAAGAATATCATGTGTTTTTTAAATGCAGTGTTTAAGCAATGCTATGCATGAATACAGAAATACAAAACAAAAATGAAAATAAAAATGAAATGTGTCAGTACAGTGGAATAATATCAAAGGCAAAAAAAATTAAATTGTTGATACAGTAAAGCAAGTTATATTGAGCAGAGAGAATAACCAGAGAAGCGTATTTAAATCGGCAGCACCCTGTCCTAGGTTCATGTCTGGCTCTAGTGGGGTGAGATTCTAAATTACAACATGTGGTTTTTGTTCTAGACTCTGGGTACCCGAACTGTCGTTAATGTTTACTGCGACAGCAAGATATTGATTAGGGAGTATACGACCCCTTATATCGGAGGTATGTACCTTACGTTGTATGAGGTTGGTATACAGGAAGAAGAAAAATTCTGATCTCAGAGCTAGAGATCCTCACGTCAGATCATGTCTCGCTACCACTTAATGGAAAAACCCGGGTAGAAGGCTTATGCATGAATGACAGTTTATATCACTCAAATAAAAAGCACATCTCCATTCTTGCTAAAAATCCATCTAATAATTATTGGAAAAATTAAATTCAAATTACCATTCTAAAATGCCAAAATGCCACGCAAAATTATTTAGGCCTGACTCTCGAAGTATCCCCAGCGGAGTTGCCAAGCTATCGTGACCATTTTAAATCGGGGTAAAAATAGCTTGTCGATTAATTTTGAAATTAGGGGTTTTTGTTTAATTTGATTTTGAAAATCATTTTGGAGTCGTATCGATCACTTCGAGGAAGACCGAACACTATAAGACAACAAGAGATTCATTTTTTTTAAAATTAAGGTTCGGGAGTCGGTTACTTGTGGCGAAAGATTAGCTCCCCCACAAATGCCCGTTATCGGCACCTTTAATTTTATATGGCATATTGGCATTTTGAATAATATTTTGAATTTAATTTAACTATTAATTATTAAATGGATTTAAATTCCAAATTGAGATATTTCTTTTATAAGGAAATATATTTTTTATCCGAATATGAGATTGAAATACCCTTATACGTTCGGGGCACCCTCATTCATATTCAAAAAACATATTCCAACATAAAATATTTGTAATGCATGATCGATTATTGTCTTGTTTATTTTAAGTTTTAACTTAAAAGGGCTTTAATTATAATTGTGTGTTATTTAATTCTATGAATATTATTTAACTTAAAGGTTTTCATGAGATAATACCCAATTTCTTGGGTACCATCCATATTTAAACCCCAAAGTTACATATAATATTCCCTTACTTATTTAATTAGTTTAATTATTTAAGTTCTAACCCTAATTAAGGCTCTAATTAATTAGGTTATTTATCAAATTATAGGGTTCTAATGAATATTAAATATTCTACTTAAAACCCAATGTTAAACAGCATCCCATTGCAACGGGACACTATCCAAATTTGAATTTCAAAGCTTCCCATTTAATATTCATTAATTTTCTATGATTATCTACTTAATTAAATTATTTGAATCTAATTTAAGTTCCAAATACTAAGGCTCTAAACCATTTAATTAAATCTAAATGAGATAAATTGTCTAGCAATTAATTTTAAATGCTGATTTAAAACATGCATTATACAAATAATAAGAGCATTTAATTTAAATAATTAAACAAAACTAAATTGAAACTGAATTATGATTTTTATTAAAATTGATGATCAAATTGAAATACAAAGGGAAATTGGGGAGAAAATTTAAGAAGATCCGAACAAGATCATGTGGACCCTGGGGCCCGACCCGAATTGAGCTTGCGAATCCTTCTGACCCGGCACTAAAACGGTGCCATTTTGGTCAAGCTATATAAACCCTCTTTTAATCCCAAATTTCATTTCTGATAAAATCACTCTCTCTTTTCATTCTCTCTCCCCTCAAATTCTCTCTCACATAACACTTCCTACCCAAAATTTCCCATTCAAAACAGATTGAAAACCATGATTTTCACATGGTGTTCATCCGTGTTCTTCAAGAACTTGAAGAACACGATGAATACTGCCACCGACCGCCATGAGTTCTGTCATTTGATCTTCACCAACCCACATTCGATCAACCAAACATGTTTGTCAGCATCCTTCATCCCCTCGTAGGCCACCGCGGAGCAAACTCCGACCATTGCTAGCGATTTTTGGTCGCAACACCAAAAACCTAAAAAACCCTAAAAATTTTGTTTTTTTTATCCTAAACTCTAAAATTCTACTCGATTCGTCAGAATCACCCGATCATTACCCAATCTAAACCTAATTTAACCCGTCCTGAACCCTCTACAACTCCGACCACGCCTAAATGCTCGGGCAACCACAAAGATGAGCTCTGGCTATCTCTTTTATTATTTTTATTTTTGTTTTTTAATTAGACTAACATGTTTTCCTGTGATTTGTAGGAATTTGAAGTAGATAGAAAGGATTATACCTTTTAGTGATGAAAACGATGGTCAGATCTTTTTCGGCGACTGTTCACGATTTTGATGATCTTTCGATGACGATTTAACTTTTTGACGGCTATTCAGTTTCGCCAGTTCAGCTTTCGATGCAAGTATTTATCTCTTTTACTATTTTGGTAATTATCCATTATTAATTATTGGCATTAGTGTACCATAATTGCCTAACAACTTTCTCTATCCCTATTTATATGGGTAAATTTTATAACGTTGTGGATGATGTAATACGAATGACATCATCATCCAGCTGGTGCTAGCTATAGGAGAGAAAACATAGATCTGTGTCTCCTTGTTTGGGCCAATGGCGTCCTAACATGTGTCCCTTGGGATACAAATTTGGGCGGGAAAACAGAAGTTGGGCCAAATTGTGTTTGTTTGGGTTGTAATCTGATGTATATGGGTTGTAAAGAAATTATAATGAGCTAACAGATTTGTGAGAATGAGCTTTGTAGTTTAAAATAGGCTTTGTGTACATAAAAGGAACATTTGATTGTAAATGGACATTATAATGGATTTTTGGATTATACTATATTTGGGTTTTTTATAATTATTATTATTATTTATTTTTGATTATATTTATAGTGAAAATATATGTATATGGATATACCCAGATAAATTTCGGGTCTTACAGTCCTCTGGTTGGATGGTTAATTTTATTTAATTAAATTAAAATTATGACCAAATTGATATAATAGGTAAATAACAGGGGCCAAATGTATACTTTTACAAACTTTCATTAACTGCCACGTCACCCCTCCGTTAGTTTTTTAACGACAGTGGTCAAAATAGAATCAATTTAAAAATTTGATGGTCTGATTAACGAGTTGCCTAGTTCGATGGCCAAAATAGATAAACCTAAATAATTTAGTGGTCACCTGAGTAGTTTACCCAAATAAAATTATCCCAAAAATAATTAGTACGTGATTTGCTTATATCACTGCCCCCCGTCTCTCTTCACACATTCACGCCGCCAAGCAAGCCTCTCATCACCGTTATCGCCCAGCTACGTATTATCTTCCTCCTACTCCAGTTATTGACGTAATCTCTTTCTTGCCCTCAAATTTCTGACGCCCGTGAATCAATTAAGGTATTTTTAAAAACCTTGAACTTAACTCAAAAGATTACTATTTAAGTCGTAAGATTTTGAGCTATATCTCGGTTATTGTTATCTGCTCTCTGCCTCTGCTTCGCTTGCTATTTTCCATTTTCTGTTTTCGATGCCCTGCTATTGATATGAAATTTGTACAATCATTCACGCCGCTATTGAGGCTTCTGTGGAGCAGCGGCCGTTTAAAGTTGCTCCTCCGTTATTTGCATGTTTGAAATAGAATGACTTGCTGCGCGATGTATATGAAAAAAAAAAACATATCTGTAGGTGGAAAAGAAAATTTTCAAATACATGGAGCTTGAAATCTTGTATTGTAATTGAATTGAATTTTAATAGATAAACTAGTCTAATCAAGTAAGTTCTAGTCGTTGGATTATCTCTCAGTTCCTGGAACTAGAACAATAAAACTTCATTGAACGTTAGCTAAATTTTAAGTCGCAAGTCTGGGTTTTAGTTTGAGCGAGCTTTACATTTATTTAGGCTCAGCCCAATTACACCTTGTGACTTGCTCTAGCTAATTGTTGAAATACTTCTGCTGGCTTGCTTCAGTATTGAGATCAACTTGTTTGTTGACATTGGAGATTGTAAAGATTGATCCTTTGCTATTGGGACTATGAATCGAACACTGTACTAACAAATCGCATGACCCTTTGCTGGCTCAACATTCTTTTGAATTTGAGATTGTCATTTGACCCCATCTTGGCTGGCTCAATCTACCAACAGGCCACAAACTTGTTTTTTGCTATTTGAGATTTTTGGGGGTTTGGTGCTTGGCCCTTAGAAGTATGAGTCGAGCATTCTACCAACAGACTATATGACTGCTAGCTCAACTTGCCTTTTGATATTTGAGATTATCAGGGTTTTATATTTGGGTATTTGAAGTATTAGTCCACAAACAAACATGATTGATTGGCTATCGAGCTCAACTTGATTGTTGACTTATTGAAGCTAAAAATATTGTGGTTTTAGGCTTTAGGGACTTCAGACCAAGTAATATTTTGTGAGTACTGAGTAGCCTTGACTTCTTTGTTCCCTTAGCCATTGATAAAGATTCAGGATAGTTGTAATTAGTAATTGCATCAGTTAAATAATAACCATACAAAGTAAAACATAGACAGTTGTGATCTCAATGCATTTGAATGACTTGGTTAATGTTCATGGTCAGTTATTTGTTCCAACAGAACATCTTTTGTGTGGATAGCCAGATATAAGTTGTGTTTTATTAGATGTGAGAAGTGTTATTTTCGCTGCTAAATAGTGATACCTTTTCCTGCAGGTGAGCTCTTATCAGGTAGCATTAAAAGTATTTAAAACGGTAGACACCTTTTACTTAATTGGTTGAAGCAGATAAATTCTTTCCATCCATATTTTCTGTGATTGTGTTATCTGGTGCAAAAAATGAAGTTGGTTGGACTTGTAAAAGCAATTTGTGTCCGCCCCTCCAATCGTGAAATAATGGGGCCTTTGCAGATCCGGACATCAGCATGATTTTGTTCCAAGCGATCCCAAAGCTAAGCCTAAGAAGTTCAAATATCCACAATTTTATGATCCATATGGCCCAAGACCTCCACCCTCTGATAAGATTGTTGAACTGGCAGAGCGAATTGCAGCATTACCACCAGAAGAGCGCAGACAAATCCATTCTACTCTCACTGAGAGGCTAAGGCACCCAAAAATGCAAATCATTGCAGATGAGGGAATGGGGTTGGGTGCACAGGGCGGAGCGGGTGCAGGCGCAGGAGCTGCAAACGTTGAGGAGAAGAAGGAGAAAACAGCATTTGATGTGAAGTTGGAGAAGTTTGATGCTGCTGCAAAAATCAAGGTTATTAAGGAAGTGAGGGCTTTTACTAATCTGGGTTTGAAAGAGGCCAAGGATCTTGTTGAGAAGGCACCTGTTATACTCAAACAGGGGGTCACCAAGGAGGAAGCAAATGATATAATGGAGAAGATAAAGGCAGCTGGAGGAGTTGCTGTCGTCGAATGAACTCAGCCGCTTGATTTTTTTTTCCTTTTCTTTTTTCACCCGTGTTGCATGCTGTTATTGGATAATGTTGGAAAGCACTTTTACATGATAGGAGGAAGAAATGGTCTTTCAATATAACTTTAAGTTGCCATTATTTTTGAATTTGACGTGATGTGTTCTTCATTTTCAATTTTCAATAAAAGATTAGCTGTTGCATTTAGAGTAGGCGAAGAGGAAACACTTGGGGAAACTTGTACCTTGCAATCTAGATAATGAATAATTTTGGAGTAAGCTGTTGCAGGAAGAATATGCATCAACATCTACAAGCATGATTTATCTTGATTATATTATAATTGATCCTAAATGAAGAACTCTATCAAATAACCCAAATGATAACAATTTAAAACTAATGTTGAAGATGCTGGTTGGTGATTGCTAAACACTGTTTGTCCATTTCCATTCCAGGAGTTTTTTTTTATTTGTCTTGCAACAGCTCTTAAGTTGTTAGTATAGAAGATCAAATGGCAGGAGCAGGTTCATATCGGCAAACACAATCATATATCTTTCCTTGAATCAGTTTTTCTGCCAACCTCTGATTCTTCACCATCGCAAGCTGCAAACAAGGTATAGTCGAGAAAACCTCTTTAAGTCGTATATTTGATAATTCGAGAGAGATACAAGATTAGATGACCATACCTTCAGGGCTTCACATTTAAACCGAGCATTGAAATTGGTGTGAAGAGATCTACCCATCCCTTCTAAGATAACCTGCATGTAACAAAATGAGTGATTTATACTTATTTCTTTCGACATTTCTTGTATACTCAAAATAGAAGAGCGAAAAGGCATGACAGTGAAAAGTTTATCCAAATTAATGCTCCACAAAGTTGAGGTGCATCGGAAAACAAATAACCTACCAGGTCAGCACACTTGCCTGCAGCAGCTAACTCAGAGCTGACCTGCCTTAAGTCTATGCATGGGCTCCCACAACCGTTCTCAACAACCATCAAAGGAACTGAAGAAAAATTTCCTTTGGAACCATCTACTGTGTTAGTCATTGCATCCACTAGGAGACCTCCAGCTTCAGCAGCTCTGCGAAGTACATCACAATGCTGTGTACAAAGAATCAGATTATTGTGTTCAATGCATGACGTTATAAAGTTCAACAAAAATCAAAATAAAACTAGAAATTATGCCATCATCATTATTATTATTAACCCCATCTATGCTATAAATGTCTTTTATCACCAGTTAAGTACACATCCTACACTAGTTCATCTATAATATAACTTTTATCTGGGAAACTGAGTCCCACCTTTTCCAAAAATTAAATAGGAAGGTTTATGAGATGCTCAAGAAAATATACATCTAAGGGACGAAATAAACAATGATGTAGAAGTGAAGAAAAAGGAAAATAAAGCTGTATCAACAAAGGCAAACCTTTGCAGCCTCAGCAACAATATCAGGAAGCTCCATGGCAGTTACATCATTCAGCGCAGGAAGAGAATTTGCAACCAAAACAACCTGCAGATACGTCGCATTCTAAGTTATTCTGCAACTTAAATTGTAATTGCTATTTGAGTTCCAAACTTAAGGCATTCTCTGAAGAAGAAACATCATCATCAGAAAAGCCTGATTATATTGCCTAACTAACTAACATATCACAGTGAAAGAGAACGCAAATGTATTTCAGAAGGAAATAGAGGGCTCAAAATTGCAAAGATAGCACTACTCAAGACAATCTTATTGTGGAAGTAATAAGTCGGTCAGAAATCTTTCACCAGCAAAGTAAAGAGACGAGCTTCTGTTCCGCGTCGAAGGTGTTCTCTTGCTAGTGGAAGCATTCCCAGGACAACGTCAGCACCTGAGTTATCAACAAAGAGTAAAGCTCTCTTATGGGGCTTAGGTTTCTTCTCATCAAATCCTAACATCCGTTCCTTAAAGAGGTCAAAATCATCTACCTGCAGTACATAAAGAAGATTTTTCTTATGCAGTCAAATTGCTGTGAAATATCCAATAAGTACTAGTACAGTGCAAATCAAGATTCCATAGTGATGATTTTTCCCCACTTACCCGCCACGGTCTTTGCATTTTGTTGCGACTCATTCTATAAATTTCAATAATTGTTCCTTTATGATAAAGATCAACACAGGCACGTTATCCCCAGTCAAATATGTTTGCAGCTAGAACACCTTCAATTAAGGTAAGCAACCTTGCCTCCTGCAAAATGAGGAGAATTTAAGAGCACCGTAAAATAGTGGCAAAGTTAATTTACAGCATCTGCATAGTAGTTTTGGTTACCCTAAGGCTCCTTCAAGGAGGAAAGCACTAAATTCTACATTACCATACCTCATCCATATGGTCAAGCTCCAGTAGTAGATCAGGTAAAACAGCCAGAGATGCCTCATTTTCCCTGTCATGATTGGGAAAACATTAATAAAAGAATGAAGTCGAATGAGGTTCTAAGAAACATTGATAAATGCACAGCTGTATGCATAAAGTTGGAAAAATGTGTCATGAAACTGTATGTAATGTATAACCACTTGCCCAGGCAGGAACTTGAACAGATCTTCAAAAAAATTCCCTTTTCATGTACTCTAGATAAAAGGCTTGGAAATTAACAGTGAAGAGAAAAAAAATCACAATATTATATACTTCATAGACCTACCTTGTGTTTGGGGAAGACTTTAGCACTGCTCAAGGGAGGCCATAAGCTCCCCAATGGTTGTCAAAGTTGTCAATGCAATATTGGGCTTATTTAGATCTTAGTTTTAAAAAGCGCGCCTAAGCGCACCTAAGGCGCTAGGCGCAGCTGGGCGACCGGAGAAACGACTCATATGGCCAAGGCGAGGCGGCATATGGTTTTGGTGAACTGGCTGTTCATTTTACTACATTTATTTTGTTTTGAAAGTTGTGTTAGTAGGTGGTGGCCTGAATTCCAAGGCTGATAGGTTTTATTATTTTAATTATTTTCTTTTCACATATTATAAAAGAAAAGAAAAAACGTGTATTAGCTCTTTGTTCAAAATAAATTGGGTTTTTTTTTCTTTCTGCATTATCCTTTTATTATAGGACTTTGTTATTATTATTTAAATTTTATGAAAATTATATTATTAATTTTGTTACCTAAATACTTATTCTAGACCAAGAAATTAATTTTAATATTATTTTGATATAAACTAATATAATAAAATAAGATATATTTTTTAATATTTATTAATTTAAATAAAATATTAAATTTATATATTTAAATAATATAAATATAACAATATTTTAATATATTTATTTTTAATAGTTTTGAAACTTACATCTAATTGAAATATTTTGATATTTTAGAATCTATAATATAATTATTAGGTTTTTAAGTACAACATATGCTCTAGGGTTAATTTATAAAATTTTAGGATAAAAGTGGCCTATAAAAGCTCCCCAATAGTTTGTCAATGACCCTTTGCGCTTCAGATCACCTAGCACCCTTTAAAACTAAGATTTAGATTTACCCACACCAGAATTAACATTTAAAAGAATATGACCCACTCCCAAAAACCAATTTTCTTTTAATAACAAATATATGAAAAGATTACTACTTAAGAAACAAAAACAAAGTAATAAATGGAAAAACGGATGCAATTGGCCATCTAGTTTAGCTTGCCATTTTTCGAGAAAGTTGTACTTTCCTTTCCTACTGGGCTTTGAAAACATCAAATCACAGTATACAACAGTTCCTTTACTCAAGTAAATGCAAGAAGCCAATGCATATTTAGGTGTTAAACACTCCTATATTATTAAGATCAGGTGTTATGTATTTAAAAATTTAATCAAAGGCACGTTTTTACTTGAAGTTTAGAAATAGAAACCATATATAGAAGATCTTATTTTTATCCATCCACACATTGAGGAAGAAAATACCATAAGACATTTTTCCATAAATAGTTAAGGAATTGATTTTACATATTTTCATTTAAATGACCATCTTGTATTTAGATACAAGGATGCAAATAGTCAGTATAGAAAATATTCTTGATGCTTCAACTATAAAAACAACAAAAAATGGAGATGTAATCATTCATCTTTTCATAACATTCTTAAGCAAGCATAATCTGGAAATCCTCATAACAAAGCTTTGTTGCAAGGACAGAGTTCTTCGAGAGCTACACAAGAACGATAAGCATGCAAGACTTTGATTGAAATGAGGTTTAGGCTAACTCTGTTTGATTGTCTTAAGCATCATGAAACTGAAACTCCCTCAAGCACTCTTCTTTAGTTCCAAAAGATTGGCCAACCTAACTGACAATATTTAGCTGGTTCCTCCATCAACCTATTTAGGAAGATGATGTGTTAAGTTTTTAAATGAAAATCTTAATTTGTTCAAATGATTTTTAGTACATCAGAAAATATCTAGAAACAACAATAAACAACAAAAAAGGAGATGTATAGATCAAGGTGGTAACAATAAACACAGTTCCCTATAAAAACAGACATAACAAGTAAGTTTTATAACTAGTGTTTACATTTACACAACAAATCATTAAAATGCAGAATTCATGCACTAGCAACAACAAGTCTATGTTCAAGCACTCTTCTCTTAGTTCAAAAAGGGACAGCTAAATGGATTACAACATTCCATTGTCAACCTAATTTAACTTGAGGACTTCATCTAAAAATGAAAGCAATTTGTTCCAATGGTTTTTAGATGAAAATTTCTAGAAACAACAATAAGTCCCAATTATAGACATTATTTTCTTGTCCAAATATCTCTTGTTTTATACTAATCCTCATATACATAAAAGAAAAAGGAACTTCAGCTATAATAATGATAGATTGCCTTTGCCATCTCTATGGTTTGATTAGATGTACCAGTTATCAACTGACTACGACAGCCAAAAAAAAGTTTAAATGTTTCAATAGGTTACATCACCTTGCCAAGTGAGCAGAGAAAGCACGAGCAAAAGCATCACCTCTTCTTTTAGCATCATCAGTTCCACCTTCACTTGTTACTGCCTAACACATTAGCAAGTTCAAAGATTAAAGAACAGTTGTAGAAAAGTATGAGTTCAAATTATTTAAACTAATTACTAAGAACATAATTTTCTTGTTGGACTTTATGCTATTTTAATATGGCCAATAAAGTGAGGAGATTTCCCTTTATTATTTCTTTCTTCTTTTGAGTTTCTGCCCATTTTAGAAAAGGGAAAGTTCTTTTATCCAATCCTAAAGATATATGTGTATGTATATATATAGGAGAATTCATTTTAAGCATTTTTAAATCTTAGCAACCCTCAATGCTTTGGATAGTAGGAGAGGACAACAACAGCATCAGGCTTACATGATTTATGTTTTCATTTATATTTCTTTTTACAATAGAATGGGCATCATGCAACATCAGAACCACACTCAAAATCTTATATTAACTTTTTATTGCTATAATGGAATGCCATCGGCCGTCAGCAACAATAAAATTTTCAGAACTCTACTTGAAAATGACTCCTTAGTCCTTTCTTAGAACACAATTGGCAAATGCTCTTCTAAGAGAGAGAATCCTAGCTGCCTCATAGTGTTTATATTTACCTTATCAACAAGGTCTGGCAAGTGCTCCGAAAGCACAGTGAACCAATACCTGAAGCAACATGTACATCAAAAATAAGCTGAAGAATCCATGTTTGCAGAATCAGTTGGAAAGTAAAAGTTATTACAATCTACTTTGAAAAGCACTCTTAGGACGCCGAGAATAATAAGTATTAAGTAGCATATTTGAAGTGCATACTTACTCTAGCTCTTTGTGATCTGACAGATCAATGGTATTGGGCTCGTACCTGTTGGCATGTAATTCACAAAATGAGATTAGAACATTGCATGGGATGGAAACATATAGACCTGTCAGCATGTAATCACAACTATACTAATTCACATACATTTTTGGGTTGGCTAATAACGGAAACACCTCTAAAGTGGGTACAAGATGGAGAACACCAATGTTTAAAGCACTAGCATCAGAACGCAGAGTGGCACCTCTGGAAGAGGGAACTTCAAATCCTCCAAGTCCCGTGGTTCCAGGTGGAGCCATCGGTACTGGTGCAGTGATCTCAGTTCCCTTCTGCACAAATTTTCCATCCAAGAAATCTGCAGTTGACACACAAACTAGGAGTTAGGCCTAGTAGAAGAAGCAAATCTCAAAACAGAAATTTAAAAGGAAAAAAGCCTTCAAGCTTTTTCTTTACTGTAAGTCCATTTTACTTTCTTCTGTTGTCCAAGACTATCTGTCTACAACTAGAAGCACACACCCATCTATTGATTTTAACGCTGAACCATAGTTGTTTGGTTGTACATTATTTATTTATTTGATAAAATACTTATCATACATTATTGAATATAAAGAATTATCAATAAAGGGCACTAAAATAAATGAACTGATTGTTACATGTAAAACTTTGTTCCATTTGGGCTAAATCATCTGCATCTAAGCCTTTTGTTTTTATCTTTTTAATGAATGTATGTGAAACCTGTGATAAAGTGTGTGCAACATTAATAATCCATAATTCATTGTCTAGAAGGAATGATGTTTTCTTCTATAACAAGAAAAGCATGCATTTTCTCATTTTAACAGATGACAGAGTAAACAAGGCTAAATGTGCCCTCCTTGGAACTAATAAATTTATAAATACTAAAATTTCAAATGCCATGAATGGATCAAAGTTCGTCTTTTAAAGTACTGTATCAAGATTTGTTAATATACAATCCTCTTTTGATTTTTCGCTCAAAATGATTTAAAAGCCCAATGAAATTTATATGCCAAGACTAAATAATCTGGTAATAGGTTTGAAATTAACTCCCCAATACGAAAGATTAAACCTGATTTTAGAAAATAAATATGCAAAATGTTATACTAATATCTTCAAAAAGGTTGAGGACAAAAACCCAAACTCAATCCATGCCCATTGATCTACAAGGGTTGATCGACTCTGAACCGATATGATAAAATTCCACTATACTTGCCTTTTCATTCAAGTCACCAAGTGGCGGTCCATGTATTCTTCCTCCAGTGTATGGTGCTCCCATCGGGAACCTCTCAACTAAGTGATGCACCATCAAGTCATCAAGGCCATGCTTCTGATAACTCATAAATGCACCTAAAGCTCCCAAAAATCCTTCATGTCTCAAGAACATAGCTTGTGCCTCTCCTTTTGACCTAAACCATAGATAAACCATTTGATATTTTCTTGATAGCACAATAGCTGCTCATCAAAAAGAACAGAAAAGGACAAACTTGCACAACAAAGTGTTCTACACTTACCAAAATTGAACAGCAAAGGAGATTGTATCCATGGTATACGCATGACCCCTTATGAAAAATCCTCCGAAAAAGATTCGCTTAAGCCCAAACCGAAGTGCATTTAAATAAGATATCTATATAATATAATTACTCAAGTCAGAATTAGAAAGACAACTAACAACATAGGAATATCAATACTAATTATTTGATTGGTTATATAGGAGTTTGAATGAAAATTCACAATTGAAGCTAGTTTCAACTTTCAAGATAATATGGAAATAAATTTAGAAGCTAGTTACTAGAGTATCAAGAATTTTCACAAGTAAATGAAATGTTATTCACAATATAATTCTTTACCCTTCACAAGAACATAAAGAAAACGGAAAAGTATAACCATAACACAGAAGATCATTGAAGATAATTCAAGCAAGACTTTAAGCCTGGTCACTATACCTATTCCCTTCAGAAAGAAAATAACACCAATGTATTTCAAATCAGGTACTTTGACTTTACATGATAGTTTGTTTTCTAGAATTAACTTGTCCAATATTGTAAGAAATCATTCTCAACAGAGACAGGGAAATATCTTCCAGTCTGTAATCTTCAAGCTCCTTCTTGTCAGAAATTGCCTTGCCAAAACTTGAAGCTATGGTTGATGCAGAGAGACCAATCTGTCATAATTTAAAACTAGAGAGTGGTAGCCACCGCGGAGAAAAATAAGAACCAAGTTATCCATGAATCATAGAATTGATGCATCTTAGAGTAGCCATGCCTTTTATACATTCTGTTGCGCGTAATAAGTGCTCCGCAAGTGTACACGTCACAAGTTATAGTATAAAAGATATCGTCTCCACAGGGATTGGTGCCACTTCAAGAATCTAATCTCTTGCACTGTAAAAAGTAAAAACACAAGTAGGTGACTATAAGAGTTTTAACTAACAACTAAACTAGAAACACAATAAAGTAAAAGAAGATGTAATCAAATGAGAGAGAATAGGCCAGGTTATCGTGAGTTGAGGTGTGATAGCCGATTGGATTGTCTTGATAAAAGAGTGCAAGGGCAACATGCACAACGGGGTTGCCTTGGCAACTAATCGACGGTTTCCTGGGCAACTACTTGAGCGGCTGGACAGCAACTTCAAGGTTTGGCGGAGCATTCTTCAATGGTTTCTTCTTATCCCTAAGTTGAAACTCTAGCTATTTGTGTATGCCTTGAAAATACATCCCTGCATGAATCAAGGGTGAACAACAACCAATCTTGCGCTCCTCTTAGCCGTTGAAATCCTTAACTTATTCCTAAGCCGGATTAATCTTCACCATCAATAGATTGAATAAAGACCATACTCATTCATTTCTTGAATCTAATCTCCCGATATTAGATAAATAGATGAAGTTACAAGATCTTCTCCCAATTCACTCGCAAACAAGAAGAAAAACCAAGAATGAGTAAACCTTGAATTGAAAGTGCAAACTCTTATTACCTAAACAAAATCCAATTGTTTCTCACAACCACAAAACACAATAACCTTAGCCAAATAGATTTAGTTAATGGCTAGGTTCCAAAGAAACACAAGACAAAGAATTCTTAGCATAAACCTAATTGAACAAGAAAGAAAAAGATGGAGAATGGTTGAAGCCTTATCGAAATCTCTCATTGCTCTTGTCGAAATCTCCATCCTCTCTTTGTCAAAATTTCTCTCATCTTTCTCTCTTGGAGTTGACGGCTTGGTCATCAATTTATAGGGCTAGGTCAAAGTCCTTTTTGAGGAGGAAGTTAAGTTGGAATTAAATATCTTTAAAGAATATAATTCTTTATTATATTTAAATTCCTTCTAGAACTTCTCCTATCTTCTTGGGATTTAATTTCTCTTTAACCTCTTCATGGAAATCAAACTCTTTTGGGATTTAACTTTGCTCCACGTCATCTTGGGCTTATCTAGTCATTAATTTCGACTATCATATCATCTTATCCCTTATCGAAATTTTCCCTGGCAACTAGCTCGGCATCTCCCTCATGCATTGCCCTAGCAACTAGCTCGGCATCTCCTTCATGCATTGCCCTGGCAACTGGTTCCAGCCTTGCTTTGGCAAGTGATTCTGCACACACACAAAAACACACCAAAGCAGTATTGTTTTTCCACAAAATTAAGCAAAATATGAAATCAAGCTTGTCCACCAAGGAAACAATGCAAACATGCATGAATGGCTAATAATGCAACTAATATGAGCCTAAGTCTAGCAATAATATGAATAAAAAAGGTAATAAAAATAGTACTTTTCAACACTTAACACACCCCCAAACTCGAACTATTGATTGCCCTCAAGCAATGCATACTAATAATTACCCGCCAAGACTTCAATTTTCACAAACTTAGCTTTGAACTTGATTTCAATTCTCAGAACCGTGGCACAAAGTATGATTGGCTTTTCATTTTTCGAAAAACTTAGGAGTTACTCGGAATCAAACTATAATGCTTGTGAGTGTGTGCGGAGTTGATTTTTTGGATTCTATGCAAACAAGAGGTTTTCAAATTACTTCATTGGGTTCATTTAACATATTTTAACTAGAGCCGGCTTCGGGCACCTCTAGTGTTTTGTTTTTAGTTTTCTTAAGTTAAATTAATTTATTCGGCTAGAGCCAGTTTTGAGCACCTCTAGCGATCAATTTTTAGCACATACTAGAGTCAGTTTCGGGCACCTCTAGCAATCAATTTTTAGCACATACTAGAGCCAATTTCGGGCACCTCTAGCGTTCATCAAATTTTTATTCTAATCCCTCAATTTTTTAATTATCAACTTAAGTTAGCTAGAATTCCTTGAATCAATCAAGCCACAACAGTGTTTCATCAAGTTTAGCATCATAGTACGAGTCTAAGTGTTTCCATGTTTATCCTAGAATAAAAAGTTCTATCAATTAAGTACATTGGCAAAGTCATCATCGGATATTCATCAAATCTAGGCAATTCTTGTTCCAACTAAAGGCATGGCAAGCAATTTATGTATCATAAATACAATACTTAAGATGAATGCAACTAAACATGGTAACTAACTAATAACAATCCCCCCAAACTCGAGTGAGGTATTGTCCTCAATGCATGTACAAAGAAAAATAAAGATAAAAAACAAAATAATAATAAAGAAATGTAAAATACAAACGAGGACTTACTCCGAGAGTTCGTCGTCGTGGATGATTAGTTTCTTTTTGGTCGGTGTCTTGATTTTTTTGCTTGAACGCGGTGGTTGCTTCCTTGTTGCCGATGGTGGAATCGATCCTCGTACGGGGTTGTCCTCATCGTCCTCTTCATCAATGTCATTGGCTTTTTGCTTGGGCTTGGAGGATTTGATCGGTGCGGTCATTGTTGGTGCAATGGAGGACTCGTCCGAATCTAAAAAGTCAGACAATGATTCAGTACAAGTTGATTCGGGCATAGGTGTTTTACTTTTGGCTTTTGCAGTGGTTTCCGGGACGTCTTTAGCTTTGATTGTCGCGACATCTTCAGTGTTGGTTGTCGTGGCAACTGCTTGGGCAGGCGTAGTGTAGGTTGCCGCGACATCATCTGTTGCAGTTGCTGTGTGAACTGCTTTATTGGTTGCCGTGGAAAGGATTTCGACAAGAAAGATGGAGAACGGCATGCGATTGTCCGGGTACTTTTCCAGGATGACTTGGGTGATGGCATTGTTGTGATCCTTCATGTACCGCATGAACATTAGTTGTCGGTCTTCAATTTGCCTAAGACAGTTCGCCAACGGTTGTAAGAGTGCTTCAAGTTGTCCCGGGGTTGCTGGCCGAGTTGCCCGGGCATCGGTTGCTTGGGCATTATGAGTTGCCGAGGCAGCAAGAGTTGTCGCGGCTATTGAAGGCATTGAGGATTTTACTGGTGCCTTTCCCATTAGCTTTCGGATTTGTGCTCGATTCTAACCGGACTTTGGTAGGGCCTTTTCATTAGTGGACTCACTTGGGACATGCATCTCCTTGTAAAGATTGGAAATTAAGCACGGGAAGAAAAGAGAACCCTTGTCTTTTGTGCTACATGCAAAAATCTCATCGCAAATAATTTTTCCAATATTAATGATGTGATTATGCAAGATAGAACGTATGAGCAAAAGACGAGGTGTATCAACGGTGGTATTGTTTGTTGTGGGCATTAAAGAAGTTTTAACAAACTTATTCCATAATTTTGCCTCAGGTTTAAGCCGAAGGTGATTTACCGTGCCCTTGTATTTACCGTCATTCCAATGAGTTCCCTGTAGAGTGAGTTCTTAAAACACCTTGTCGAGTTGCTTGGGCGTGAGTTGATCAACAAAGGCTTGATGCTCATCCTTCTTAACGTAGAGCCCGTAAAAGGTGTTGATGTTTTCGGGGCTTATGAGTATAGCCTTGTCACGAACAAAAACATAAGGATTATTCAGGTTAGGTGAGTAAGCATAGAATTCTCTTACCCATGAGATGTTACCCAGTTCTGATTGATGGCAAAAGATTTGTCACTTTTGACGTGTAATCCTTTCGAAGATGAATGGTTAAAAGCCGGAATCTTGATGAGAGTTGGAGTATTCGAAGCCTTGTTCTTCACAAATCTTCTGACTTTTAAACTTAGAGTAAAATCTTTCTTGAACCACCAGTGTAGCAAACTTCTTGTATCTTGGTTCTTTGGAGAAACTTGGATGAACCAAAATTTTGATTTTAGATGCTATGGATGATCTTGGTTGTGAGTTTGGTAAAAACAAAGAAAAGAAAGCAAAAGAAACTAAAGAGTTGCAAGGTGAAAAGTAGGAATAGGTTTCTTAGAAGTTAAGGGTGGTGGGTTAAATAGAAAAGATATGTAGTAAATATGGTGGGTGGGAGTAATTTTGAATGAAAGAAAATAAGGGTTTAGATTGGGGGAAGGTGACGGCTAGGGGGTTTAGGGAAGGGGAAGGGTTTGACCGGTTATGTAGGATTTATTTAGGGTAAATTGGAGGCTTAATATAAGCCTTAGATTCAGCCCATTAATTTCCTTGTTGAAGAAGTTTCCTTCTTGAATCAAAATTCCTCTTTATCTTGAACTCTTTCCTACAATTCAAAAACAAATAAAATAAGGATTAAAATTAAAGATAAACTAATAAAAGAAAATAAATAAAGATGTGCAAAGAAATTCTTAAACTTAAAATTTTAAAAATAATTAGATAAATATGAAAGAAATATGTAGTTTTAATCTTAAAGAAAATAAATAAATCTATCCTAAAAATAAAAATAACCAAAAATAATAAATAAAAATAAAAAAATTAAATAGTTCAAAAAAATAAAAATAAAATATCAAAAGGAGAGCATGCTCATGCATCTCCTAAGGTGACTACTTCTTTGTTACGTTCCATATATGCACCATTGTAGTGCTTCAATCTTTGTCCGTTGACTTTGAATTCATGTTCGTCAGTGATGGACTTGATTATCACGGTACCATGAGAGAATGGTTTGACAACTTCGAATGGTCCCGACCATCTTGATTTCAGTTTTCCCGGGAAAAGTTTTAGCCGAGAATTGAATAAGAGAACTAGTTGCCCTGGAATTAATTACCGCGGCAATAGTTTCTTTTCATGTCATTGCTTTGTTTTCTCCTTGTAGATTCGTGCATTGTTATAGGCGAGTGTACGAAATTCTTCTATCTCGTTGAGGTCCAATAAACGCTTTTGCCCGGCACTTTTCCAATCCATATTCACGGTCTTGATTGCCCAATATGCCTTGTGTTCGATTTCCACCAGTAGATGACATGTTTTGCCATAGACAAGTCGGAAGGGGGACATACCTAAGGGTGTTTTGAATGCAGTGCGATATGCTCAAACTGTGCCATCTAGTCTTACTAACCAATCCTTCCTAGAGGGATTTACAACTTTCTCGAGTATACCCTTCAATTCCCGGTTGGAAATTTCTCCTTGCCCATTGGTTTGTGGGTGATATGTCGTGGTAATCTTGTGAGATATAACAAAGCGTTGTAACATCTTGGCGATGAGTTTGTTGTCGAAGTGTTTGCCTTCATCACTGATAATTGCTCTCGGCATCCCAAACCGTGTAAATATATTTTTCTGCACGAATCGTTGCACGGTCTTAGAATCGTTGGTGGGAACTACAGCTACCTCAACCCATTTAGACACGTAGTTGACAACAAGTAGAATGTAGAGGTTGCCGAATGAAGATGGGAAATGTCCCATAAAATCAATCTTCCATACATCGAACAATTCCACCTCGATAATATTTTAGAGTAGCATCTCATGTCATCTAGAGATATTGCCCGTCCTCTGGCAACGATAACATTGCTTGTAAAACTCTTGGGCATCTTTGTACAGTGTTGGCCAATACAAACCGGATTGCAAAACTTTGGTCGCGGTACGTGTTCCTCCAAAATGTCCTCCATAGGGTGAAGAATGGCATTGCCGGAGTACATTTTGCTGCTCCTCTTCAAGGACACATCGGCGTATAACCTGATCTGTATATTGTTTAAACAAAAGAGGCTCATCCCAAAAGTAATGCTTAGCATCATGACGAAACCGCTTCTTCCCTTGGTGAGTAAGACCATAAGGTAAAATACCACAAACAAGGAAATTAACTAAATCCGCGTACTAGGGTATTGCTGAGACATGTGTTGCCGTGGAAACTACTTCCATGGTTGCCAAGGCGTGCGCGTCAAGGGTTGTCGAGGCATGCGCGTCAAGGGTTGTCGAGGCATACGCATCAAGAGGTGCTGAGGCGTCGAAGGTTGCCGAGGTATGTGCATCCATGGTTGCTGAGGCGTCAGGGGTTGCCGAGGTATACGCGTCTATGGTTGTCGAGGCAACTAACAGTTGCTCATCCGAGAATGCATCGCATATCTCTAAATCCGCGTCCTCCTCCCTATTGTGTTCTAAGCGTGATAAGTGATCGGCCACTTGATTTTCTGTTTCTTTCATGTCCTTAATTTCAATATCAAACTCTTGTAAAAGCAATATCCAACGAATTAAACAAGGTTTGGCATCCTTTTTAGCAAATAGATACTTAATTTCTGAATGGTCCTTATGAACAATTACCTTTGTACCAATCAAATAGGATCGGAACTTGTCAAATGCGAAAACTACGGCTAGTAACTCTTTCTCCGTTGTTATGTAATTCACTTGAGCACTATTAAGAGTTTTACTAGCATAGTATATCACATGAAATGTCTTACCTGTGCGTTAGCCTAGGACTGCTCCTACCGCGAAATCACTTCCATCACACATGAGCTCAAAAGGTAGCGCCAATCGGGTGGAACGACAATGGGTGTCGAGGCAAGCTTTTCTTTTAGGGTTCCGAATGCTTGGGCACAATAATCATCAAAATTGAAGACTTTATCATGTTCAAGCAAATTGCACAATAATTTTGTAATCTTAGAAAAATTATGAATGAACCTCCTGTAAAAACCTGCATGTCCAAGAAAGCTTCGGATTCCTTTAACCGAACTTGGTGGGGGTAATCTCTCGATCACGTCAACCTTGGCTTTTTCTACTTCAATTACCTTGGATAAAATCTTGTGGTCAGGCACTATTCCTTCATCTACCATAAAATGGCACTTATCCCAATTAAGGACTAAATCGGTTTCTTCGCATCTTGCCAACACCTTCTCTAAATTGTCGAGGCAACTATCAAAGTTATTACCAAAAACAGAAAAAACATCCATGAAGATCTCAAGGAAGTCTTCGACCGTGTCTGAAAAGAGTGCCATCATGCATCTTTGGAAGGTTGTCGGGGCATTACACAATCCGAACGGTATCCTTCGAAAAGCATAAGTATCGTATGGGCATGTGAATATTGTCTTTTCTTGATCTTCTAGTGCTATGGCAATTTGATTGTAACCTGAATAACCATCAAGAAAACAATAAAATGGTTTACCTACAAGACAGTCAAGCATTTGATCAATAAAGGGTAATAGGAAGTGATCTTTCCTAGTGGCTTTGTTTAGCTTTCGATAATCCATACAAACCCTCCAACCGGTCACAGTCCTGGTTGGAACGAGTTCATTGTTTTCATTACTTACCACCGTTATACCTCCTTTTTTGGTACACATTATACCGGACTTACCCATGTACTATCTGAGATAGGGTATATAATGCCGATGTCAAGCCACTTGATGATTTCTTTCATTACAACCCCTTTCATGGCATGATTCAGTCTTATCTGGGCCTCAATCGAAGGTTTATGATCATCTTCCAACAAAATCTTGTGCATGCACACTGCCGGGCTAATTCCCTTCAAGTCGACAATTGTCCACCCTATTATCTTCTTGTGTAGCATCAACATTTTGATCAGCTTCTTTTCTTGCTCAGGCTGTAACTTAGAGAAAATAATTATAGGCAATGTATTATCGGTTCCCAAGTAAGCATATTTTAGTTGCCATGGCAACTGTTTCAACTCAAGAATCAGTGGTTGTTCAATGGAGGGCTTTTTGAGTTTACCTTCCTTACCTGAGTAATCCAGTGGTTCAAAGTATGTACCTGGTCGATTGACTAACCAATTTGTCTCTTCTTGTTATTCCTCATCGATCGGTTCTTCATACTCCTCAGGTTCCTCTTGATCGGCAATAGAGTTACCGAGGCAACTAAATTTCTCGTCGGAGTTAAACTCTACCGTGGCATCAAGAAGTTGGCATTCTTCCGGATCATCGGCATGCCTTAGTGTTTGGAACACATTTAGTTTAACTTGCTGGTCATTCACCCTCATTGTGAGTTATCCCTTTTCAACATCGATCAAGGTTCTCCATGTTGCTAGGAAGGGTCTCCCGAGAATGATATGTGCATGTTCATCTGCTTTACAATCCAAAATAATAAAGTCAGGGGGAAAAATAAATTTATCAACATTTACCAGTATGTCTTCGATTTTTCCCTCTGGATGCACATAGGATCTGTCGGGTAACTGTAACATAACTGTTATAGGTCTTGCTTTCCCGATTCCTAGTTTCTGGAAAACCGATTTAGGTATCAAGTTTATGCTTGCTCCAAGGTCACATAATGCTTTCTCGACATAGTAGTTTCCAATAGAACAGGGTATTGTGAAACTTTCGGGATCCTTCAACTTGGGTGGCATGCGATTGTGCAACATGGCCATGCATCCCTCTGTTGCGGCAACTGTTTCAAACTCTCCTAGCCTTGTTCTCTTGGACACAATGTCTTTAAGAAACTTGGCATAGTTCGGTATTTGTCCAATTGCTTCAACCAATGGCAAATTGATGTGGACTTGCTTTAGGATATCAAGAAACTTCTTGAATTGATATTCTTGCTTTTGTCGCTTCAACCTTTGTGGGAATGGTGGTGGAAGTCGGATATCTTCGATCCTTTCATTGGTCTGGAACCTGATTGATGGCATTGCCAGGGAAAATAGAGTTGCCGAGGCATCGTCAACTGGGGTTGTCGTGGCGTGCCTATCGCTGGTTGTCGAGGCATGCTTATCGCTGGTTGTCGTGGCAATTCCTGGTTCAGAATTTGAGGCTTTGCCGCTGAGTTCATCTTGATCTTTTTGTGGAGTTTTGTTTGATGAGCGAGCTTAAGCCTCTTTAAGTTGTTGGCCACTTCTAGTGGTGATCGCCTTACATTGCTCATGGTCAGTTCCTCTTGCGACTTTAATATCGCTAGGTAAACCTCCTTGCGGTCTAGTATTCAAGTTTTGAGTAAATTGTCCGACTTGATTTTTCAATGATTTGATTGCCGCCTCTTGATTTTGCAATCTCATCTCGGTCCTGTTAATAAAAGCATCAGTTCTTTTTATGAAATTACTATTCTCAGCCATATAAGATTCAGTTTTCAACATAAAAACATTGAGAGAATTTTCCAAAGAGCTAGATGTTGTCAGTTGTTGCTGCGACAACTGTTGTCGTGACATATTCTGCTGGAATCCCGATGCTTGTGCATTCTGATTGTTCTGGTTTAGAGCGTTGTTGGGATTACTCCATGAAAAATTCAGGTGCTTCTTCAAAGCTGGATTGTATGTATTTGACATCATATTGTTGTTTCAGTTGTAATTCCCCACATAAAAGCTGGATTCTGCATACATTCAGAAAAATCATGGTTACCACCACATAACTCACAAAAGGAATCCATTACCTTAACCTCTTGTGTGTTGTTTGGTTTCTGCATGTTCTGGACCATCTTGGTTAGAGCAGCCAATTGTGCTGAAATTGAGTCTGATGATCCCAGTTCATGTATTGTGGCTTGGCGTCTAACTTCTCCTCTTCTAGCAGATGAGAATTGATAATCATTTTTGGCAAGCCTGTTTAGAATTTGCATTGCTTCCTCCGGCGACTTATCTATGAGTATGTCGTTTGCCGAGGCATCTAGCATCATCATTGTTGGTGTATTTACAACGTTGTAAAACATTGTTACTTGTGTCCACACTGGGAATTCCGTGTAGGGGGCATTTGTGTAGAAGTTCTCTATATCGCTCCCAAGCCTCGTATATTATTTCATCATCTGCCTGCCGAAAAGAAGTAATTTTTTACAAAGTTTATAAGTCAAATTTGTAGGATTAAATCGAGTAAGAAAATCACGACAAAGATCGGTCCAATATCCTATTGATCCGGCAGGAATACTATTCAACCATGCTTTCGTCCTATCCCTCAGTGAATAAGGGAATAATCTTAGTCGTAAAACATCGGGGGTGACTCCTTGTATTTTGAATGAATTGCAAATCTCGAGGAAAAATTTAAGATGTTGTCGTGCATCTTCAGTTGCAGAGCCGCCAAATTGACCAATTGTGTTGATCATATTGAACATCACCGGTTTCAACTCAAAGTGGTCGGCTTCAATTTCAGGTGTAACAACTCCTGGATTAAGTCTTTCAAGATCTTCTTCAAGATAGTCTCGAATAGTTTTGTTTCATGTAAGAATCACTCATCCTACTGGAACATCCTGATTCATATTGCCGTCTTGATTAGCCATTGCTACTCTTAACCTTTGTCTGAGTCCTTGCAAGGTCCGTTCGATTTCTGGATCAAAGGAATATTCTGGTGTAATCGGTCTCATCCTGGTCATATACCAATACAAAACCAAAGTTTGTTAGCCCTTTGAATCTTAAACAAGAAAAATAAAAAGTGCAAGAAAATAAAAACAAAGTTGCTATTGCCAATCCCCGGCAACGGCACCAAAAACTTGTTGCGCGTAATAAGTGCTCCGCAATTGTGCAAGTGTACACGTTGCGAGTTATAGTATAAATAATATCGTCTTCACAGGGATTGGTGTCACTTCAAGAATCTAATCTCTTGCACTGTAAAAAGTAAAAACACAAGTAGGTGATTGTAGGAGTTTTAACTAACAACTAAACTAGAAAGCAATAAAATAAAAGATGTAATCAAATGAGAGAGAATAGGCTAGGTTATCGTGAGTTGAGGTGTGATAGCCGATTGGATCATCTTGGTAAAAGAGTGCAAGGGCAACTCAGTTGTCGTGGCACTTGCACAGCGGGGTTGCCTTGGCAACTAATCGACGGTTGCCTGGGCAACTAGCTGGGCAGCAACTTCAAGGTTCGGCGGAGCGTTCTTCAATGGTTTCTTCTTATCCCTAAGTCGAAACTCTAGCTATTTGTGCATGCCTTGATAATACATCCTGCGTGAATCACCTTATAAATCTCTCCTTGCTCTTGTCGTCTCCCTTCTCTTTGTGTTTCTCTCTTCTCTCTCTCTTTGTTGACGGTTTGGTCCTCATTTATTATATTTTTTTTGAAGAGAAAATTAAGTTAGAACCCTTCTTTGTCTATAGCCTCGTTGTTGTTGTTGTTATTATCGTCAATACCAAGAATGGGGTCTCCATTTAGACCAGCCATCAATCCCCCAATAATCTTACTGCCCGCGCAGCCTAACCACGTCAACCAAACAGTTGTTTTTGTTTTTATCTTTTTCCTGTGGCAGAGCCCTTTGGCCACTTGCCTTGCCCTGTACTCAATTTACCAAAGTCAATTCAAAAATAAGGAGTAACAAAATTATGCAAATACTAGTACAAGTCAAGAACATCTGGGATCAAAGATAATACTCCAATAACAAAATGTTAAATCATTATCCAAATCAATAAGCTAAAATAAGAAATGGGTTTGTTGAATTTCAATTGTTAAAGCTGAAGTAGCTTTGAGAACAGGGCATATGATTATGAATTAGAGTTGAAAGACGGGGAAAAGGATTTAGTGTAATTTAATGCAGGAAAAGGCCAACAAGAAACGTGGCTGACATTGAATGATCAAAGATAAACACGAAAAATCAAAGTTAAACCCACAGATGGTCAAACATTGAAAGAAAAATCATGAATGAAAAATCAAAAAACAAAAAAGGGGAAAAAGAAGAAGCAAGCATTAGCAGACCTTGGATCAGCAACTGTTTTGATTTGATGTTTAGTTGAGTGGAGTTGGAGATGTTGGCGATCCCAAAAATCAACACTAGAAACAAACAACAAACGCAGGGTGGGATCTGGGGATTAGATTGTTGGTCCGGTCGTAAGAGTTAATAAATGAATCATACTCCACTCGCCATCAAAGTTACGTCATATTTACTGCAACTACACTTGTCCCTATCTGAATCGGTTCCCAACATTTATTTAACAATGCTTTGACCCGTATATAATATAACAAAATGCTGACTATATTATCTGTTTGATTAATAACTTATAATGTCAAAATTTGTTAATCAAATGGATCATTGACGTTTTATTTTGATATGAATCAAGAGCCTTTTTATTAATTTATATTTTGTATCTTCTTCTCAATTTTAAAATATTTTTAATATAATTCTTGCTAAATTTAAACACATTTTATATAAACAAAAATGTTTAAATCTGAATTTATTAGAGAGAATAATATTTATTCTATATATATTATAGATATAGATTAAAAAATTAAATTAAACAAACGTTTAGACGCGTGTTTTTAAATAATTTATATATTTTTTATTTTAGGGTTAAACAGTTTTACTTTAATTTATTTTACCTTTTTTCAAATTTTAATTTAGATTTTTATGTTTTATAAGATTGAAACAAGTCGTAGAGTTGTGCATTAAAGTTTTATTGTGGGATAATAGATATAGATTAAAAAAATAAATAAAGTACTAAAGATTTGATTTTACTCAATTTGTTTTACCGGATTTCAAAATGGCAAAATGACAAAATGACAGGGCTTTGCATGTTTTGTTATTTGCAGCGTCCTGTCTTTTTTTGGGGCAACGAGGAGGGTTGCATGTTTTGTTTTGGCGCCCTTTTCTTTCTTGGTAATTGCTCAGTTATTTCAATTTGGTCCAAAGTTATGGGGTTGGATGGAAACCTTCTATCGGCATGGTCTATTGGGGTAGAGAGATTATGTGTGGAGTCGGATAGCCAAGACGCGGTTCGATTTATTCAACCGTATAAGGGTGGGGTATTGGCCTTTGCCATTATTCCATATATTGATAACTTGTTGCAACGCTCGTGGATGGTTCATTTTGAGCATGTGCACAGGGAAGGGAATGGTGTTGTGGATAGCATGGCTAAACGAGCAAGGTTTGAAGATACGATTTGTCGGCGCTATCTCTCACCGCCCAATAATGTCCTTAGTAGTTTTCAGGCAGATAGTAGTGGTGATGCTAAAAAAAACGGTAAATGACAAAACATGCAAACGTTGAGGGTATTTTTTGTCATTTTCATCAAAAAAAATTAACTCATAATTTGAAGTTTCCAACTAAATTCTAGATAAGAAAAACAATCTTTAATGAATTTACCTTAAAAATGAATGAATTTAATGAGATCAAACATGGTAAACAATTAATGAACTTACCTTAAAAATGAATGAATTTAATGAGCCAACACATACTAAATAATTAATGAATTTACTTAAAAATTATTTATTAAAAAAATCTATAATGCTAGTACATAACATAACAGCAGAGAGTAAGGGGGAGAGAGCATCAACATTTGGTGGGAGAAGAAAGAATGAGACCAAACATAGTGTTATTTGGAGATTCAATCACTGAAGAATCCTTTAGATCAGGCGGATGGGGTGCTTCTCTTGCTAACATCTACTCTCGCAAGGTTCTTCCTTTTTTTCTTCTAAATAAATAAATATCACCCATTTTCATTTCACTCCACTTGGTTTTTTACTCTTGTCATGTACACAGGCTGATGTTTTATGCCGTGGATATGATGGATACAACACCAGATGGGCTCTATTTTTGTTGCATCATCTCTTCCCTCTGGTAAACCTCTTTGGAACTATACCTGTGAATTTGCAAATCTGTTCAACTTTGTTGTAACTTGTAACAACATAACATGGAGCTATTAAATATCTTCATAGCATATTTCAGATACTTGTTCAGTTTCTACTCTACTGTTTTGCTTTCTCGTTCATGTCATTAACGATGATACCACTCACCAGCATTTAAATATCTCAGCAGGGACAGGGAGATTCTTATGTTGTGTTGTACTTTTTGCACCAGATAAGATATTATTATTACAAAGCACAAACTAGTCTTAGATTTTTACTCATCATTGTTGTGTCAGTGTCAGGCTCAGGACTCCTCTAGCAAATCTCCAATTGCTACCACAATTTTCTTTGGGGCAAATGATGCAGCTCTCCCAGGGGGATTTAGAGAAAGGCATCATGTCCCCGGACAAGAGAAGAAGGACAACCTCAGAAAAATCTTTACCCATTTGAAGGTTAAGTTTTTTCAAGAAATTTTAGTAGGGCATTTATTTCATCAACGAACCCTACCACCTTGTTTTGTGGACCATCTTTTCACTTTATCAGCATTGCCTCTCTACAGAAATGCTCACCCACCATGCTTATTGTGCTTATAACTCCACCACCTATTGATGAGGAAAGGCGCCTGGAATATGCACGGTAATGTACCACATTATTATCATTTCCTTTATGAATCTGTACACATAACATAACTATAATGTTTATGTTGTTATCACCCTTTCTTTTTTCAGGTAGTTTAACTTGTTATAAACTGTCGTCAATTATTTTTTGTTTGAGTAGAAACAATAACTTGTTTTGGTTTGACAGAGCAACTTACGGTGAGGAAGCAATGAAATTGGCGGATCGAACAAATGAAAGTGCAGGAGTGTATGCAAAAGGGTGTATGGAAGTAGCTGGAGAAGTGGGCATCCCATCCATCAATATTTGGTCCAAGATGCAGGAAACAGATGGTTGGCAGAAAAAATATCTAAGGTACATTACAAGCCTGATACTCCATAACCCTTGTTTCTGTGACATTAACGAATAACGAATGAGTTGTTGGTATATATTTCAGTGATGGATTGCATCTGACTGCACAAGGCAATGCAGTGGTGTTTGAACAAGTTGTGAGGGTTTTCAAGGAAGCAAGGCTTCACCCTGAAGAAATGCCTTACGATTTTCCCCACCACTCCGAAATTGATGTCAACAATCCAGACAAGGCTTTGCAGCTGAAATGCGCCTAGTTTCCTTTTTATGCACCGCACCCTAAAATTAATAATATATTATATGTTTTGAGACAAGGATTCATATAATATAATGTTTGAAGTTGGAGTTGTGGATGTGGAAGTTATGCCTCGGCTTGATCCCTGCTAGCTAGGCTTTCACCTTCCTATGTGGCTGTGGCCATGTCGCCTGCAACCCTTGTTCATACTTTTGGTGCTTTTGTTTGATTATTGGACTCAGTTTTACATCCTTTGCTTTTGGTTTTTTAGCTTATCTCATTCAATTTGGTGGTAGTTACTAGTTAGATTTGGAATCAACGTATGCTAAATAATAGTAATTATTACAGTTTTTATTTATAAATTAAAATTTTAAGATGAACCTAACATATTTTAATTTGTATTTTAAAATTTACATTAAAAAATTAATGAGACCAAACATAGTAAATAATTAGTGATCGGATTTACCTTAAAATTCTATTTATTTATTTACAAAAATTCAACAAGTTTTGGATACCTACTCAGATACCTACTACGGCTACTAGTAAATCTATGCTGAGACATAAGTACATTAACATTAAACAGCAGAGGCAAAGGGAGAAAGCATCGACATTCCTGGGAGAAGAAAGAATGAGACCAAACATAGTGTTATTTGGAGATTCAATCACTGAAGAATCCTTTAGATCAGGCGGATGGGGTGCTTCTCTCTCGCAAGGTTCTTCCTTTTTTTTTTTTTCTTATAAATAAATACCACTCCTTTTAGTAGTTTTACTCTTCTCAGTTCTCACATACATGCATACATACATACATACATACATTGATTTACACAGGCTGATGTTTTAGTTCGTGGGTATGGTGGATACAACACCAGATCATTCTATTTTTGTTGCATCATCTCTTCCCTCTTGTAAACCACTTCACTTATTCCTTTTAATTTCTATGGAACTACAGCTGTTGATCTGTTAAAGTTTACTGCTTTAGAATGTTAGAATTTTAGATCCTGCTTTTCAACTTTGTTTGATGTTCTTAGAATGAGGGATACATCTCTTGTGTTGTGATCCTCATACTCAATTTTACTGGTGGGCAAACTAAGATTAGTCACTTTGTTTATAGATCAAGGACAGATTGGATGGTCTATGCAACTCATAGCTGTGCATTTAGGGATCCAAAATTTCATCTTGTAATATATTTTTTAGTCTATGAAGTCGGAGGAAATATGTATATGTATGTATCTATACCTTCTGTATTGTGGTGGTTCGGTGATCTTGTTCGAGATATGTTCATTTCATTAATGATAGTCGCCAACATTTAAATGTCTTTTTTTGCTTGCTTTGTTTATTGCAGGAAATTCAACTGTTATTTTCTGTTTGTCCCGGCTTTCCATATATTACACACTAGTCTTTCTTTGTCTCAGGACTCAAGTAAACCTCCAATTGCTACCACAATTTTGTTTGGGGCTAATGACGCAGCTCTCCTAGGGAGAACCAGCGAAAGGCAGCATGTCCCAATAGAAGAGTACAAGGAGAACCTCAGAAAAATTGTTAGCCATTTGAAGGTTAAGTTTTTTGTCTCTTCACTATTATTTTTAAGCAACCATTTTAAGAGGGCATTTGTGAATTTCCTTACGGCTTTAATTATACCATATGTTTCTGTAACTTACATCCCTGTTCTAGAATCCATTCTGCATTTTTAACAAACTTTCGTAGACTATGAGAATACAATGGAAAATATATATGGCTAAAAGAAAGCTATAAGTTAATCTGCACAGATGTTGATGATCTATAGCAATGTTGTTAAGGCATGAACCTAGACAGTTCTAGTTGCTGCCTTTTAGTGCCAAACAACAAAAGCACCTTAGAACCTTTTGGGTGAAGCGCATTGACCAGGGGCATGACTAATGCTGCTAAGCAGGCTTTTTATTTCTTTTTTCTGTAAGGTGGTAAGTGCAATAAAAGCTTGATTGATTGAACTAACCATACTTGTAATAAACAATAAACATTGGATTATTAGGAAACCTGGTATATTGGCTAACAAAAGATAAAGAAAATATGACATTTTTGTAGGATAAATTGAACCATTACACACAAAGACATTAAAAAATTATACAGTCGTACTTTCCAAGGCAAGAAAAGAGTTCTAGCACCAAGAGTGAACCTTGGGCCCTTGATAACGCTGACCTGAAGTATTGGCTTAATTAAAGCCAGCAACTAATTTATTTATTTTCTTTTGTTTATTAGTTTGTTGGTTTTTGCATTTTATTTTGCCTTCCAAAGGTTTTAGCAAGTGCAGTCCTTAGGAGTTAGTTCCGAGTTTTCTTCATACTTCTCCTGATAGGAAAATGCATTTGAAACTTTTTTTCACTTATCATCATTGTTTTTCCACAGGAATATTCACCCACCATGCCTATTGTGCTTATAACTCCACCACCTATCTGATGAGAAAGGGCGCCTGGAATATGCACGGTACAGGATCCATCATGCATTTTTACACATAACTACCAAACTTTATTCATCTTTTTTAATATTTTTTGAGATTATTAAGGTCGTTTATGCACTAGCACACATAACTACAGTTTTGCTATCTCACCCGGCTTTGGTTGTCATGAACTTCATCTTGCATCTATAATTATAAGTGCAAGGTGCAGGCTGCAGAGTGCATTTCTTGTACTAGATTATTGAACATTACTTTGGTTGTCATGAACATCAAATATTTTTTTATTTTGTTCAACAGAGCAACTTATGGTGAGAAAGCAATGAAATTGCCAGAACGAACAAATGAAAATGCAGGAGTGTTTGCGAAAGGGTTTGTTGAAGAGCTGAAGAACTGGGTATCCGATCCATCAATATTTGGTCCAAGATGCAGGAGACGGATGATTGGCAGAGAAAAAATCAAAGGTTTGTGGTATACTAAACTAGCACAGTTTTGAAGCTTGATACTCCATATCTAAAAAATAAGATCCATAGCGAAAGAAAAGTTGTATCCACACATTTAGCAACCATTCTCAAATGATTATAGCATCACCCCTTCTAAGGTTTCATGAGGTTATGTTTTGCAGAGATCCATTCTCAAATGATGGCTCATTAACATCCAAGTAGTTTCCTTGTATGGTTTAATGGTAGGCACAGTTTCAAACCACTTGAATAATGGGATAACAATTTCACTTGGATGGTATCATTTATTGAACCAGATGGATTGCATCTGACAGCTGTTTATCAAGCAATGCAAGCATTAATGTTAAAAACATGTGTCTTACAAGTTTTCAAGCAAGCAAAAATACAGTATTTCTAAAAATGCCTTATGATTTTCCTCACCACTCCAAAATCGATGGCAACAATCCAGACAAGGCTTTTCAGCTCAACTGCTCATACACATAGTTTCCTTTCGTTTTCCACCACTTGAATAATGGGATAACAATTTCACTTCTGATGCCTCATCATTTATTAAACCACTTTGTTCTAAGGGTTTTACATTTGTTTATCAAGAATTCCAAGCATTAATGTTGCATTAAGTACAAAAAGAAACAGTAGTTCTAAAATAATAATGCTTTAAAAATACTTATATTCTGACTTGAAAACCAGTTGTCTAATTAATAAGGATGACCATTTGAAATCACCTTCCAAATTCTCATTGTTGTTGCCCCTTCAAAGCGAACACGTCTAAGCTTCTCTGGCCTGGGTCTTTTGTTTTGGTCATAGGGTATTTAAATCTATTCTTAATTGTTAGTTATTATAATATAATAAATATGATAATAATGTAATTAAAAGTCTGTAATTTAAGACGAATGGGATGCGTTATTGTTGAGTCTGACCGTCATTAATTATTTAATAGAGTTATTAATTGTATCTATTTGTGTAATGAAAATTAACAATATAAACTTAACTGTGGTTTCAAATTGTCTATCTTTTTATGAAAGATATATTTTTTTATAATTTTAATATCTATAGATTATTAATTTGTTCTTTTGCGGATCAACTTTTTGCTTAAATAGTTAATTTGATGAAATGCATTTAAAAAATACATTGTCTTAGAAGTCATTTTAATAAAAAAATTAAAATTCATAAGATTAAGAAGATATAAAGGTTTTAATGCATTTAAAAAATACATTGTCTTAGAAGTCATTTTAATAAGTCTTTATTTGGTTAACTTAAGAAATAATGTTGGTTAATTAGCATGTTTTACAGTCTATCCAATTTACCGGCAAGATTTGAAAACCTTGTGATGAAATGGATCCTTTTAAATTATCCCATTAAATAATCTTTACTGCAAAGAAAGAAAATGCAAAAAACAAAAGGTTACAAAGAAAGTATTAAAGGGTCATTAATTGTTTTAGTATTTAAATCTATTTTCCAACACTTTGCGTTACTGTTTTACTTGATTTTCCATATCAATATACTAATTTCTAAATACTGCAGTATAATATAATTAAGCATGATGTTAACCACGAGATTGAGCCTTAATGGACGGTCTAGATTAAACCACATAGTAAATGCCCTCCTTTATTCCTCACCTTATTAAGGAACTCAAAGCTGACAAGACACAGCAACGTAAGACTTTGGTCCTGGATTTGTGGTTAGGTGAAGGATGAAGTTTGATCCAAAGCATAGGGAAAACATGTCTCCCCAAGGCCAGCAGCCGATGTTGTTGTCCGACAACTTTCTAAAACCCTTTGAAACCACGACCCTATCTTCATCCTCAAAGGATTATTACATGCAAGACTTTCACCACCTGGATCATGATCATCAAATTCATGTTAATGGGTCCTCGTCTTCGAACCCTGTTTTCGTTTATGATTCTCTCGATGCATTCCCTTACGGTTGCTCCGCGAATAGTGTCGACTTTTACGAGTGTAAGCCGTTTGCTGCTGCCGTGGATCACGGTGGCGTCGGACATGGACAAGTCATGGACAACTTCGGGAGTGTGGGATTGTTGAACCTTTGCCATCAGAGGAACTCGTCCAATGATGTTATCATGGGATCGGATGTGGGTAATTACGTGGCGGCGCCCTTTGATTTTGTGGTGGCGGATGAAATGTCGTGCGTGACTGCAGAAAATGGTTACTGCAACAAGAATAGGGTATTGGCTAATTCAACGTCTAGGAGGACTAGTAATTGGAAAGGCCGTAAGAAGTGTAATGGAGTCAAGGGACAATGGACCATGGAAGAAGACAGGTAATATATGGACCATTTTTTTTCTTTTTTTTTGTTGATAAAATGTGGTCCAGGGATCGAATTCGAATCTGAAACGAAATATTATTGGCATGCTTGAACAGGGTGTTGATTCAGTTAGTCGAGCAGTATGGATTGAGAAAATGGTCTCATATTGCTCAGATGTTGCCTGGAAGAATAGGGAAGCAATGCAGAGAGAGATGGCACAATCATCTAAGGCCGGACATCAAGGTTGGTTAACTCACACCAAACAATATTATCACCTTGTGTTGTGCATGCATGTTCCAATAAATTATACTCCTACATATTGATATTGATGTATGTGATGTTAAATATTGCAGAAGGACACATGGAGCGAGGAGGAGGATAAGGTGTTAATACAAGCCCATATAGAAATAGGAAACAAATGGGCAGAAATTGCAAAGAGGCTCCCTGGAAGAACAGAAAACTCCATCAAGAACCATTGGAATGCAACCAAAAGGAGGCAATTTTCAAAGAGGAAATGCCGTTCCAAGTACCCTAGAGGCTCCATCTTGCAGGAATACATCAAGAGCTTAAACCTAGACTCAAGCAGCAGCACAAGATCCCAAGACAAATCTTCCAAGGCCAAGCCTGCACAGGCCTTGGATTTTTGCCCTACCAGTAGCACAGACCATCTGGTGCCAGAATATGAATTTAATGAGTTTTCTTTTGATGAGAAACTGCTTCAAGAGGGCTGCACCATTGACTCTCTTCTTGATCAAATTCCCACTGCGCCTATCGCAGCAGATGAGATGGATATGGGGCCGGTGAAGAAGGAGATGGACTTGGTGGAGATGATCTCCGCCCACCCTAACATCCAAATTACACCTCAAAAACCAGTATGATCAAGCGGAGCTTTATGGTTTCTTAGAGATAGATACCATGGTGGTACTGTTATCTTTAAGAAATGCAGTAGAAAGAGATTAAAATAATAATTAATAATTGTTTTTACATTTTTAAATAAAGGGACTTAAATTCGTTGGAAACTAATGTTGTTTGAATATAACGATGCCATACGGAGGACTTTCATACCCACTAGTGTTGGATGCTTATGGAAGCACATATATATATATATATATATATATATATATATATATATATAATTCTAAGCTTTTAAAGAGGTTTTTTTTTTATAAAATAATTAAAACTTAATTACTCAATTTTTAACCACTATTAATCTTATTATTAATTAAAAAATATTCCTTCAAATATTGTAGAACTCATTATAAAAACACATAGTGCAGTAAATCAATTTATTTCATTTCTTCCTATATCCACACTCCCCAATGGTAAATCTCAAACCCTAATCTTATTTAAGGGATCTAAAATATCATTCAGGACCTGAATTGATAAATTAATAACCATTTATATTTTTTAAAATATATAATAACTTTTATAATAAGATAATAGCCCGTAACTCAAAATCGAAACGATCATTTTTTATTCGATTTTAGTGAATTTTCACTGGGTAAAAATTATTTTTAAAATTAATTTATAGCTAATCATTAGTAAAGATTCATTTGATAAAAAATATGACATAAAAAATAAAAAATGTCACGTTTTTTTTATTGAGACGGTCTTATCAATCTCATCGAAAAAAAAAAAGAGAGGTCTTAGAATATATAAACGAGGTCTTAAGATATATAAATGATAGAGCTGCATATCCTATTAGACATGACTTTTGAAAAGAGGATAATGTAATTACTCAACTTTTAGTGGAAGAAATAAAACATGGTGCAATAAATGCACTTTTGACTGATTCCCCTATGTTTTTTTAATAGAATCATTTTGTTATAATTATTTTGCTTTTTTTAATAGAATCATTTTGTTATAATTATTTTGCTTTAAATTCAATAAAAAAATTAATATCACGATTCTTAAGTCAAATTTAAATCATCTCCACTTTCTCCTTCACATCTCTTGCATAAATCACCAACTGATTTATTTAACATTGGTGCTATATCAACACTTCCCACAATGGTAATCTACTTTCGGTTGGCTATCAAGGTTCGAAATAATGAAGGACGTGAATTGATAAATCAATAACTACGTAAAATAAGACAATAAAAAAATTAACTCGAAATAGAATCACTTCCATTTTTATCCAACCCAATAAACGTGTCAATACGAAATCTTCCAATTAGATCAACAAGGCTATAAGTGTCAAGGAAGAGACTAGAGATCCTGAACGTGTTAAACACTAAACTGCAAAACAAGCTTCTTTTTTCTTTAAGTAAAAACGCCACATCTTAAAAGTAACTACAAGAACCAGCTTATATAAATGGCAATTGACTCTTTGATTAAAGATCAACTGGCAAAGTAATCAACAAAAAATAATTAAAATAATCCAAATACTAAAACAAAAAAAATTAAGTTCCGTCTAAACTACAAACAAGTCCTTCAATCTGTGGAATAAAACTTGGAACTTATCCGGCAAAACCATTATGCTGCCTTTGCCTTTGGTTTAATGCGTTTCACCCTAGAATACAGGAAAACTCCAGCAAGAGCAATTCCGGTGCCTGCAGAAAATCATCACAATAAGATAAATTAACAAACAGCAAAAAGCAGCAACTGTTTTCAATAGAATATTATTAGAATGCAAATTTACCAAGAGCATTGATTGGGGAGACCGGTGTCTTAAAGAAAATCACAGAGCTGACAATAACAACCACCCGCTTTACACAGTTGCCCACAGAATGAGTAACCGGGGATACCCTTTGCAGTATCATATATGAAACCTGCATTTCATAGTTTTAGATCAAACACTAATCACCTTTGCATTCAGCATACTGCACTAAAAATTAAATTAAACTGAATTTAGAAGGATTTGACATAACTCAAAATTACATTACATTTTCTCATTGCACTTCCTTACATTCAGCATTTTCTCAATCTCTCTATCTTAAGCCAAATACTTCAATATAGCTTTCAATGAGAAGATCAATAATATGTAGAAAGTAAATCAAAGTAGCATTTAGGCATATAATTTTATATATGTATTGAACAGTGGTTCTTTGTTAGAACTTTCAATAAAAAAATGCCTACTTAAATAAATTATCAAAACATATATATTTTTTTTAAAAAAATTGTATATATCAGAAGATATTTCAATCCATTGATTTTGTTTTCCAAATTTAATTTACTTCGGTATTTTCAACAAGAAACCTCCAGAACTTGACCTCAGAAACCTTAAGTCTTGTCCCATTTTTAATTCGTTCATCACACTTACATCACTACGAAGTGACTTTGTATCCATGCATTTGATTCTTAAGGATCAGGAAAAACCATCAACAGCAAAAAACCTCACCTGCTGATAGGCATGGAAGGAAAGAGCAGCAAACAGAGATCTTACAGCAACTTCTTTAACATTCAAACCCTGTTAGAAAATACAAGTGTAACCCATTACAAGTAGATTAGGACAACACTAACAAAAGTGAAATCAGGGCAGCTATAGCAACTTAGCTCATTAACAATACTCACAGCAGATTGCAAGTAGGCAGGGGTAAATGTTATGCCTTCCATGAAGATAGCGACAGGGGCTAGTAAGAAAAAGGACATAATTGTTATTATTGAGAAGAGGGTAATGTTGTCCATTGAGTCCTGTAACATAATAACAGCTTGTTATACGCCAATACAAAAATCCAACTGCAAAATTAGATTATCAATACAGAGAGACCACTTTGCAGTGAATCAAACAAGGAGACAGAATTTGTACTCCAATAAATGTTAGCACCATAGTGACCAAGAACAAACATCAAAATGTAAAATTACCTCTTTCTTAACCATAACTTTTTTGCTAAGAACGTTACGGGATTGGTTTGTTAAATTGGAAGCCATTGCACTCCAAAATCCAGCCCTTTATAGGTAAAAAAAAGGGGTTATATTACAATGATAAAAAGTAACCAATTCAAGTACTTGATATCAAGATATCATTACCAATATCAGAAATGGATCGCAAATAAGAGAGAACTTTCTGCAGTTATATAAAGATAGTGAATCCTTACCAATTAAATGAGGCCTCGGTAACAGATGCAAGTACAACTCCTCCAACAATTGGTAGAAGGGAACCAACTACCCAAGGAGTTGGCAGCTGTAACAGTAATATAACATGCTCAAAGTTAGAACCAACATGAAATTGCACTACTAATCCCAAAAAACGAAAGAAACTGCATCAGTTTTCACACTAAAAGAGTTTTAAATAGGCACAATAATCAATCATGCAAAGAAATCAACAATTTGAATAACTTCAAGAGATATTACAAAAGAAAGGAATCTCGAAAAGGTATTTATAGATACAAAATAATTATGAAAATGTGAATGGAAAAAATGATGAAAATAACTAACAAGAAATCACCTCTCCTAAAAACATTGCAGAAAGAAGAACTGAGAAGAATGGCTCCATAGCTTTAATCGTGTGAGTGAAAGAAACAGCCACTTTTCCTAAACTCATATTAGTAAAGAGGTTGCCCAAGGTATGTACCACAGCAAGTGGCAGAATTAATGCTAGCTGCAAATAAACAATTCAAAAGTTAGTATCAGTCCAGAAAGGAACCAACAATCCAAAGAGAATCACTATTTGCACCAAAATGTCTTTCTGATTACCTGTGCAGCAGTGATTTTCGGCCTCTTATACAAGTTAAATGTCCACATCAGGGCAACAAGTACAGTCCCAACAGCAAACTGAATGACAGTGACAGTTATAGGGTAATGGTAGACCTTAAGAACCTGTGAACAAAAAAACAGAATTTAGTAACAGATAATTCTCTTAAATTATATTCTAGGATCCCCCATCTTGCTTATCAGATTTTGTCGTCTGAAAATCTCGCTATATTTCTTTAAAAATGAACAAAATAACTAGCATACACCAGCACAACTAGTCTCTTTTTGTTAGTTCTTCAAAATATTATTTGAATGTTTCAGTTTTCTTATTCACTTTCTGAATATTTTAATATCCAATAAGTTTTATTTTCCAATGAAACCACTGAACTGTTTTACCAATAAGCTGATTTTCGAATTGAATTTAGCTAAAATAACAAAGAAAAGTAAACGAGACGTTAAATCTTAAAACAATAAATAGGTAAATCGAAGAAAGAAAGTGAAACCTGCTTGTTGTAGATGTTGAAGTAGATGTTAAAGAGGTACCACAATCCAAACAACAATCCAAGCTCCAATGTCTTCTTCAAGCTACCCGACTTCTCGCCTTCGCTGGAACTCTCCGCCGCCGTGGCTCTAACTTGGAAGCCTTCTGGCTTTGAATCTACGTTCCACGCCCTGAGCGGCAAGGACGAGGAGGAAGAGAGAGGCCAGGATCGATTAGGCAAAGAAGTAAGGGAAACAGCATGGCTTGAAGCAGAATGATGGTGGCGTTTGGGAAGGGAGGAAGAACAGGAAACGCGAATGGGATCGAATCCAGCAGTGGAACCGAATTTTCGCGGTTTCAGAGAAGGAATCGAACAAGGAGAAGACAAAGAAAACGCCGCGCTTTGCATTGTTGATTTGATTTGACGAAAGATCTAAATCGGAGATTTACGGATACGAAATGAAAAAGGGATTTAGAAAGGAAATGGAAATGAGCTTCGTAAAATCCGTCGAGAAAAAGAGAGAGAGGAGGGTTGGTGGGTGGGAAGAGTGAGTGAGTGGGGTTGCTTTACTTCCCTCAGGCTCAGCCCTCGCACTTGCAGTCTTTCAGATCACAACATATTTACTAATAAACGTATATATAGTGCAACCGAAAGTAGGTCAAATGAATTTTTAGCAGCTTCTTATTTTAATATCATGTTCGTCCTTCATTTTTTTATTAAAATAATTCTTTTTGAAGATCTAAACTTTTATTGTTTTAAATATTTCGATTTTTAAAAAAATACAAAACATCAACCTACTTGTCACTGGTATTATAAAAGTTAATTTATATATTTACTTTCTTTTTTTTACTTTTTCATTGTTTTAAATAAATTTTACAAATATGTATTTTTCTGAAGTGTATACAAATAGTAAACACTCCATATACTTATGACTGAAGTTTATATTAACCTTTACATGACTTATTTATTTATTGGTATATAGATTTATTTGGTTGAAATGTAGAATGTAATTATTTTGGGTACATTTGTTGGTATTTGTTAATACTTTTAAGGGTAAAATACATTAAGGGAACATTCATTTTGGTCATTAAATTTTTAAATTTTTTACTGATGACACTTAATTTTTAGTCCGCTTTTATTTTAGTCCCTTCCGTTAATTTCTGTTAAAAACGATGATGTGACATATTAACTTTCATGTTTTCTTTCATTTTCTTCTTATTTCTTTGCTTTGTTTTTTCTCCATAACTTTTGAAGGCTAAAAAAATTAGAGTATGCCTATTCATTGTACAATGATAGAGGTCCAGAGCCATGACTACCTAAAGCAAGTAGCGATGCATGACTGTCCACTGGCATTGGATAGTCTGTTGACAGTGTCGATGGAGGGCCACACATGATAAAAGGGATATATAATGTGTCATTTGCTACGAGAACGGTGCTCTTAAATATTTAATGTGCATAATTTCAGTAATGTTTTCTCTGTTGAAAATTTTACATCTGAAAGAACCAACCTTGTTTATACCTATTCACAATAATCTTCTGAAGATTCTGAGAAGTTGATTAATAAAAGTTCTGAAGAATTGGCTGGTCAAAGTAGGAAAAAAATATAGAGATGGCCTAGAAATCATAGTCGCCTATTTTTTTGGTATATTAACAGATGAAACAATTCTTTGTTATTATGCTTTTCTGTTTGAAGGTCTAGAGAATGCTTCTAAAGTTGAAGGTTCAACTTCTAAAATGAAATTATATTGGCTTAAGCAATGTAAGTGCTTTTAGGCTTAGGAATTTGAGATTTATCCGTGTTTCCTTGGATGCTTACACAAGGGAGGAGACATCAAATCGAAACTTATCCCGAAGGATTACAATTTTTAAGAACATTAGTGGTTATCAAAGGTTTTTCCTCTCTGGGCTAAGACTAGCTTGGTTTATGGTGTTCAGGCAGGCAACGGCTTTTTGTTCATCCACAGGTCTTTAATCTATCCTGTCATGCAATGGGATATAGATAATTTAATGGTATAAAGTTAGATACAAACTTTTATTAGAATTTGCATAAAATTTTATTTGATTTTGATCGTCGCAAATTAACTCCACATTAAATAATTGGTAAAATTTCGAATGAGTGTGCTTTGTAATTATCATAGACTTGTGCTACTGCACTATCCTATCATTCAAATTGAAAACTTTGAGCCTATATGAGAATTTAGATCTTCTCCTCTCCTATATTGACTTAATCATTTTTTTTTTTGTAAAATGGGCGACTATGATTTCCAAGCCAAAATGAAAGAAGTAAGATCCTAAAAGTTATGGAGAAAAAATAGAGAAAAAAAGAAGAAAATTGAAGAAGAAAGAAAGTTAACATGTTATGTCAACGTTTTTAACGAAAGTTAACGAGAAAGACCAAAATGAAAGCGGGTTAAAAATTGGGTGATTCCAATAAAATTTTTTGAAAATTTAGTGACTAAAATGAGCGCATCCTAAAAGTTTGATAATCATTCGCTCGAGGACCAACCAACTTGGTTTAGCTAAGAATAACATGCGTTTCCTATTGGAGTAGAAAACTATGAATTTTTCCAAAATGATGGAAATAATGAGATTAAAAAGGGGAATATAATATACATGTCCTAGTACTGAACACCCAGCCATCGATCTTACATGGAAATTTTGATACTCACACAGCTTCATTTCATATCTATGGACTATGACATTTTCTTTTCACTAAGAGGACCAATCCACCATGGATTTTGAATTTCTGTTACATTATTCTGTGAACTATCCCAAATCCGTTTTAATTTCACTTAACCATTAGCAATTTGTAACATCATTGCGTGAATCCATTTTTCGATCTCGTTACTAAGATGTATTAACATTGTTAAATTATTTTAAAATATTAAAATGAATATATATATATATTGGATATTTATTTTAATTTTATTATTATTTGATCATTTATGAGTTTTTCTTTTGGAAAAAAAAGTAAGTAAAAGAAGGAGGTGGGGGAATCATTGTAACAAGAACAAAAGGAGTAGGTAGTGGTGTAGCGGAAAATAAAAGGAAATGAAAAAAAAAGGGGGTAAAACGACAGATGAGGTTGAGTTTTGATACTTTGGGACCTTCTTAGGGGTAGGTAGAGGGAAGGAGGAAATAAATGAAAATTTGAGAGTTGGGCTTACAACTCTAGAGAGATCTAAGATCCTTTTGTATTTCTTCGTAATATTATTTTTGTTACGATTTTTCTCCGATTTAAATGTGTTATATTTTTTATTATATGTAAAATTAATTTGAGATTTGAAGTGATGTTAAGGGTGTTTATAGTAGGTTAACCATATCATTTAACATAAACGGTTGGTTAACCGTTATAACGGTTATTAAACCGTAACCTAACCATTAAAAAATGTTTAATTATTAAATTTTTAAACGGTTAACTGTTATAGCGATTAATAACTATTTAACGGTTCGATTACAGTTTGGCATGTAACCTATTTCAAAATTTTGTTTAAATATACTAATTCTTTTGAGAATAATGAAATTATATCTCTAATAAATATTGTATTAAAATTTTCATAAAAAAATTAAATAAAAAAATTCTAATCACAAACTTCATTTTATATCTAAATAATTTCATAACAGTTAACCATTAACTATTATTTTTAACGGTTGGTTAACCGAAATCGTTTAAGCATTAATGGTAGATTAATTAACCGGTAAAATTTAACGATTATACCGGTTAACGGTTTATTTTGTACACTCCTAGTGATGGCCATCTATTGAAAATGAGCTCGAAATTACAGTGGCTTGTGTTGTTCGTGAAGTTGATGCAAGTAATGCAGCTAGCTACAATTATGATGGATCCGTTCGAGTTTAATCTATTGCGAACGAGAGAAAAATATGCTATGTGTTCTGCAAATGGATGGATCACAGGGACAATCATGTGTTTTTTTTTCATTATTTGTTTTTGTTGTGAATATTTTTATAGATCTGGTCATTGGTGGATTCAAGTATATTTTTTGTTGGACACACATATATTATATATAGATTTATAAATTTTAATAAAATATATAACAAATAGAATGAAGTTTATATTCCAGGTGGGCATTTGCGCACCTTACATTATATATAGATTTGCCACTGGATCTGGTTGTATTAAAACATTATTTTTATCATTACATGTAAATTAAGCAAGAGGAAATTATAGGTTGAGCTAAAATACATGTGGATCAATTAAATCGAAATGACAAAAAAACAACGGAAGTTCTTTCAATAAGTATACATTTTGGTATGCAAATTTAATTTTAAGGTTTAATTTTGTAATTAAATATTTAATGTCTGATTAGTTATGTGAACCTATTTCAAAGCTAATTTTTGCTACATAAATTTGGTTTCAATGTTCAATTTGATACATGAACTTGGTTAATTAATTTAAAATGGTTAAAAATTTGCAAATAACGATTTAAACAAAAAGATAAATCCATATATCAATTAAAACATTAAGCTAAATTTAAATACCTAATTAGCCAAAAAAAATAAGTATCAAATTAATTTTTAGTCAAATTCTAGTATTAAAAGGTTTATATTACCATTTAATAAACCTTTTTTTTATTACAAGGGGCCTATAGGTGAAGTCAGAAAGATAGAGTTATGGCCCCTAAATATTATAATTATAACTTTAACCATTCGACAATCTTAAGTTAAAAATCAACTTAATAATAAAGTTATATTTTAACTTTTAAAATTGTAAATTTTATGTTTAACATCTTAAAAATATAAAAAATTAAACTAAAATAACAATAAAACGCTACTTTAATCTTTAAGAATTTGTGATTTATTATGCTTTGTATCTCTCAGCTTCATTGCAAGTATCTTTCTGCTTCATTGCATGTATTTCTTTTTTTCCTCTTCCTGCTTTGTCTTTTGGCACGATCCTCATATTCTTGACGTTGTTTTAGATCTGTTCTAGTATGGCTACTATGGAAGATGACATGGCTGGTTTGACCATCAACAGTGGCGAGGATGATTTTCTAAACGCTGATTCACTGGAATCGGAACAGGAGGTGAACTATGATTTTTGCTTTGTTGGTTTGTTTCTGACAACCAGTATTATCAATTTTCCCTCTATGAGATCTACTCTTGCTAATGTTTGGCGCCCGGTGGGGGGTATTTCGGTTTCTGAATTGGGAGAGGGGCGTTTCCTTTTTCGGTTTTATAATGAAGTTGATGCCGAGCGGATTGATTCTGGTGGCCCTTAGAATTTCAATGCGCATCTTTTAATTCACCATAGGCTTCAGAGAGGTGAGGCGCCTATGATGGTCCCTTTAACACATTTATGTTATTGGATTTTAATTCATGATGTACCCCATGGTTTCATGTCTAAAGGAATTGCTCGTTCGCTTGGAAATTTCATTGGATCATTCATTGAGTACGATGATATGGCAATCTCTTTGGGGTATAAGGGCATTATGCGCATTCGTGTGAGAATGGATATTCGGATTCTGCTCAAACGACTGAAAAAAGTTATTATTGGCAAATGGTAAACATCATTTTGTTAGATTTGAGTATGAAAAATCGACATTATTTTGCTTCATATGTGGGCGACTGGGACATGGTGAGAATTTTTTCCTAGTCAAAGTTGCTAAAGGGGCTGATAATGTCACTCGAGAGTGGGATCTGACTTTACGAGCTCCTCATCGCTGTGCAATTCCTTCGACCAGTGTCTGGCTGAGAGACCTGGTGGCCTTGGGTAGGCGTGATTCTAGGGATCCTTCAATAGCTAATTATGGGACTGTTGATGTTGCTCCGCGATTTCCTCTCTATCAAGTTCCAAATCTCAGTGGCTCAAATGTAGGGAATGACTATAATCATGGGAAGTCAACTAATCTGAGTATCCAATTAAGAGGCAAAGAGAATAAGCCTACGGATACTATCACTGACCCATCAGATGGTTTTGATGTTTTTATGGACCCAATTGGGGAGGAGAATCCTCTTGAGCCCACGGAGGGCACTCAGCGTCCACGAGTCTAACCCAACTCATTAGTAGTTTCTCGTGCTACAGATTCTACTAGTGGCTCTAATGTTTTATTGGCAGGCCTTGTTCAACAGCCAAACTAGGCGTAATGAAAATCATCAGCTGGAACGTCTATGGTTTGGGGAAGCTACGGGTTGTTAGATGTCTCAGAAACAAACTGAGAGAAATTCGTCCCCAAATTATGTTTCTAATAGAAACTAAATTATCTACAAGTCGTATGTAACGTATCAGGAGAAGGTGTGGTTTTGTTCATGGCATTGATGTAGCTGCAGATAGTTCTCGGGGTGGCCTATCTCTTGGCTGGTCACAAGATGTACAAGTTTCGTTAAGGAGTTTTTCCCAATCTCATATTGATGTTACAGTTACCGATTTAACCACCTCTATAGATTGGAGACTCACAGGCTTCTATGGGAATCCAGTCACTAGTCAAAGGGAGCTATCCTGGAATTTGCTTCGTTCTTTGGGGTCTGATTAGAGCCTTCCTTGGCTAACTGTCGGTGATTATAATGAGATTCTACTTGCTAGTGAAAAGTGTGGGGGTCGCGTCTGTTCAATCCGGCATATAGAGGCTTTCTGGTTGACTATTTCAGATTGTAATCTGTCGGATTTGGGATATGTTGGTCGCTGGTATACTTGGGAGAAGGGTCATCTATCGATGAATAATGTTCGTGAGAGACTTGACCAAGGTTTAGCTAATCCTGCTTGGTGGGACTCCTTCCCAGATTTTACTCTTCGCCATTTATCTCATACTATCTCGGATCATTATCTGATACTTGTTGATACTATGGGTAATGCTCCTCTTCGGCCTGGTCTTGGTATTCATTCTTTTAGATTCGATGCGAATTGGATACTTGAGGAGGATTTTGAAGATATTGTTCATGATTCCTGGTCTACTTGTATAGGTGATGTTCCCTCTGAACTGAATCAGTTGGCAATTAAGCTTAAGGAGTGGTGTCGATCCTTGAAAACCCGAAGGACACGTCACAACGTTGAGCTTCATTCGCGTTTGGAAGAACTTTCTGTGGCAGATCCAGATGATGAAAATTTAGTCGAACTACTTGAGGTTAAATTGGCTTAGAATCTTGAAGCAGACAAGGATGAGCTCTTTTGGGTGCAACGCGCAAGAGTCAACTGGTTGTAGAAGGGAGATCGTAATACTTCCTTCTTCCATAAGTGGGCTTCGTTCCAAAAAAAAGAATAAAATTCAGAGACTTAAAAAAATGATGGCTCGTGGGAAGATAATGAAATGGCTATGGCAACTATGGCTAGGTCCCACTTTGAGACCCTTTTATACGTCTTCAAATGTCTCGGATCCTTCTAAGATTCTATCCTATGTCCATTCTCCAATAACTTTGGATATAGATGCCATGCTTCTGGAACTTATTACCAAAGAAGAAGTCTTTCTAGCTGTCAAACAAATACCGCCTTTAAAAGCATCTGGCCTAGATGGTTTCTCGGCTTTGTTCTACCAAAAATACTGGCACATTGTGGGTGAAGACATTGGGAATTTCTGTATCTCTATGATCATGGACACCCAGGATTTGTCTGATATCAATAGCACGAGTATAGTGTTGATTCCAAAGATTGAAAACCCCACAACAATGAACCATTTCCGCCCGATCAACCTTTACTCGGTTCTCTATAAGATCATTGCGAAAGTTATCGCCAACCGTATGTGGAAGGTTCTTAATAGCTATATTGATGAGACACAAAGCGCTTTTGTGCCAGAGAGGTCAATCACTGACAATGTCCTTATTGCCTATGAACTTATGCACTCCATAAAGGTTAAAAGATCTGGTTCAAAGGGTTCATTTGCTTTGAAACTTGACATGGCCAAAGCATATGATAGAATTGATTGGAGGTTCCTTGAGAGTGATTGGAGGTTCCTTGAGAGGATGCTTTTGCAGATGGGTTTAGACAACCTATGGGTTTCTACAATTATGAACTGCGTCTGGTCTGTTTTTTACTCCGTAAACTTCAATGGTGTTAGTAGTGACTCTTTCATTCCCACCCGGGGCCTTCGTCAGGGTGATCCGCTAAGCCCGTATCTCTTCTTACTATGTGCTGAAGGTTTCTCTTCGATCTTACATGCGACAAAAGGTGCCGGTACTATTTCTGGAGTGAAAACTGGGAGACATGGGGTTTCTTTCACCCACTTATTTTTTGCCGACAATATCTTTTTCGGTGCGTGTTCACTAGATGAAGCTACCATACTCAAAGATCTCATACATATATATGAACAAGCGTCGGGCCAACAGGTGAACTTCCATAAATCTGCCATCTACTTTAGTGGTAATGTCTCTTCTAATATTGTTGCCTCCATCGGTTCCTTGTTTGGAGCCCGTGTTTCCACGAATCCAAAAAATATCTTAGCTTGCCTAATCTAGTTGGCAGGAATAAAAGACAAGCCTTCGCTGGCCTTTGCGATAGTTTGAATAAAAAATCTGATGGCTGGAGTGTTCGACATCTTTCTATCGGTGGCAAGAAAATTTTCATTAAATTCGTTATGCAAGCAACTCCTATTTATGCTATGCAGTGTTTTTTGTTTCCTAAGTCTCTATGCAATGAAATGGAATCAATCATGAATAGATTTTGGTGGCAGAATAGTGGTACACGAAAAGATATACATTGAACTTCATGGGACATCCTTAGTCTACCAAAGAAAGCAGGAGGTATGGGTTTCAGAAATTTAGCAAGATTCAACATATCCTTTCTAGCTAAACAAGGTTGGGACTTGTTAAAAAAGCCTGATATCCTATTAGCGCGTGTCTACAGAGTTAAATATTACTCTACAAGGAATTTTTTAATAGCACGGTTAGGTTCTTACCCATCATATACCTGGAAGAGCATCTGGTGCGCCAGGGACTTCTCGAACAGGGGTTGGGTTGGAGAGTTGGTAATGGCGCTTCAATCAGTATATGGGATAATGTGTGGATTGTTGGCAATGAAAATGGAAGGGTTAATACAGTTACCCCTAATCTAAATTTTTTTACGAGTTAAAGAACTTATCAATGAAGGACTTGGTACCTGAAAAATTGAGCTTGTAACTTCATTATTTGACTCGTCATAGGCTGCACAAATACTCAGTATGCCACTACCTGCTTCTAAATCTCCTGATTGCAGGATTTGGAGAGGTGACCCATCGGGGTTGTATTCTGTCCGCAGTGGTTACATGTGGCTAAATAATGCTGCTATTGGTCCATCTGACGATCTTAATTACTTGGTTGATGATTGGTATAACAACTTTTGTGGATTCTTTTGGTCCTTGAATCTCCCTTCCAAGGTGAAGATCTTTTTTGATGGTTTATGCATAATTGGCTCCCAATTTTTTCGAACTTGCGCATAAGAAGGATTAATGTCAATCCGCAATGCATTCTTTGCCATTCTCAGGACGAGTCTACATTACATTTTGCTCAGCAGTGCACCTTTATACAACATATCTTCAACGCTCTGAACATTTCTACTAGCTCCATTCCACCTGAGCAAAATTTCATTTTATGGTTGTCTAACCTCTTTGAGTCCATGAGTAATGACTTGAGGAAAGGCTTTGTGGTGTTTCTATGGGCCTCTTGGGGCTGTCGTAATAAGCTCCTTCATGAAGGGATTACTTAATCTCCAGGAGATATTGTGCGTTTATCCATTGCTTTTTTGCAGGAATTTGATGCATCTAACCTGCCCCCTCCCAGGACAAGGCTCCCTAGATTATTTTCAGGAATACAGATGGTTTGATCATGGCGGCAGGAAGTTACCCCAATCCTTATGTGTCCAGTCCTGAACAAGCTGAAGCCATCGCCTGTTTGCAAGCTCTCACCCTTGCTAAAAGATACGAGTTTTTGTAGTATTTTAGCGGAGGGCGATTCTCTCTCGATCATCTCTAAAATCACCTCCGTTGCAAAAGACCGTTCTTTCCTAAGTCTCATATTTGAAAACATTATGAATAGAAGACAAGATTTTGATTACCTGTCGTTCAGACATGTGAATCGAGAGAAAAATCGAGTTGCCCATCTATTAGTTGCTGTTGGTCAATCTTGGTCGGCCTCGATGGTCTTGGTTGAAGAAGCTCCATTGAAAGTAGAAGCGGCAGTTGTACGTGACAGGTGGTGGGTCAACCCCCCTGATTGATGATTTTATCTTGAATTTTTCGGAGAATTACAGACTTCATCTCCGATTTGCTCAACTTTCCCCCTTGATACTTTGTCAGTGCAATATTTCGTTCTTTGGTGGGACCTAAGGGGCCTTTTGGTTTAGCTGAGTTTTGCTTTTCTTTCTAAGTTTGGGTTTTGTCCAATTTAGTTTATTTTATTTCCCGTCTTTTTGATGGATTCTCTGTTTTTAAGTTATTCAATAAAGTCTCAGCTTTGCCGGTTAAAAAAAAAGAATTTGTGATTTAATTGTGATCCTAAAAATATTTTCCGACTTTACCCTTAAATATATTGTTATAGTTATATTTTACAAAGGTATAAATTCATTTATAGGTTATCAAAGGCATTAAAAAAATAAAATCAGTGGTCTATATTTTTCAACACGTTAAACCTAACTTATTATAACAAATTAATTTGAACTTATCCCTGAAACGAAGAACAGTAGTAACCATTAAAACGTTGGCCATAAACTCAAACCAGAATTAGAATGGAATCAGTGCGGTCCTTCTATAGACTATAGAAATAGAGTGTATAGTATTTTTGTTGAAGGATAGATATGGATTATGTGTGGGAAGGAACTCCGTACTTGTAAATTTAAATAAACATTTAAGTTGACACGTACGTGCAAGTTGCAACAAGACGCTAAAAATGAAAAATGTGGCGGTCTATTTTACTCCTTAACGCCTGTGCCGAGCCTCATCTCATATCCATAAATTATTTTCCTGGCTATCAGAATCCCGGGAATTTTCATGCTTCTTTGGCAGCAAGACGCTGGAAACGTGACGGAACTTCTGAGCCTGAGGTGATTTTAAATCAAAGAAAAACAAAAAATGCATTCGCCCAGCCTTAAGTTTTTCACTGGTTTGAATTCCGGGCCAACGAGGAGCACCTGCTTTCCTGCTCGGGTCGATCACGGATTGGCGATTGACCTGGACTTTGGGAGGAGTAGAAGGGTTGGGTTGGCCTGTTGGGATCGTGGCTCTGCTGGTCGTAAGTCTTGGGTAGTGGGCTGTGCGGTGGATAGGAACGGGAATGGCGGGAACCCTGGTGGAGGGGAGAGACCGAGTTTGGACTCCGATCCAACTCAGAATCAGAGTTCGTTTTTATCTCGGAGTCAAACTTATGCAATGCTGAAACAGAAAATGGAGACTGCTGCTAAATCTGAGGTCTGTTCTCTTTTCTCTTTTTTTGTCTTTTTCTTCTATTAATTATATAAACGAGGTAAGAGATTTGTTTGGGATTTTAGGATTATAAAGAAGCTGCGAGGATACGTGACTCTTTGAAAATATTTGAGGAAGAGGAGCCTTTTTTGAGATTTAGGAGGTTGATCAAAGAGGCAGTTGCCGATGAAAGATTTGAGGCATTTCCCCAACACTCTTAATCTTAATGTATTTTTTTACCCGCCTCTTTGTTGATTCACGTTCAATAGCTCTGAAAGATTTGAAATCATGGAATGTGGCATTTTGGTTTGAACTATGAAATGTTATCTGAATAATTACTAATTAAGTTACAGTTAAAGATGTTTCCATAGTCCAACTACAGACCGCAGTATAGGCGGAACCCGGTTCTCATTTTCATGTTTACTTTTTTTAAGGTTTCACAACGGATAAGTCAATACATTAAAACTTACGTCCATTTTAGTTTTTCAAATCGGTAAGTTTAGACACAATTTTGCCCATTATTTTTTGGGTTGCTAGTGTGTTCTCAGTTTTCAGCATTATGTCAGTGTTTCTTTATGATATATTTACATCATGCTTGTATATTTTTGTTTTGCTTCGTACATACAATTTAGTTCGGTCTGGCTTCTAACTTTATTCTTCAACTCCTTTTTGCACATTTTGATGGCCTTTTATATCCATTTTTGAACTCGGTCATTCTTTTCGCTTTAGTTTTTTTATTGTATTTTCTATAGTTTGAACACGGATAAGGTCATAGGTCTCATACTTTATCTGTCGTTTAATTTCTCTTATCCTCTTTCATTTTCCCGAGAATCATCATGAATGCAACAAAATCTTACTGAAAGATACTGGAAATTAACTGTTGCTTGCTGCACTATGCTTGTTTAATTCTACTTGTATGAATCTGGAATAAATCATTTTCTATTCTTTTAATACCATTAGCTCTTTCTGTTCTAGTTTACTAAAAAAAACATCAAGTTCCTGTTTTCATTTCTATTGTTAAACAATTAGAGGTTATTTATGGATAACAATTTAACAATCTTATATAGTACATGTTTATGATTTACGTGTTGACTCTGTTGCCTTGCCTGCAATTCTTCAGGATGCTGCTAGATATAGGGATGAGTTGAAGGAAATTGCCCCTCACTCTGTCCTGAAATGTTCAAGTGATGCAACAACCTTGGTATGAAATTAATCTAATTTCACACAGCTGTCATTGCTGGTTTCTAGAAGGATGTTATTGTTACTTTGGATTTTTTTATAGTCTCTAGAGGACTACACTGGATTGGTTGATAAATTAGATTGATTTTACTCTCTGTTAGCAGGATTTGACCTCCTTTGACTTAGTTTCTAAGATCCAATTCGGTGTTGGTTTTTTTATGATTGCCTTTTTGTTTTGAGTTGGATAAACTAAAGATTTTGGATACAAAAGCAAACATAAGTTCGAGGAATTAGAAACAAATGTTTAAATTTTCACAAATAACAAAAACGAAACTTTACAGCCTTTACATGTGAATTTATTTACATTTTAGGCTTCTTTTTTCTTTTTCATCTGTAATTTAGTATGTTTTTCTTGATATCATCATTTTAGAATGTAAAACATAAGCAGTGTGAGCAATAAGTAAACAGCCTTGAATAAATTAGAGATCTTTTTGAACTGAGAGGTGTCCTTATTGAAGGTGTGAGATGTCTTCATTTCTAGGTTCTAAAATTGTATTCTAGCTTTATAGGTTGAATTTCCCCATTACTGCTGTCAAGACTCTAGATTTTCAAGTGAGATACTCTTTCTGTTATGTTCCTTGAAAAACAATTCTCTGACCAAACTTGAGGTATTCTTTGTGGTCCTAATTCCTTCCCAAGTATATATTTACACTCCCTTATTGTACATTTTAGTATGTTAATCTGGATCTGTGAAGATAGCCAACAAAAGACAATTGCTTATTTGAAGATGAAATAGAAGGGGAAAAACTGTAAGTCTGATAAGATATTTGGATATTTCAGGGAATCGGAGTTCAAGTTAGGAGTGTGTATATAGAGGGGCGTAGTCTGCCTTCAAGGGGCCAATACTTTTTTGCATACAGAATAAGAATAACCAATAATTCAGATCGTCCTGTTCAGCTTCTCAGAAGGCAATGGATTATCACAGATGGCAATGGGAAAACCGAAAATGTTTGGTAAGTTAGCAAATTATCTTCTTTTTTAGCCAAAAAAAGAGTAAATTATCTTCTTTGCTGTCTTTTGCACATCATTTTAACATAGTTTCAGTTGTCTCCTTCCTTTGTTTGACAAGATTTGGATGGAAGTTATTTTATTCTTCAATATCATAATATCTGATCCTGTAGCATTCTTCTACTGCAGGGGGATTGGAGTTATAGGTGAACAGCCAGTCATTCTTCCCAAAACAGGTTTCGAATACTCGTCTGCATGCCCATTAAGCACTCCAAGTGGGAGAATGGTATGAGAAGCCTGCTCTTTATTTGCTTGCTTTTTGCCGGAAAAGATGCTTAATTTTGCCAAAACTGAAGTACTGTTTAATTAGTGGAATTAGAAAAGAATTTATTTTTTGTTTAACTTGTGTTTTTTTATTTGGTTCTTATCTTTATAAGAGCACTTGTCTTGCTGTTTAATTCATGATTTAATTGATGCAACTTGCTCTAATCCTTTTAGTTATTGGGTAAATTGCTTCCAAGTTTCAGTAAAGAAAGTTCATATTCCAAGGTTTCAATCTGCATCGATACATTATCTTAGTTCACAATAAGTTTGATGTGGTTTAAATGGGAAACGACAATAATCAAAAGAAATAAGGCTGAACAAACGATTAGGAAATATGGGAGTCTAGAAAACTTAGGGTTATAGAAAACCTCTAGTTTTAATATTAATTCGGAGAAAATGATTGTTTTCACTGTAAAGCCTACAACTTATGTATATATGCCTGCTTTCTTCCAAGCAAAGTTTTAATCCTAACCCTAACTTTGAACCTTAAAGATACTTAATAACCCTAAAAGTTCTTCATAAGCCTAGCCTTAGCCATCTATCATATGTCTAATAATTAATAAATATTATAAAATAAAACTGAAATAATATAATATTTTAAAATAGACAAAACTCCTGCGTCAAAGTTGATAATCCCGGTAGAAAATAGTTGTGATAGATGGATAGAGGGAGAAACAGTGCAAAACATATCTTGGAATTTATTCATTCCCCTATTGGTTGTGATTCGGACTTCAATTTTTTGAGCTGTAGATAGGAATTCTAACACAGCCCTAATGATGATCTTTCTTTGGCAATGGCTTATTCATCATGGAATCTGTACACTGACCGACATGAGTCAGATTACTTGACCCTAATCTTGTTCTTGGTATTTTCTCCACTTCATTGAGGGTGTGGAAGCTTAAATTCTGATGCCAATTACTAAGGGTCCATGCCCTGGCTCCTTCTATGAAATGCACGTCTTTTTCTGCAACTTTTGTGTATTCACTTTATTACTTTTGGCCTATTTGGACTATAAAGGCTGTCCAAGTTCTTACTTGCTCGGGTTCATTGTGGTGCAGGAAGGAGACTTTGAAATGAAACACATTGACAGTAGGGTCATCTAGTTTCAACGTAGCCATTGCTCCGTTTTCTCTCTCCACACTAGGGGATGATGCTGATACCTTGTGAAATGTGGAAACCCCGTTGTTATCTTGAGAAGCAGAGTAATTATTTTCCAATTTAAGCTCGGCACTGTAAAGTATGTTCTTTTGTGATCCAAGTGTGTAGATAGATATTCTTATATAAGAGATTATATAGGTTAATATTCTTGGAGAAAGACAATGAATCAATGAAATGTATTTAGAAAACTTGATATATACACATGAATGTGTGTAAAATGTTTTATCTTTTGTTTACTGACTCTCAAACCTTGTGAAAGTTATAGTAACAGAGCACCTAATCATGGATGACATGGTTAAGTTATTTTTATTTTGTGTTTTGCATGACATTACATGCAGATAGGTGGATGCAGTAAATGGTAAAATTCATTTTCTCCCATCTTATCAATTATTTGATTTGGAAAACTTTGCCCTATCGTTGAAAAGTAGACAGAGAAGTTGAATTTTATTTGGCAGAATTCAGTTAACTATAGTTATGGTTATTTATTGATCAACAGCATGAAAGTCACCTGAGCAGGAAAGGCATGGTAGATTGAAATTTGTTAGGTCCATTAATTCCGCAGCAAATGTTGGGTTGAGAAGGGCTTTGTTGTCGTGTCGTGCTATTCTTCTTTGTTGGAGTAAAATCAAATGCTCCATTTTGTTTTTGTATTTGAGCGGGCGTGTCCTTCTAAATCAATCCACGCCTATTTCGCCTATACTTTTGACTTATATTTGAAGTAGTTAATTGTGGGAAATTATTTTGTTTTACGATGGTTTTATTTGGAATGAAATCAAACAATATTCCGGGAATTTAGACAAGTTAAATTGGTGCGTGTCCACAATTTGCTTGGATTGTACGTTTTATACTTTTACAAAGTAAATTGGAGAGGCCATCAAAACAACAAGTCCCCCTCACCGCTTTCATCAATCCAGTCCAATCCAAAAAAAAAAAAAAAAAACTAGTTATAATATAACTCTTTTGGTCCTCCCTCCAGACAAAAATCATCTTTCTTTTTTTGGTACTATTTTTTATATATCAACACTATAAATTAAATTTTAAGCTTTAACTTAAATTTTAAATTTCGAAACTTAAAACGCACCTTCTCTAAATCCCCTAAACTCTAACTTTAAACCTTAAACTCTAAATTTATATTTTTAGTGTGGGAGCATAGGTAGGGACACTAAAAAAGGATATACGATTTCTATTCCCTCCCTCACCCTTCAATGTTCTTTATTTAATAACTAGTGCAATGTTTTTTAAGGGTAAACTATACCAGTAGTCACCCAACTATTGTTTCATTCCTATTTTGGTCACCAGACTATTTTTTAGGTAAAATCGTCACTAACATTTACTTTTTTTCCTAGTTTGGTTACCCACCGTTAAATATTTAACGGCGCTGCTGAGTTAGAATATTTTTTATATTTCACAAATTCCACGTCATATTTTATTTCTAGTCAACATACACACATGTGATTTTTTTGAAGACCATGAGACGTAAATTAAAACGAACCGTTTTAACCCAAATAAACCTTTCTCAGACTTAAACAATTCTCACTTCTCAAACCTTCTTTCATTTAGAAAAACCCCAAAAACTTCTTCTAAAACGCAAAGAAATGGATTTGTTAGAAATTAATATTAGAGTTTAGGACTTAATCATACTGGTTAGAGTTTTAGTCAGACGATTACGTTTTTGAATCTGTAAGGTTATTTCAATCTGAAACGCGATAGGAGATTGGAAGCTTCGAATGGAAGGGATGCCATGTCCTCTTTATAGTATTTCCTGAGATTTGCAACAATTTGTGTATTTCATAATGGCTTTTTGAAGATAATGATTCAACTAAAGTTAAGGTTTTTTAAGTTTAGAATTTGTTAGATAATTTTGACAAGTCATAATATTTTGGCATTGTTGATTGTGCTTGTTTTACTGATTTTTTATGAATATTAAGATTTTAAAATCGACTGAAAACAATATGTGATTAAAACGTGACTTTTGTTTATACTTACATTTTTCTTTTGTTTGTGTATAATGTAATTAGACTCACATGGGATGCATTATGTAAAGTGTGTACATTTACTATTTGTCTTGTAATTTGTTTTGTATATAAACTGCAGGCCCACATGCAACATTTTTCACTATAGTTATACACCATGGTAGGGCTTTTTCAAATGCATATAATCTGAAATATAGTAATAAAAGGGTTGATTACTTTAATTTTTGTGTTGCAGATGAAATGTCTATTTTTGAGGTGAACTATATGATTGAGACTATGAATTGAAACTGTAGTGAAAATATTTAGGGCAGTGCCTAAAGGGCCATTTAAGATTTTGTCATTGAGTGATGATAATGATATTCTAAACATGGTAGCTGAATTGCCTAGAAATCGTAACGTGCATTTGTATTTGGTTAAATAAAATTATACATTTGTGTCTGAACCACCTTCTCATGAGCCAAGTGTTGCATCTGATACTGAACAAAATGTAGAACCTGAACCTCAACCAAATGATAAACCTGAACATGTAGATAGTGATATTGAATTTAAATCTGAAACTCAGTGTGAATCTAATTTTGAAGAGAATAATTCTTTTGCTGATGAAGTGTCTGATGATGAAACTGAGCTAGTAGTTAATAAATCACATTTTACTAAACATACTAGTCAATTTGAAACACATTTTAAAGAAACAAGGGTAGTGAGTGATAATGAAACTGATTATTCTGACTCGCTGCACAATGTAAAGGAGTCAGATTTAGATGGTGATTGCAGGAAAAAGAGATTTCTAGAATTTAACACTCAAACTAACATGGTGCATCCTGTATTGAAGGTGAGTATGATATTTGCTAATAGAGAGGAGTTAAAGAAGGCAATGATTAATTATGGATTACAGAATAGGTTGCATATGAAGTTTAAAGAAATGACCTCAGAAGGGTAGATGTCATCTGTAAGTCTGGATGTCCATGGGTATTATGGGCATCAAAATAGAACCCTAGTATTCTTGAAGATTTTACTTGGCAAATTAAAATATTAAAAAAATGAACATAGTTGTACTAAAAAATATGGAAAAATCAATCTATCAGTCCATTGCTGAGAAGTACTTATATTTTTTGTGAGTGACAAAAATTTTAATTCATTCTCTGCACGAAGCTGTAAGAAAAGATTTTATAGCTCCTGTAAATCATAGCAAGTTATACAGGGCAAGGGACATTGCTATTAGGATTATTGAAGGAAATCGCAAAGAACAATATGGTAGGATATATGATTATCTTGGGGAACTTAGGTTAAGCAATCCTGGAACAACCATTGTATGTCAGTTAGATGAAAGAGTTTTTAAGCGTTTGTATATTTGCATACAAGCCTGCAAAGATGGGTTTAAAGTTAAATGTAGGCCTATTATCTGTCTTGATGGTTGTCACCTAAAGAGTTATCATAGAGGACATTTGTTAATTGCTCTTAGGATTGTTACAAATGATTGCATCTATCCCATAGCTTTTGTTGCTATTGAGAGTGAGTGTTACTTATCATGGTCATTTGCATCTATCCCATAACTTTTGCTACTGTTGAGAGTGAGTGTTACTCATCATGGTGTTGGTTTGTTCAACGTTTGGAGGAAGATTTGGCCTTGAACAATTCATACCATATCTCTTTCATATCAGATAGACAAAAGATAATTATTTGACTTATTTAAACTTATGTAATTACTAAATTATGTTTGTGGTTTCTAAATATTCATCTCATGTGTGTAGGGAATAAAAGAGGCATTGGCAGAATACTTTCTCTATTTTGAACATAAGTTTTGTGTAAGACATTTATACAATAATTTCAAGGCAAAACATAAGGAAAAGGCATTGAAAGAAAGTTTGTAGAAAGCTACAACAACAACCTATATGAGAGAATTTCAAGTCGCATTGTTTGAAATGGAGTCAGTATAATCAAAAGTCCTTCTGTGGTTGTCAGTTATTGATTCAAAATTTTGGAGCAAGTCTCATTTTTCAACTAGAAGAAAATGTGACATGTTGTTGAACAACTTATGCGAGTCTTTTAATAAGGTAATTCAAATTTTATTTGATGTATATATTTTTAAACTTTAAGTATGTAGTGTTTATAACTGATTTTATAATTTTTTGTTGTGTAGTGTGTACTTGAAGCAAGAACAAGGCCAATCATAACCATGATGGAGGGAATTCGAACCAAAAAATGCAAAGGATTGCAAAGAATAAGACTGAAGCTGACAAGTAGACTGGACTTTTGTGTCTAAAAATTTAGAAAAAATTAGAAGCAGCAACTGAAATGTCTAATAGGTATTAATTATCTTTTAATTTGTTTAGAAGTAATCTATATGTCAAAATTATTTTTACATGGTTTCTGTTTGTGATTTTTGTTTGTGATTTCTATTTGTAAAGGTTTTGGCCCATCTATGCTGGTGGTAATATTTATCAGGTTACATATGGGCCACACAGCCAATATGGGGTGAACTTAGAGGCACATACTTATTCATGTAAAAAGTAGGACTTAAAAGGTAATTTGTTTACTTATTAGTTAACTTTCTCTCTTAATTATTTATTACTGACTTTCATTTTTGTTTTTTGTAGGAATTTTACGCCCCCATGCAATTTCAGCGATACTAACGAGGGAGGAGAAACATGAATCTTATATGAATGATTGTTATAAAATAGAAACTCAACAAGCAATGTGTTCACATATGACCATTGAAAAAACCTCCAGACATACCTCACAAGAATAAAAAAAAGAACCTGATGAAACCACTAATCCCAATGTTAAATTTTCCAAAAAAGGGTTATCATGAAGTGCAAGAAGTGTGGACAATGTAGACACAATGTAAGGACATGCAAGGGCAAGGTGGGTGAAAATAAGTTTGTCCAATCTCAATCTCAAGCATCAACAAAGAGAAGACTTCCTAAACTTTCAGTGAGTATTTTCAGCTAATACACTAAATATTTTAGTCTCATTTTTCTATTACAATAACTGATTTAAGTTTATCGACTAATTTTTCACTTATATATTAAGCGAAAATTTTGTAATACTACTAAAAAGCTGCATCAACTACTCGTGCTCCAACTCAGCAAGCTCCACAGGTGCAACAACCACCAACAATCCATGTTGTTAGATGGATGGTTGGCAATCAAAAAAATTCAATCAGCCAATGCACCTCAAATGAAGCTTCAAGTACTAGAAATGATCACTAAATTGATAAATATAATTTTAAAAAAATTATTTAGAAATTGCTTATGAACTACAGCTTTTTGTAGTCACAACTAAAATTACATCTTTTTGTTTCCTCATTTAAATATGGCAGAAATTACAATGAAAGTTGCTGCTATTGTTTTGTTATATAAAATATGGACAGCTTTTGTTACACTAAAAATGAAAGTACTGCTACCACTTCAAACTTTACAAGCAACATGTTATACGAATAATGATGATTCATTTTGAAAGTTAATGCAAAATTCAATTTATTTCTACTTTTTTGTTGAAGTTTATATTTTTGTTACAAGTTTATTTTTTTTATATGTGTTTATAATGAACATGTAAACAATAAATTAATTTTTTTACAGAATACCAAAACATTTTGTTAACTTCACTTCAAGCATTTTATTAACCCTAAACAGAACTTAAACCCAAAATTAAAAAATCCTAACACAACTTCATCAAAAATCCCTAATACATTTAAGGGTAAAACCCACACTACATTTTCACCATAAATCAGTCAGCCAGATTTAACAAAAACTCACTCTAAACACTACCCAAAAAATAACACAAATCACCCAAAAGATTCGCTCATGTTTCCTTGCACTCTCCATCGTACTCCTCTTTTCTAGCAAACCAACTATAACAATTTCAGCATCAAACCATTTGAAGAAATTATATACATATTTTTTATTTTTTTCTTAAAATTTGGACACCCAAAACATCTTCTATGTGGATTAGTCGATGTCCAACTTGTTTTTAGCTCGGCTGGATACCCACAATGACAATATCGAATAATTCTATTTGCTTCCATTTTCTTCTCTGTGTTCTTCTATTTTTAGCTCTTTTTCTTTGTAAATGATAAAATATTAAAGGAAAGAGATAATGATAGAAAGTTAGGGTTTTAAACCCTTAAATAAATAAATCATTTAAAATTTCATGTGTGTATGGTGACTAGGAATAAAATATTGCGTGGAATTTGTGAAATATAAAAAATATTTCAACTCAGCAGCGCCGTTAAATATTTAACGGTAGGTGACCAAACTAGAAAGAAAAGTAAACGTTAATGACAATTTTACCGAAAAATAATTCGGTGACTAAAATAAGAATGAAACAATAGTAGAGTGACTTCTGTTGTAGTTTACCCTTTTTTTAATGAACGGAAACCCAAAAAGATGGAGAAATTTTGTCTCATACTTTTTCTCTCTCCTTCTATATGTGATGATGAATTGTTACAATGTATATATTCTCTTATAAATCCATTCCATATATTTTAAAATATTCAATTTCAGTTCAATTTACCTTAATGCTTTGTTTGTTTTATTTTATGCACACGTTTTGTATTTGCAAGGTGAAGGAAGATTCCACAAGTAGGACCAAACTTCCCCAACAAGTTTTTGTTGTCGCAATTTAAGCAGTGCACTGCCGACATAGCTGTGAATTTCTCCATTCGCAAGCTTTGTTTTGGAGTTTGTAGTAGGCCACCAGGGTCCTTACTCCTTACCATGACCTTCAACTGATTCTATGCTTTAACTAAATAATCTTACCATCATCATCATCATCATCATTTGCCAAATCATTCTTTTTCACTAGTTGTTTGATATTATTCTTTTACACCTTCCGTTATTTTAATTTTATTTTAAAGTTATTACCGGTATATTGAATATGTTCCTTATTAAAAAGTCCTGGGTATAGTGATAAGACATGTTGTGCTCTTAATAAAATAATTTAAGTTCCAATTCAGAAGAACGATCACAAACATTAAACATGAACCGTAAAACGAATATGAAAAATATCAAATTCAAATAAAATATATTCCTTAGAATTAGATCAATCAATAAAGTATATAAAAATTAAAATGTAAAATAGCGTCTCATATTAAAGAATTTAATTCCACAGACATATATGCATGAAGAAAAATTTAGATATGTTATTGTATGAGTATGACGATTGACGAGTCTTAATTAGCATGATTTTATGCAAATCTACGGCTCCACTGAATAGTCAAAAGTAAGGTTCATGACCATTGCATGGTGCCTCACTTTATCATACAATTACCCTTAGAGTTGCTTTTATTGATTCCTTTAAACAGTCGAGAAATCAGAATTCAGAACACACAACTTTCACAGCCACAAAGCATCAAACACAAATATCCAAATACAATGGTGACTGTTCATACATATCTCTCTTTCTTTTAAATTTCTAATTAAAAATTACTGAAAAGACTGTAAATCCAAGTAAAAAAAAAAACTTGCACGTCCCTCTGAGAATTTAATATTAGCATTGCATGGACATAATGGAGACTGTAAAAGCAGTGAATTTCCCAAGAATTTTCTTTATAAATTTGAAGGAAGAAAACAGAAGCTTGCCCTCAAAGCACAACACCCTTTATCCCCTTTCCCTCAGTTTAAACTGTTTTCTCTCTCTCTCTCTCTAACCAAAGAAGCAAAGTATCTCCCCTTACAATACAAATCCTCCACATTTACTTGCTTTGCCTTGTAAGTTTTAACTTTTCCTTTGCTTCTGCTTTTTTTCTTCTTATCTTTATCATCCCATCAATATGTATTATATTTTATCTTTCTTTCCAAAAACATTTCTAAAGTTTGGAATCTCATTCCAAAGCCTGTTGCAATGCATTAGTTTATGATGCTAAATTCAAAGTTGGTCTGGTTTTGTTTTTCATTTCTTCTTCTTAAACTTGTCTCACTTGTCATTTCAGCTATTCCTGGGTTATTTCATTCTTTATCTTTATCTTTCTGCTGGTTTGTTATTATGTTAAAGATCATTCTTTGATGCTCTTATCTCATAAATTTTGTGTTTTTCTCTGACTTTGTTTCATATGTTTACTGCTTCCTTAAGAAACTATTCACAATATTTTCATGACTTATCTTTGATTCGGTTAGAGTTTTCCCATTGTATTCAGGTCCATACTTTAATCACCCTTTCTTTCTGTTTTCAAAAACCAAATTTCTCTTCATCTTCTTTCTCTTTGTCCATAAAGAATTTGGACACAGCAAACCATCTTTCTATTTCATTCATTATTTAGTACCCAAACAACAAAACAGAGTCGCTGCTTTACCATGTCTTCTTTAATAGGAGCAGGAGATTCTTGGCAACTAGCAAATACTGCCAATACAACCACCCCAGGCTACTGGTTCAACTGGAGGGTCTTGCTTTGTGCCCTTTGGGTCTTATTTACTGCAATTTTTTCCTTAGTTCTCATATGGAAATGTGAAGGTTTCCGTAAAGTGAATCACGATATCGAAGAAACTCAGCAAGACACGGCGGGATCTCTTCATGAAGATGAGACTTGGAGGCCATGTTTAAAAGGGATTCACCCTGCTTGGTTGATGGCTTTCAGACTTGTTGCTTTCTTCGTGCTTTTGACATTGCTAATAGTCACTGCTTTTGTTGATGGAGGCAGCATTTTCTACTATTATACTCAGTAAGCTTTCCTTTTCCTTGGACTGAACATATGCAAATTTGACGTAACCTTTGATTTGTCTACGTTTCTCGAATGAGACATAACATGATTTCCCTACAGAAAGTGTTTTTAGAGTTCCTTGCATCGTTAAATTTGAGGATTTGAGAGGAAAATGAATTTCTGCATTAGTGCTCATGTATGAACTACGGACTCAACCAGTTTCTGAGTCTTTTTGGCATTTCCATCCTTCTGTGCAGGTGGACTTTCACACTCATCACCATTTATTTTGGGGTATGTTTTTTTCTCTTCTATGAGATTTTATATGTATAATCATGCTTCTTCGTAATAGTAATTGTTAACATAGTTGTACCGGGCAGTGCTTAATTCAGTTACAATTGGGGTGAACCACTGGATTTTGCAACCAACATTAATGTTACTCTTCTGCCTTTTGATTTGTTATCAGCTTATTTATAACATTGTTTCGTTTGTAGCTCGGATCACTGCTCTCCATGCGTGGATGTTACCAATACCAAAAAATGGTTTACTGGTGACAAGGTTGATAATGTGGAGTTAGATGCAGAGCAAGGGAACGATGCCGGTGCTGCATCTGGAGAAACACCTATCAATGCAGAGAAAATCGTTAACCCACGTCCTGAAGGACATTTTGTTCGCCAACGTGCAGGCACTTGGGGTTATGTCTTTCAAATAATTTTCCAGGTGCATACATGATTCTCTCTTCAAGTGAACTTCTTTCAAGTATTTGGACTAGAACCATATTTTACAAACGGCATGAACTATCTGGTTTGCTTCCTAGAGATGGTGACAGTTCTTTTGTTGTGAATCAGATGAATGCAGGTGCTGTTTTGCTGACAGATTGTGTTTTTTGGTTCATAATTGTCCCTTTCCTTGCCATTAAAGATTACAACCTCAGTGTTGTAAGTGTCACCATTCACTCATATCTCATTGTATGTGACTAGAGCATTTAGAAACCATCTTGCACCATAAGATGAAAAGAGAAAGAAAAAAAAGCCCCATTATGTTTCAGTTGCTTTGGTTCTTATATTTGAATCTTTTGGTGGTAGCTTGCTGTTAATATGCATACTATCAATGCTGTTTTCCTGCTTGGTGATACTACTTTGAACTGCTTGGTAAGTCTCCCTAAGCACATTCAAATTTAGAACACTCGTAGTTTTCCCATCAATTTCTTGTTGAATTTTGCTTCTTTGTCTTGTTCAGCGCTTCCCCTGTTTTCGGATCGCATACTTCTTCCTATGGACGGTGATATATGTTATATTCCAGTGGCTCGTTCATGCTTGTGTGAATATCTGGTAAATCCATAACCCCATCTTTCTGTTGTGGGATATGATGTTCATTTGTAATTTGATCAATGTATGCTTCTTTCAATTGCTACAAACAGGTGGCCATATCCATTTCTTGATTTGTCATCATCATATGCTCCCTTGTGGTATGTGTCCTAAACCATACTTGATCTTTTATAATTGTCAACAATATGTAGGGTTAGGCATTTTATGCTTGTACCAGTAATGTCGTTTCTACATATTCATCTAATATCGTCTCCGAATCGGGATTTGAAGGTACTTTTCAGTAGCATTGATGCATTTCCCATGCTATGGTGCCTTTGTTTTGGTGATAAAGCTGAAGCACCATGTGTTCTCAAGGTGGTTTCCTGAGTCCTACCACAGTGTGAGGTAACTTGGGCTGACAAATTGACTAGGATGATGTTTTGAAGAAGAAGAATGTAATGGATATGGAAGAGACACATGCAATAGAGAGCTTGAAATGTCAGCTATAACATGTTGAAATACTGGGTTGCTGTCTAAAAAAACAAACAAAATGTCAAGTAGGTCCAGTTTTGGAAGATACAAAATTGCTTGGCGAAGAAAGCAGGAAGATCCTTTTGTTCACTCAACAAGTAGCTTTACACTGTAACTTCGGACACATAGAAATTCAAAAGGAAATCTCTTATTTCTCTCATCTTATTCCATTTTGATCATTTGAAATAATGGATTCAATTTTTCCTCCATGTATTTATTATCATTGGCAAAAAAAAAAACTGAACATGCCACTTGATTTGGCAACTTTACGACAACCTAGCAGGTATTATAGGGTTGTTGACAGGTTTTAACCAAGGCTTGGACACCAGAAACTTGGCAACTTTCCCAAATCATTATCAATTCAAACTAGTATTTTTCATCATCTCTGTCGGGGAAATAAAGGATCAAATATGGAGAAGCATATATTATGATTGGCATTGTGGATGCTCACTCAAGCAAACCAAATACATATGACACATCCACTTATTAATTAAGTTTCCAAGTCCACACACTGCAGTTTCTTTACTAAGCATTTTGATGTGCTTTGTTGGTTACAATCCTGTTTGCTCAAGGGACAATCCATACCTTCCACCAATTCAGGAACTCACCCCTTTTAAAGCTATAGCTTCTTTCCTCAATTTTACCCTGCTCCCTATATGCACATTCAATGCAATGAATTTTATTCTTTTTGCTCGATCCAATTATAATCAAATTGCTCTCAATTTCAATCTTGCTAAATAATATTTACAACTTTTAAAACATCACCTTCTGAAAGTTTAAGCAAACTTGGACCACCATCAGCTTGGTAAATCTATGATGGCCATTCAGACAGCTTTGTTTATGTTTCATTAAAGAGGCCTGGCTAGTCAGCACCTGCTGCAACAACATAGGCTTCCATTTAATACAACAGAAAGGAGATGAAGTAAACAGTACTTGAGGATTCAAATTGGAAGATGCTACATTTATAAATAACAAAAGCACAAAATGTCAAAGAAAAGTTTGTCATGAACCTCACCGTAGACTTGATTATATCGATATCAAGCAGTTTTGATTGTCTAGATGATAGGAACCAAAGTCAAACAAATGAATTCCCAGTCATGAAATCAAACTATGTACATAGCATACAACATGTGATCACAAATAATTGCTTGGCAAAGAACCCATTAAAATGTTATTTTCGTTGTCCTTGTGCTCCATCCCTTCCTGCTTTGTCTTTGAAAATAGTCTAGAGAGGAAACCCACAGGCAACAATTCACTGCTTGACCTCTTCCCTAACAAGTTCAATGTTCCATTGGCCCCAAAACTCAAACCACCAATAAGACTACTTGAATGTCTCATAGCCTCATCAGCTCTAAGTAGTGCCCCACAAGGACAGTTTGCAATCATTTTAAAGCATGTCTTGTGGAACACTGATCCACAAGACCTGCACTTTTCAATCTCACCTTCCTGTTAAATGTTCAATGCCATCAGATCGTAGCAATAAAAATGGACCCACAATAATCAACAATGCATAATTTTAAGCTTTCTCCGGATATATATATATATATATAGAGAGAGAGAGAGAGAGAGAAAATAGAATCAGTCTTTACAGGCACTGAATTGTCTAACTAATTCAACAACTAAGTCAACTCAAACTAGAACTAACCATAAAAGCCCACACATGATTATGCAGGGTGGGAATAGAACCTAGGTGCTTAAGGACCCAGGGACTAGGCCTTTGCCAACTATTCCAAGGGATTATTAAAAACCACAAGAAAGTACAAAGAGCATAATGTAGTAGGGATGAAAGACACTAGGGAAATATCATAAGAAAATTTTGAAGGTAAAATTCATCTTTGAGCAATGGATTGACTAGATAGATAGTAAACAGCAATAACCAATGGCATCTATACTGACCTGAAAAGGAAATATGAGAGAAGATGGGTCATTACAAGACTGGCGAGCACTGCAGGGGACTCCCACATCACAACATATGAGGCACTGCTCCACAATATGCTCCTCAATTTTCCTTGATACAGTTTCCACCATAACAGGAAGAGCTGAAATGAGAATCGACACATTTACTTCTAAGTCAAATCAACATAGGAGAAGAAAGCCAAAAGAATGAAAGAGAGTACTAGGAAAAATAAATTGTAATCCCATACCACTATGCAAAAATAAAACCAAAAGAAAAAGGACCAGATCCAAAGTGGAAGTCCAGTCTTATTTCTCAGGTGATAGAGATAACATATTATCTTATTGATTTCACATTCACTCTCAGATAGAGGGATGGATACATATTACTTCTAAAACATTAATAATCAAAAACGTCAAATTTGAGTTGTCAGCCTGTGCATGTTTGATGGATTTGCAGGTCAGTCTCCCAAAACCTGGCATTCTGCCTGCTTTTACTGAAAGGGAGAGATTAAAAAACCAATAACCTTTGAAAAGGAAATGGGTAGATTCAATTTTTAGATGATCTTTTCATGATTAGATTTGTTATAAAGTCCATCCTAACAAGGTTTTAAGATTTATATATCACCTCTTTCCACTAAGCAACAACTGGCTAACCCAACCACCATCATGATCATATGTGAGAGAGAAAGCACACTAATCTTGAAAGAAAATAAATAAAATGATCATAAACAGATTTGGCAGCAGTTTGCTTTTCTTCATTCTTTACCAAAGATTTATAATGCAAAATAATAAGATAAGCAACAAAGCCCTTAGAAAAGAAGTTAACCATTAATACTTTAAAGCTAAAAATATGATAAAGCATCTGCTATTAAGTTCAAATGCCTGTGATTGGAAGTTAACCTGCAAAAGCTCCTTTCGAAAGATCAATGAGATCTCTAAGTGCAAAAAAATCATTGCTTTCAAGAAGATATCTTCGAGATCCAAGTCCTTTGTTTATTGACATACGGAATGGACAGTGAACATAGGGAAGCATCTTTCCTATTTTTTTCCTGATGCCCATAACATGGTTCAGAGCTGGAACCTTTGGAAATAGGAAAGGATTAACTGCACTGACACAAAGCATGGGCTGCAAAAGAGGGGGAATTGTGGTTAAAACTCTTGGCTTGACCTTAACTAATATATATATATATATATAAGCACTGCACAACAGATCTCTGTTGGAATATAATGAGAATCTAAGTTGTTTATTTGATGATCCTTATTTTTAAATCTTGTGAAAAGTATGAAGAGGGAGTAAGACAATTGTTTCCATAAATAAGAGTAAACATATCTACCTGAATACACTAATTTCCATCCTAAATGGGAATGTAAAATCAATGCTAAGTCCTGGTTGCCTTTAACATGCAATTCACCTAAACCTATGTTCTAACATGAACCGCAGTCCTTACCTGGTCACGTATAGAATCCAGATATGATTTAGCCAATTGAGAAACCGGATATCGAGTAAAATCTCAATGATGCAACACTCTTGCTGGTAAGACTGCCATCTCATTTGCATGACAGGAAGAACAAAACAACTGCCCAGTGTATTCACAAAGTCTAGGCTTTCCCCATCCAATTGATTGGACCAAATCTCGCAGTAAAGTCATTCCTTCATCAAAATGTTTGTGGCATCTAGCACAAGTGTAATGTTGAGCTTCTAACATCTGTTTCATTGATTTGGGTGTTCGAATTTCAACAATAAACGATATAGTCTTCCCCAAAGGAGAAATTTTTTTAGTGTCTTGCCCTCTTGAAAATAAAGCAGTTTGAGACGAATGGGTATTTGATGGAGGGATGCCAGGAAATGCATCTTGAGGAGACAAAAACCAGATCAATGCACTTGGAGGGTTAGAAGAAAACCTAGAATAGATAATGGAACGTAGACATTCTTGAATAAGAACACTTCTTTCAGCAACAACATCAGGAGACACATTCCTGAATAACTTTCTAGATTCTGTTTCTACAGATGACCAGGGAGGAGGAAGAATCCAACCTTGTTCAGAGAATATCGATTTTAAGCGACGATGGAGAGTACAGAAATCACGGTATCTGCGTTCAACCTCCCACTGGTCATTGCCACTCAACACTCTTATCCTATACACGGTGTATTCCTTTACCCCAACCAATCTTTCACTGAGGGAGACGTTCCCTTTCTTCTGCTTTGCGCCCACCACTTCAACATCATCTATTCTTGGTAGACGTGCAGAGCGCAGGTGAGCACCGTCTGCACCCGAAGTAGAGGGATTTAAACCTCCATCTCTTTGAGGAAGTGGTAACTGTGATTGATAAATCCTACTACCCTGAGAAAACATGGCTCCAGGAGAGTCAATAGAATCAAGCAAAATTTCTTCCATGTCATGGACAACCTCGTCATAAAATTCATTTAGCTCCAGATTCTTCATCTGCAAGGCGGAGTGGATGAACAAAGAATAATATCAGCAGCTTAAAATATAGGTTGTGAGCCAGAACTCAGAAAGTTGATAACCACCCAACTACAAGAAAACAGTTGATCATCACAAAACTCAAAAGGATGCATATTGATTTTGAAAATAAACCGTCACTTAAAGGACTCATTCAATGCTTAGGATTTGGTTGGAAGAAAAGATGGAAATGTTATTAATCTAATGGTTGAGTCACAAAGTAGGAAAGTGGTTGTGAATTCTAACCATTGAGTTTAAAAAAATCCATCATTCCTACCAAGCAAAACAATTTATTTACAGCCACACAAAAAAATGACAACTCTGTAGTAAGTCAGTACACTTAATAAAGGTCAATATAACACAAAATATTAGACAATGAAAAACTATAGTATAGTTACTGCTGTAGCTCATCTTAGAGCATTTCAACAGTTTGTCACAAAGTTATTCCCCAGGCATCAACGTGTTTCTTGACCAAAGTATTCAGCCAACCAGTAGATCAATAAGATATATAAAAGCAAAAGGCTTCTCCAGCCAGAACAAAATGACTTTTGGCTAAGTTAATATTTGTTCAGTTTATAAACAATGTATAAGTGCATGTACTTACATTTGAAATCCATAAGCATGTTATAAATCTTAAGTACTCCAAACTAATGAGGATACTAGCAACTAAAGAAGAAACTTTACAAGTGACTGACCTTAACCATTCCAGAATGTTCTCCAAATTCATCTGCTGGCAGAGGACAATTCTTGAATGTAGTCCGCACTGCACTTTCACTAGTAGATGTGGGTGCATCTGATTTGCAATCGTCATACAGCTCTGCATTTGCTTTTTGAGGAGAGTAGACTGGATGGACACAATCATCAAGGGCATCCAATTCTCCTTTACACTTGACAATTTCCTGTATTTCATATAATTTACTCTCATCAACAGCTATCACTTCCTTAGCATCCGAAGATTGATGCTGCCTTACCCAATCAGAATCGACAACAATCAATCCTATCTCCACGGGAGTTTTTTCTACTGGCGGATCAGGGTCCATTGCAAAGACATCAGTAACAGAGCAAGTTTCTAGATAGCCAATGTCATCATCAGCATCTTGAAGTTGACTTCTAGTAACAGCAATATCTTTTGCCATTGGAGAACTGACTGCATTGATCGAATAACATTTTGCCTCTTCTATTGTATCTTCAGCGACAGAAATGTCTTTTACTTCTACAAATTCGGGTTCACCTGAACTCGAAAAAACAGTAGGAAATACACCAGAAGTATAAAAAATCTCTTGGACTTGTTTCCTGGCGACGGACGCATCTAGCGTGAAAGAAGTCGGATCACTCATGCCCACCTCATGCTCAAAATCATCCCAATCACATGCACCAAAAGCCACAGACGAATTAATCCCCAAAGGATTATCGTTCACATTTTTATTCTAGTAAGAAAGATTTATTCCTACACTCTTCATCATCCGTCCCATAGTTATAAGTCGAATCTTCCCCTTCTGAATGCTCATATCTTGTTGAATTTCCCATCTCCCTCCCTTAAATCCACATCCAAACATGAAGAGATACCTTCTTCAACACTTTTAACATTAAGAAATCTGCTTCCTTCTTCGGTTCTGTCTTTACGAAACTCAATTCTCCGATTAGATGGAACTTTTGTGTTGCCCTCAAAACTGAAATTCTCAAAATCATCACCTAATGCAAAACCACTAATACTCCTCACTAACCCGAACTCAGATTCTCCGAAACAATCATTGAATGTAGCTATTGAACTCGGAGTACCGAGCACCGAGTTGGCGCTGCAATAACGTTCGAATTGGGATTCTCCGCAAGTTGAGTAGTGCGGCGACGATGCCTCGGAGGCATCGTCCGATCTCAAATGGGATAAATCCAAAGTTCGGCAGAGGCGACTTGGACGAGTTTGTTCTCGCAAGTCCCCTGTCCGTTAATCATTTGATAAGTGAAACTGAGAAATTAAAAATGAAATGAAACTACCACAACTGCGATCCAAATTGAAAGATAGATTAATCAGCTCAACAGAATCTGAGAGAATGGTCTTAGAGTTTGGTACGATTCACCTGAAATCATGGTTGAAGTGAAACATTCAACTTGGCTCATGCGATTGTAAAAAAAAATTAATTAAGCCCCCTAATATTTCTATACGAATTAAGTTATTTAACTAAAAAACTTAATCAATTAAGCTTTTAAATCAATAAATTTAATTAATTAAGTCTTTTGACTAATTTTAGTCATTAAATTTTAACAGTTTTTTATTCACTGTTACTGAAATATGATACACTACAGTTCTACATATTGCATTTACAAAAAAATATTTTTTATAAGTTTTTTTTAATTTTTAGAATATTAAAAAAATATTTTAAATAAAATAAAAATTTTAAAAACTGTTAAGTGAAAATACCGTGGCACAGTGTACTGCAACAATAGATCAAAAAAATTGTTTAAATTTAATTGTCATAATTGGTCAAATGGCTTAATTAATTCAATTTATTAGTTTAAGGGCTTCATTGATTAAATTTTGTAGTTCAAGGGCTTAATTAAGTGTAAAATAATTAGGGGCTTCATTATTTTTTTTTTCAAAACTTCAAAGGTTTTTTTACCTTCTTAAGCCCTTTTTAAATGTTTTGTGTGCAATTTATTTTTAAAAAATATTATTTAGTTATTTTAATCTATTTTTTTATCAAAATCTTATTCTTATATTTATTCATTGTCTTTTTTTAAAAATGGAATGGAAATTGAAGTATGGTTAAAATTCGAAAAACAATTTTGAGTTATAGTATATATCACGAACCGCAAACCAACGACCGAGTCTAGCCAGCACCAGGGTGCAACCAGCGCGAACCAGGCTGCCCAAGAGGCCCTTTACGCCATCATGGGCCTGTCCAAATCAGCATGAGCTAGCCCAGTCCGAGTTTGATCAAGTCCTTGGAGTAATTTCAGCAATGTAATATTATTTTCCCTTATTTAATTAATAATTTCACGAATCTCCTTGAATTTAGGGATCCTTAGGGATTTAAATCAATTTGAGCCCTTGATGTACTTTAATTTCCACCGTTGGATATAGGGGGCATCAACTATAAATAGAGGCTTGCCCCCACCTCATTTACTCACTCATTTTTTAGGAATACAATCAACATTCACTCAACACACTTGTTTCTTTTGTACTTGTCGTTTTTTTGTTGTTCGTTTCGTTTCCGCAAGGGTCTAAGTAGTTTTTGCTTGATCGGTTTCAGGCTTCCATAGTCGAACAATTATTCGAAAGATGTCTAAGGCCACACGTTCGAGTTAGTGAAGTTCTACGGATGTGACAAGTGGTATCAGAGCCTATTTGATTGGAAGAAATGACACCACAAAGCTCCATCAAAGTCGCAGCAACCGAGGGAGTCATTGGCCGCAATGACGAGAAGAAGCGATGAAGTTTCAATGACATCATGACGCTCTGAACTGATCAAATCTATCGAGGGGAGGATCAAAGAAGAGGTTGAGAACCTTCTTGGTGAGTTGTATGAGAGGTTGGATGGCTGAGACAACTCCCTGGAAGCCGAGATAGCCTTCATGAAGGAGGAAATAAAAGAGCTCAAGAGCGAGCTTCGTATTTACCAAGCGGCAATGAAGAGTGAAATGCTTGTCGAAGTTGCAGCAGCCAAGCTGAAGATTGACGTCCCTTGGCCTAACAAGTTCAAGGGGTCAATGACAGCCCAAGGTGTAGATAATTTCATTTGGGTTCTTGAACAGTACTTCAGTGTATCGGGTATCGATGACGATACAACCAAGGTAAACACCGCTTCTATTTATCTTGATGATGTCGCTCTTTTGTGGTGGCATCGTAGGTGTAGCGAGGAAGAAGACAACGCAATTCCCTTCAAGACATGGAAGGACTTTCATTTTGAATTTAAAGAGCATTTCTACCCAAAGAATGCACAGCTAGAGGCACGGTCAAAGATGCATCAACTTAAACATGATGGGACTATCCTCGAGTATGTGAGGAAGTTCATTGAACTTAAGCTCCAACTAACGAGTTTGAGTGAAGATGAATGCTACTTTAACTTCATAAATGGACTTCAGAAGTGAGTCCGATTGGAGTTAGAACGAAGAGAGGTTACTAGTCTTTCCAAATCTCTAACCGTAGCATAGTCTCTTACCTAGTATGAGAACAAAAAGTTTGAGCCGTCCAAACTAAAACCTAAGTTCAAGGGTAATTAGGGAGGAGACAAGGAGAAGTCAGCGAAGAACGGGTCCGAAAAGCCTTCAGATGGCAATAAGAAGCCATACTATGGGAAGATCCAACAACCATGGGAAAAGAACAGTGAAACTTTCCAGTGTTATACTTGTGGAGGAAAACACTTGACATGAAATTGTCCGCAGAATGTGAAAGTAGCTGCCATCCAAGGGAAAGATGCCGATGAGAGGGAGACTCTCAAGCTTGGATCCATCATTAGTTCCACGGATGTCAAGAAAAGACAACAAGAAGAATGGGTTGATGTTTGTAGACATCACTATCGTTGGCCAGAAGATGAGCGCACTAGTCAATACTGGTGCCTCAAAGTTGTTCATGTCCGAACAAGTAGTAGAGAAACTCGGCCTTTGTGTTGATAATGCGAGTAGGTTTATTAAAACTGTCAATTCCAAAGAAGCTCTGATTGTCGATATAGAAAAATAAGTCAAGCTCGACATTTGAGGTTGGACTGGTAAGGAAGCCATCAAGGTAATTTCGCTTGATGATTTTGAGTTTGTTATTGGGCTTAGCTTCCTTGACAAGATTAATGCATTTCCTGTCCCTCTTGCCGACTGTTTGTGCATCATTGACCCGAAGCATCAATGTATTATTCTGGTAAGCCGATAAGCCGGAGTCGGGGCCAAGTTACTTTAAGCAATTCAGTTTTCAAAGGGGGTGCGCAAGGAGGAACCCACCTTTATAGCAACATTGGTGGAAGATGAACCTACCATGATCGAGAAAGTCCCCGATGAGGTGGGACAATTATTGGCAGAATTTCGAGACGTGATTTCTGACGAGTTGTCGAAAAGTCTGCCACCAAAGAGGGATGTAGACCACAGAATTAAACTCATGCCGAATGCAGAGCCACCAGCCAAGGCCCTTTACCGAATGGCTCCGCCTGAGTTAGAGGAGTTGCGCAAATAATTGAAAGAACTCCTAGATGTAGGGTATATCCGACCATTTAAAGCACCCTACGGTGCTCTAGTATTGTTTCAGAATAAGCACGATGATTTACTTCGTATATGCATCGATTATCGAGCTTTGAAAAAGCTCACAGTAAAGAACAAGTATCTGATCCCACTGATTGCGGATTTGATCGATCAACTTGGTGGTGTAAGGTGGTTCACCAAGTTAGACTTGAGGTCCGGGTATTACCAAGTCAGAATCGTTGAAGGTGATAAGTTGAAGACTGCTTGTGTGACGCGCTACGGTTCATATGAGTTCCTAGTGATGCCTTTCGGCCTCACGAATACTCCTGCCACTTTTTACACACTTATGAACAAGGTACTACAACCATTTCTTGATCAGTTCATTGTAGTTTATCTTGATGACATTGTTATTACGGAGCATGCTGAGCATTTGAGGTAGGTATTTGAAGTCCTGTGATAGAACGAGCTCTATGTGAAAGAAGAGAAGTGCTCGTTTGCTCAGAAGGAAGTTCCTTTCCTTGGCCATATAATTGGTGGTAGCAAAATCTGAATGGATGGAGCCAAAGTCAAAGCCATTGATGAGTGAAAGTCACCAACCAAGGTGACCGAGCTACGGTCATTCCTTAGGCTTTCAAATTATTATCGAAGGTTCTTGAAGGGCTATTCAAAGATTTCTGCGCCCTTAATCGAGCTACTAAAGAATGACAAAGCTTGGGATTGGGACACTGATTGTCAGAATGCCTTCGAAGAATTGAAGAAAGCCATGGTGAGTGAACCAGTATTGGTGTTGCTTGATTACACTAAACTATTTGAAATTTACTCCGATGTATTCGATGTTTCTATTGGTGAGGTCCTAATGCAAGATAGACATTCGGTTACCTTTGAAAGCTGGAAGCTCAATGAGACCGAGAAGAAGTACACGGTCTATGAGAAATAGATAACTGAAGTAGTGCATTGTTTACGCACTTGGAGACACCACATTCTTGGGTTGAGGTTTGTGATTTTTACTGATAATGTTACTAATCTGACCCAGAAGAAGCTTTCTCCTAAGCAGGCCTGTTGGCAAGAATTCTTAGCAGAGTTTGATTTTTCCTTGGAGTACAAGCCAAGGAAGGTGAATTCAGTTGCCGATGCCTTAAGCCGAAGGTACAACATTGAGACTGTTAGCCTGTCTATGGGGAACTTGCTAGAGCGTGTCAAAGAGGGGCTATCTCATGACCCAATGGCCAAAATGTTGATTGATTATGCCAAGGAGGGCAAAACCAGAAAGTTTTGGCTCGAAGGAGACTTGTTGTATGCTCGAGGACACCGTCTCTATGTGCCTTAGTTCGGAGAGTTGCGCAAGAGAATTATGAAAGAGTGTCATGATTCGAAATGGGCCGGACATCTAAGTATTACTAGGACCATGGCCTTGATTGTCGAGCACTACTATTGGCCGCACATGGGGTCAGACATTGAAGCCTATATGAAGACTTGCCTTGTGTGTCAACAAGACAAGATCGAGATGAAGAAACCAAAGGGACTGTTGCAGCCCTTGCCCATTCTCGATCGACCATGGAAGAGTGTTTCCATGGACTTTATTGTTGGTTTACCTATCACTGATGGCTTGTCAAGCATCATGGTGGTTGTTGATAGGTTTTCGAAGTATGGGACATTCATTCCAGCATCCAAGGTGTGTCCAGCCGATGAGGCAGCTCAGTTTTTCCTCAAGCACGTGGCAAAGTATTAGGGAGTACCAAAGACCATCATTAGTGACCGAGACACACGGTTCACATGCCAATTCTGAACCGAGTTGTTCAAGCTTATGGGATCAAGTTTGAAGTTCTCGACGAGTGTTCATCCGCAAACAAACGGGCAGACTGAAAGAGTGAATGCACTCGTAGAGATCTATTTGAGGCACTATGTGAGTGCTATGCAGCATGACTGACCAAATTTGTTGGACGAGGCTCAATTTTCTTATAATTTGCACCGAAGTGAAGCCACGAACTAGAGTTCGTTCGAGGTAGTAACCAGGCAGCAACCGCTCACACCTAATGCGGTAGTTGCCAAGTGTGATGGGCCTAATCCAGCAGCGTATAAATTTTCCAAGGAGTGGCAAGAGCATCATGACTTAGCCCGAGCTTGTTTACACAATGCGAGAAAGCAGACAAAGAAGTGGACAGATCGAAAGCGCATGGACGTGAATTTCTAAGTGGGTGACATTGTCCTTGCCAAATTGACATGGATCTTGCGTAACCCGACCGTGTACAAAGGGCTTGTACGAAGATATGAGGGTCGGTTTAGAGTCTTGAAGCGAGTAGGCACCATGGCCTACAAATTAAAGTTACAGTCATCTATCCGAGTTCATCATGTCAGCTTACTTAAGCCATTCCATCAGGATGAGGAAGATCCATATCGAGGCTAGTCACACCGAGCGCCAGTCGGAGTGAAGGTCTCCTACGAGAATGAAGTTCGAGAGGTCCAGGCAGAAAGAGTCATTCGACGACTGCGCTATCGGCTTAGGCATGAGTACTTTGTTCAGTGGAAGGGAGTTCCCGATAGTGAAGGGAGTTGGGAGTCAGCCGAAGCCCTTTGGCAGTTCAAAACCCATATTGAACAGTATCATTCCTACCGTGCGACGAGTGCGTCGCTAGCTCAAGTGGGACGAGGGCGTCGCTTGCCCCCACCTCAATTACTCACTCATTTTTTAGGAATACAATCAGCATTCACTCAACACACTTGCTTCTTTTGTGCTTGACGTTTCTTTCCGTTGTTCGTTTCGTTTCTGCAAGGGTCTAAGCAGTCTTTGCTTTATCGGTTTCAGGCTTACTTAGTCGCACAATTATCCGGAAAGCGTCTAAGGCCGCACGTTCGAGTTAGTGAAGTTCTACGGAGGTGACATATACATCTTCAAAAAAAGGAATAATAAAATTTATTTTATTTATCATTTCTATTTTAAATTATTAAAAAAAATATATATCAAAATCAATTAATCGATCAAACCAATTTAATTTATAAATACTGTTTCAATTATTTTGAAAAATTCCTTATTGTTAATTATAGCTGTTTTCATAAATAATCTAACAAACATTATAACCTAAAGAAAAAAAAAATTGATTTATAAGACGCCATTCGATTTTAAAACAGAAAGAGACGAGGATATTATGAAACAACAGTCAGCCTGAGCCAATTATACAAATAATGTTGTGCAACCAATAACGTGCATGTTGATTGGATATCTCATCACATTGTATTTATTTATAATATTCTTAAAAACTCAAAAGGAAATGACATGAGTTTACCATTTTCACAATAAAATCAACGAAATACAAATAACGAGTTTAAATTTGATACACAGGCTGTACAAAACAAAATTTACACAAGCTTATTTATTTATATTATAAACCAAAATTAAACATAAACCTTAAAAACTAAACTCCAAACTCTAAACTTTAAATTCTAAACAATAATATTAAATTCTAAACCCTACAACCCAAATCCCTAAACTCTAAGGCCTAAACTAATTCCTTAAGCCTTAAAACTAAAAACTTTTGTAAACTAAAGTTTACACAACATGTGTATTCAAATTTTTCTCATAAATAAAATAAATGAATATTAAGTATGAACCTTTTACTAAAAGTATTATAGCATAACACCGAAAAATACATATAACGTTTAACTGAATAGTCACTTTGGTTTATATTCTTTTTTTAGCAATTCAACCCTCAATGTTTTATTTTGGGTCAAAATAATCCATCTGCAGATGAAAACTGTTAGTCAGCTGACGATAAATAGCTTGAAATGATGGAACAAACATATATGGCAGTACACGCTGACATGAAAATATCATATAGACATATGTGTTGACTTGAAAAAATGTTACATCATTCAAAAAATAATTTTATAAAATTATATAGAATATAAAATATTTTTTTCTACTTACTTATCATCATGTCAAGTAATTTTAAATTATTTACGGCTAGTTTTCTAATAATTTTCATCCATAGAGAGGTTATTTTGACCTAAAATGAAACGTTGAGGGTTGAATTGCTCTAAAACAAAAAATACAGGCCAAAATTATTATTATGTCAAATGTTAGAGGCATTTTTTTTGATTTTATGCTAAGTGTTATCCTACATAATATATTAATGTGAATGTGGTCATTGTTGGATATCAATCGGCAGATTAAAATAAAGTTGGTGTATTTGATTAACATATAAAACCTTTAATAATACCAAATTAGATAAATCAAATATCAAGTTATTTTATACTTAAAATAAAATCAGTATATAAAAGACTCAATAATATAAGATTTCAATCAACAACATAATGAATCAAAGTTAATGTAACACTCACAATAATGTACCAATAATCTCACCTCCGACATATCATATTTTCATAAATAACCTTACATTATGTGAACAAAATGTCCTTATATTATCTTATTTTTTTAATACAAAATGACTCAAGTAAACTACTCAATGAACTTATCTTCTTAAGGGTGTGCATTTGGTTTATTAAATTAGCACGTATGTCATATGTCCGTCATAGTTTTTCAAAAAATTAAATTAAAGTTTTAAATATTAATTCAGAGTTATTTCGTATATTTTTAGGATCACGAGGGAAAATTTAAAAATGAATTCTTATAGAACGAAAATATGTTATATTACTTTGAACAATTAATTTAATATTTCATGAATAAACCATAAAAACATGATTAAAATTGATCAAACACATTATTTTTATTGTTTTGTTAAGAAAATACCATAAATACAATATAAAATAAGTGAAAACCACTATTTTACTATATTGACACTTAAAAAATATGTGAAGTTATGAAAGTAAAAGGTGGGTGTAACGACCCGAATTTTAAAATCCATTGGTCGGTTTAAACCGAGCAATGAGCTTGGCATTTTGGGCCGTGAGTTTGGGACTTTGAGTGCTCTTGGTAGCCTTAGTGGGCTTCCTCTATGTTGTTGGCCTTGTGAGCTTGGGTTGAGGGGAGATGATGGAGGGACATTTGAGTAAAATGCTTCTTTTTGAAAGGGAATAGCTGAAAACTTAATTTATGGGTTGCAAAAAGAATACATGGGTGACCTTACACTTGTGTTCTTTTTTTCTTCCATCTTTCTCCCCTATTTTGGTCTAAGTTTCAAGATAAATGATCAATCTTTGTTGTTTTGAGTTGTAGTCTCATATTTTAATTTGAAGAAGTTGAAATCTAATCAAATGATCTACAAATCAAGGTAAAAATAAAATGAGATGGTAAGAGTTGTGAAAATAAGTTCTTAGTGGGAGTTGGAGAAGATGAACGAGAATAAAAGACTTAATTATGTCTCTTTTTGTTAAATTCTTTCTTAGTCATCTTTATTCCTTTTAGCAATGTTGCGATTTGTTTTACAACATGTGGTTGTAGTATAAGAGGTTGAAGAGCATTCCAATGAGCAAAGAAAGAGGAAGGCCAGAGCTTTGGGATTATGGCTATTTTTTCAGCTTTAAAGGAAGATTAGTGCACTTCCAACTCCTTTTGTTTCGTGCACATCTTAAGGATGATGCTTTGTTTGCTAGATTTGATTTTTCTTGGTTGTTGTTTAGGTGTTAAGAGCTTGAGATTCTCTTAAATGGTAAAATTTGGATTTAATGTTAATAACATGTAAAAATGGTAGTATATCGCCCCTAATAACTTCCATAAGATGTAAGATCAATTTAATGGATTAAAGGTTGTGTTTTTGAGGCTTGAGAAGTGATTTTTCGAGCCTAGAAAGTCATTTCTAGACTTCAGTATCACTACTCGGGAGACAGTGTTGGTACACTAGTGTTATGGATTAAGAACATTGTTTTCATTAAGATAAACTTTGAAGGGGGTACCATTACGGTGTTCAATTTGTACCGGTACGCCATGTAAAGCAGTATCGGTACGGGTCGATCCGTACCAGTACGAGAAGGCTAGATAAAATTCTAAAGAATTAAAATTGTATCGGTACGCTATGAGTACTAGTACCCTAGGGTAACGTACCAGTACCGGTACCCCATAGGGTGGTATGGTTATGTGATATTGATGTGTGCCAAGTGGGCACTTGTTTGATGGGATTCAGATACCCGAGACGTGTTGCAACACCATGGTATGAGATACTAAATTAAGGTTACTAATGTATGACTCAGACCTTATTTGAAAAATACTCGAGGGGGGATTCCGAGTATGGGTGTATGTTTCGATGCTAGGTGACTCAGTCTCACCTAGGGTGTATGTTTCGATGCTTCATGACCCAGTCTCACCCAAAGAGTGTATGTTCCAGATGTTGTGTGACCCGGGCCTCACTCTAGTATTGTTGTGGTATGGTATGGTTGGGCCTTGTGTTATATATTTGGTTGATTTCTATGATGTTAACATGTGTTTGGGTGATTAATGTTAACGTTTGCCATATCATTGTATCTAGCTACATGTTTATGTTTATAATTTGTATGAAGCATGGTAGAGTATAGGTGTATCCACTGAGTTTTTTGAGCTCAGTATTCAAAATCGTTGTTTACCGTTCGCAAGTTTTAGGTTTCAGCGTTGCATCGAATGAGCCCCATCGGAGTAGGACTTCAGCTCATTTATGTTATCAAGAGTACAATACTTAGATTTGGCGGGCAATGTATTCATAGGACCATTGATTTTTATGTCTGTAACTCTTATTTGGATTTATTTGATCATGTCAAATATTTTAAATTATTTTGTATTAAATTAGAGCTCACTCGTAAACATTCTAACTATTTCTCTATCGTATCAATTTAAACCTTGATGGATTTATGAAAATAATTGTGGATTGGGCTAACCTAGGTCAAAAATTTTATATTTGTAGTTGAGTTTGAGGCCCAAATGTGACGCCGGGTTTAAGGCTTTATAGTAAGGTCCTTGAATGGTCGCTCATGGTGCTCACCCCTGCCAGACGCCACTAAATATCATACATTCATGTTCATTAGTCAATTAATTTTTCGGCACTAAAAAGACTAAGTTTGTGTAGCTATCTCGCATGTCAGTTAACGAGTTGATGGACAATAACATAAATTGTGATAAGTGGTTGAAGGGTGTACCATGAGAGTACAATGTTAGATTTTTAAATGTTGAGGGTTTATTTTATTGAATTATTTTAAATTAGAACCAAATTGATAGAATATATATTTTTGAAGACTAAAACTATTATTGTACTATCCCGAGATTCAATGGTCATGTTTGTAACAAATTTTAAATGAATTACTAAATTGTAACTTTCATAGAAACAATTACTCATTTATAATCGAATACATAATCAAATGATTTGGAGTGTATTTAATTGAATGACTTCAGCTCATTGATGTGATCAAGAGTACAATACTTAGATTTGTCGGGAAATGTGTTCATAGGACCCTTGATAACTCTTATTTGGATTTATTTGATCATGTCGAATGTTTTAAACTATTTTGTTTTAAATTGGATCTCACTCGTAAACGTTCTAACTATTTCTCTATCATATCAATTTAATCCTTGATGGATTTATGAAAATGATTGTGGATTGGACTAAACTAGGTAAAAAATTATGTTTTTGGTTGGGTTTGAGGCCCAAATGTGAAATCGGGTTTAAGGCGTTATAGTGGGGGCCTTGAGTGGTCGCTCATGCTGCTTACCCTTGCCAGACGCCACTGAATATCCTACATGCATGTTCTAATAGTCAATTAGTTTTTTAGTACTAAAGTAACTAAGTTTGTTTAGCTATCTCATATGTCAGTTAACGAGTTGATGGTCAATAACATAAAATGCGATAAAGTGATTGAAGGGTGTACCATAAGAGTACAATGTTAGAATTTTTAAATATTGAAGGTTTATTTTATAAATTATTTTGAATTAAGATCAAATTGATAGAATATATAAATTTTTGAAGACTTAAACTGTTATTGTACTATCCCGAGATTCAATGGTGGAGGGTCCCGTTTGTAACAAAATTTAATTGAATTACTAAATTATAACTTTCAGAGAAATCAAATACCTAATCGAATGACTTGGAGTGTATTTACTTATACTTTAATAACCACTTATGTAATTTAACCAATTACTTAAATGGTGATTTTTTAAGGTTTAAATAGTGAAACTTGGTTTGTAGCGCGAAGTCTCTTCTTTGCGGCTAGCAAAAACCCTAAACCCAGGGAGGCGCAAAGCTAAATGATGGTGACTCCAGTCGAAGCAGCCGTTGAATCGCTGCGCCAAATCTCAACAGAGCCACTGGTATGGCTCGTTCCCAAGCAGGAGCTCTCGCTAGCGGTTCGAGCGGCGTCGAAGCTTTTGTTCTCTAGCCTGAAACCGCACTGTACAAGGTCTCCATTTGATGAGCTTCTGATCGAAGGATTCGATGCGGAGCAGATATGGCAACAAATTGACCTCCAATCACAGCCGCTACTGTCCTCTCTCCGCCGCGAGGTCAAGAAGTTTGAGGAACACCCGGAGAAGATTTCTAAGCTCAAGGTTGATGTGGAAGGAGAAAAGAAGGTTCTAGAAGAAATTGAGACCGAAAATGTTGTTTTTAATGATGACGAAGATGATGATATTGATATGGATGAAGAAGACGATGATGAGGAAGATGGGGAGGAGAAAGAGAAAGGAAGGGAAGAAGAGAGTGAGAATGAAGGAGAAGATAAAGGTGGCATAGAGGATAAGTTTTTGAAAATCAAGGAATTGCAAGAGTACTTAGAGGAGGATGAAGCAAGGGAGTTTGGATTGAACAAGAAGAAAAGAAAGGCAGATACTAAGAAGCACGAAGAAGACACAGAAGACGAAGAAGAAGAGGGCGATGATGAAAATGAGGATGACACTGATGAGGCTGAAGAGGAGGAGGAAGACGAGGTAATAGCAATTATCCTTTTTCTCTATTTGGCTGTTGTTTGAGAATTTGGTTTACCTGAATTTAATGCATTTCATATTATGCAGCTCGGACTCTTTGGTGGGGATGATGAATCTGATGAAGACGACTTGGGAAATGCCAGGTTCTAATTTCTGAATATTATATACATACATACATTTATACCCTTGCCTGTGTGTATTTGTTAACTGAAAGTTTGCCATATCTACAAACTGAATCTAGTTATTTCTTAAGTTTGCTACCCGATGGAAGTGCTGTACTGTTACATGATGGTTGGCATTATAATATTGACATATGAACTACTAATGAGTATTCGCTTTCTATTGGTTGCATGATTGTTTTAGCAACTATAAATGTTTCTGTTACAATATCTATTATGGTGTTGCCAACTGCAGCATCAGAATATCTGTTGTAGGACATCACTACTAATTCTAGCTCTTCTTCCATTATAGTTGACAATGTTATAATTGCAATTTTTAAGGGATCCTCCAGTCTATGAGAATTAAATGAACGAGTTATTTTTAAATTGTGCGCCTCCTTTTCTATTTGGGTTTTTTTTGTCATAGTAGAATGAATAACAAAAGTCCATCTATCAACTCTCTTCTACCCTTCTGAGAAATGATGCTCCCTTAATGATTGTATGCTTTCTATTTCTCAAGCATTATTTTTCTTTGATGTTATTTTATGCAAAAATTGTTAATATGGTTCAGACTAGCATCTTTCAAAATTTAGATCATCATTAGACCTATTTCCCTTTCTTTAACCTTTTGTCCTTGTTATACTCAGATACGGAGATTTTTTCAGTAGAAAAAAGAGCAAGGATTCTGAGGACAAAGCCAAATATAGAGACATGTTGGAAGAAGATTCAGGATCAGATGATGAACATGTGGATAAGGAAGTAAAAAATCAGGTTTTGTACACACTTGATGTCTCTAAATTACTACTAATATATAATGAAACTTTACACACAGTATGGATAACAAGAATTTGGCACCGCCATTATGGTGGTTGAAGATGGGAAATGGTTAAAGTGAATAATAAGAGAGAACTGGTGAAGGAAAAAGAAGTTACATGATGTGAGTTAATACGTGTATGATAGGTAATCTAACTCTATCATAACTATGTAGTTTAGTTATAATCTAACTGTATCATTGTAAAGGATAAAAGTTCAATCCTAATAGGTTTACTACTCTGTGTAAAACTCCTCTGTAAAAGTCTATAAATAGACTTCTTCTCTTGTATCGAAATATAACAAGAAGAGTATTCAAACTCTCTTTTCTACATGGTATCAAGTTAGGTCAATACTATCCCCTCAAAACCTTTTTTTTTTTTCCTTTTTTTTTTCCGATCGGATCTACATCTCTCCATGACTAATTACGATCCTGCTACATCGAAATTAGCTCTCAAAACAGCCCCCTCGTTCATCGATTTCCAACTCTCGGATGCTTCTCTTTCTCCCATTACATCCTATAAACTAAATGGAAACAACTACCTTCCTTGGTCTCAATCGGTCTTGTTTGTACATTACAGGGAAGAAGGAAAGCTTCCTATCTCTCGGACTCAACTCTGTTCGGATGAGTCCGACCCGACCTACTCTAATTGGTTGAGTGAAAACACCATGATAATGTCGTGGTTAATTAATTCCATGGTACACAAAATTGGAGAAAATTTCATGCTTTATCAAACTGCATGTAGAAATTTGGAATCTTTGCCAGAGATACTTATTCTAGTGTTGACAACACACCGTAACTCTTTGGAGTTGAGAATAAGATCAAAGATCTCGGACAAGGGAGTAAATAATGGCACAATATTTTGGAGTCCTAACCAAATCTTTGGCAAATAAATAGATCTGTATGAAGCTAATGAATGGAAGTGTCACGATGACATTAGCTTCTACAATAAGCTCAAAAATCGAGGAGGGTGTTCCAGTTTCTCTCGGACTGAATGAAGAATTTGATGGAGCCAAAGCGGGATTTTTAGCCACTAAACCACTACCACTGGTTCGAGAAGCCTTTTCGAAATCCGAAGGAAGAAAGCGGACTTTCCTGATGGTACCAAAGATCCGAAGAAATGAAGCTTCGCTCTTCTTACAAACGCCAACTCGAGAGAGCAAACAAAGGAGGGGGAGACCTTGGTGTGACCACTTTGCAAAAGGTTGGGCATGTGATGGACCAATGTTGGAGGCTGCATGGAAAACCAACAGACCGAAGCCTCCTAAATCCAGATTCGAAAAAAGCCCATCTTGCATCTTACGAAAATTCCTCCAGCGACTTTAGTAGACAACAGATCGAGGAACTCCAATGATTTTTACTCACCTATCATCTAAACCTGTTCCTAATGCATTAACACTCACGAAGGTAGTATTTCTTGCTTAGCAACAACTAGTGCATTTAATTGGATAGTCGATTAAGGTGCCTCTGATCATATGACAGAAAATCCTACACTCTTCAACAATTATAGTAACCACAAGTCTCCTTCCTCCATAAAGATAGCCGATGGTTCCCTTACAACAATAAAAAGAGTGGTTACATTCGATTGAGTAGCAAGATCATATTGTCGATGTTCTTTATGTTCCCAAACTCACATGCAATTTATTATCTGTTAGCAAATTGGTTCGGGATATTAAATGTGAGGTTAACTTTGGGGTTCTTGGTTGTGTTTTTTTTGCACAAGGCTCGAAGACGGTGATTGGCGGTGCTAGGGTCATGTAACGGCTTATATATCCTGATGGCCTACCCTATCCAATCCTTCTATTTCCAATTGCTTTAGAACATCGATTTTTTCTAGCGTTTCCCTTGAATGATATTATGCTTTTGCATCTTGATTAGGACATCCAAGTTTCTACTACCTTGCAAAGTTGTTTCCTAATTTCTTCATTAATAAAAATCCCTCTTCTTTTACTTGTGAAGTATGTCAAATGGCTAAACATACGAGAAAACCATATGTTCCTTCTCACTATAAACCTACTTCACCATTTTCTATCATACACAAACATTTGGGGCCCTTCTAAAGTAAAAAACATCTACAGGTCTAGATGGTTTGTGTCGTTTATTGATGATTTTTCTAGAACAACTTGGACCTTTTTGATGAAAGAAAAATCTGAAGTTGAGAGAATTTTTAAAAGTTTTTATCACATGGTCAAAACTCAATTCGAAAACAAATTAAAATAGTGAGGAGTGATAATGGGAGTGAATATCTTAGCAAATCTCTTGGGTATTTTTTCAAAGAAAAAGGCATCTTTCATCTTACTTCTTGTGTCAACACCCTCAACAAAATGGAGTGGCCGAAAAGAAAAAATAGACATTTACTAGAGGTGACTAGGTCCCTATTATTTTACGCCAATGCACCTAATTATCTATGGGGAAGCTCTTCTTATCGCCACCTACCTAATCAATAGGATGCTAAGCAAGACACTAGGATTCAAAGTACCCACTTGAAACTCTTTTCCAAAAATTTCCACATTTCAAACCATTATCCTCTGTTCTTCCTCTTGAGTTTTTGGATGCACATCTTTTGTTCATGTGCATCGCAATAATAGGAGTAAACTTGATCCTAGGGCTCTACGTTGTGTGTTTATAGGGTATTCATCGAGTCGGAAGGGTTACAAGTGTTCTTGCCCCATTACCAAGAAAACCTATATCTCTTTTGATGTTACTTTCTTTGAAAATAAACCTTACTTTGTAGGAACTGAAATTGGGGAGAGATACAAGGAATCTCACCCTTGCATGATCCACGACCCATTATTTCCTTGCCTATTCTTGATGTAAGTACCCTTTGCTCTACAAAATACTTCTTCCGAGCCTACTTACATGAAATTGTGAGTACTAATCTTAATCCTGTAGACACACCTTCTCCACAGTCTAAAACTACCAGCCCTTATACAACACCTCCTCCAGGTGATTAAAACTATACCACATACATCACCTAACTCTCCACAACCACCGAAAAGACAACTCGGTGTCTATACAAGAAGAAAAAGAAACTTGACCGAGGCGGTTAGTCACCCTAACACTTGCCAAGAACTAGCTTTGAGTCCCGATGCTTTGGAGACGGGAGGTAATGTTATTCCACAAGATTCTACTCATTAACTTAGATGAGTTTCCTATTGCTATTAGAAAGGGGTAAGGAAATGTACTGCTCATCCTATTAACAGTTTATTGCCTATGGGAAATTAATGCACGGATTCAAAGCTTTTACATTAACATTGACAACATAAGAATTCCCAAGACAGTGGAAGAGGCCTTTTACAATCGAGAATGGAGGAAAGCAGTTGAAGAGGAAATGAGGCATTACAAAAGAACAATACCGGAGCATGACAGATCCGCGAGAAGGGAAAAAAGGTCATGGGGTGTAAATGGGTCTTTGATCAAGTACCATTCGGATGGGAGTGTTGAGAGATACAAGGCAAGGTTGGTGGCTAAAGGGTTTACTCAATCATATGGTGTAGACTATCAAGAAACTTTTGCACACAGAGCAAAGTTAAACACCATCGAGGATATTGCTTTGATGGCGATTAACAAGGATTGGAAGGCTGCATCAGTTGGACATCAAAAACGCATTTCTAAATGGTAGACTTGAGGAGGAAGTGTACATGCGAGTTTCCACCAGTTTTAGAAGAGAAGACCACAACAAAGCGAAGTGCAAACCGAATAGATCATTGTACGACTTGAAGCAATCCCCTAGAGCATGGTTTGACAGGTTTGCTAGAGCTATGGTTGAGAATGATTTCAAGCAAAGTCAAGCGGACCATACATTATTTAGAAAAGCTACACCGGATGGTAAGATAACTCTCCTAATTGTCTATGTTGATGATATCATTATTACCGGTGATGACATAGAAGGGATAGAGAAGTCAAAACTGTTCTAGCAAAGGAGTTCAAACTAAGGACTTAGGAAGCCTTAGGTACTTCTTGGGAATGGAAGTTGCAAGATCAAAAGAAGGGTTAGTTATCAACCAAAGGAAATACATTCTAGATCTACTTACGTAAACTGGAATGCTCGGGTGTAGACCAGTGAGAATCTCAATGGAACCCGTTTTGAAATTCAAGAAAAGATGGAATGGGAATCCGGTGAATAAAGAGTCCTACCAAAGGCTGGTGGGAAAACTAATCTACCTCTCACTCACGGACGACATTGCATACTCGGTGAGTATAGTGAGTCAACACATGAGTAGTCCTCGAGAAGAGCACACATGGAGGCGGTCGATAGGATCCCGAGGTACCGAAGTTTACACTAGGGTCCGGACTTATTTTGAAAAACATCCGCACAGAATCAAAAGTCTACACGACTCAAGTCAAGCGGGATAACTAACCAGATAGAAGGTCCGTGAGTGGCTATTGTACGTTTGTGTGGGAAATCTGGTCACTTGGAGAAGTAAAAAGCGGTGTTTGTATCTAGAAGCGGTCTGACGAGAATTGAGCTATGGCTCTTGGAATATGTGAGGAATGTGGATTAAAATACTCCTCACCGAGTTAGAGTTGGATGGAAAGTTAGAATTTGAGGTTTACAAAGGATAGTCAATCGAAGAATGAGCATTGCCAAGAATCCAGTCTGACATGACCGGACTAAACATATTGAAATAGATAGGCACTTTATCCATGAGAAGGTCAATAATGGAGTAATAAAGCTTCATTATATTCCAACCAAGAATCAACTTGCGATATCTTCACCAAAGCACTTCCTAGGGCAAATTTTGATGAGTTTTCATCCAAACTGGGTGTACACAACATATACACGCCAGTTTGAGGGGGAGTGTGAGTTAATACGTGTATGATAGGTAATCTAACTCTATCATAACTATGTAGTTTAGTTATAATCTAACTCTATCATAACTATGTAGTTTAGTTATAATCTAACTCTATCATTGTAAAGGATAAAAGTTCAATCCTAATAGGTTAACTACTCTGTGTAAAACTCCTCTGTAAAAGTCTATAAATAGACTTCTTCTCTTGTATCGAAATATAACAAGAAGAGTATTCAAACTCTCTTTTCTACACGTGACAATAGGAATTTATATCTTCCTGTGTATATCTGCTATTTTTCTAAAAACGTGGGTAATTTTACAATTAGATTGATTTTGCTGGGTTCGTAAATCGTGGAATCAAACGTAGGAGAGACGTAAATAACTTCAATCAATAACACTTCACATATTGATTTTATGAAGTTAAGTTTCAGTGTTTTCTTCCCCCTCTTTTGCAGAGAAAGGATGGTCTTTCTAAGCACGAAAAAGAACTTGACAAACTAAGATCTAAAATAGAGCAGATGGAGAAAGCTAACTTGGATCCAAAAGTTTGGACAATGCGTGGAGAGGTAACTTTATCTATAAGCCGTCCTGATATTGTTTAGTAAATGTGCTTTTGGATAAGAAAACAAATGCTTATACTAAGATTTTTAATAACAGGTAACTGCTGCACAAAGGCAAAAGAATAGTGCATTAGAAGTTGATTTGGATTTTGAGCACAATGTCAGGCCTGCCCCTGTAATCACAGAGGAGGTTACTGCATCACTTGAAGATTTGATAAAGACTAGGATCAGTGAGGTAAACTTCTTCCCGATCTTCTAGGTTATTTACTGATTTTTCCAATATAATGCACATATGTTTTCATCAACTTGATTATTGTGACTTGTGAAATGTCTGTACTTCTCTCTAAAAACTGCAGCATGCCTGCCTTTCTGTTTTTATATAGTTAAGTTTACTTACTGCTTGAAAAGCTATACAAACAATTCTAATATAGTTGGTTAGCATATAATAAGTTTATGTAAACTAAAGTTTTATGTTACTTATCTAGATGCATGTATTATTTCCCTGAAGTTGTGGCTGTCAATGCATGTCAGATGAATGTCTGAAATTCTAGATGGTTTTGCTTTGATAAATTACTTTACTCTAAATTAATCTGTTTTTCTTGTATTTTTTATATATACATGTTTTAAAGAACTGGGCAGTTAGGAATTCATGGCATATGTAGTTCTATGCTTGCCTTACATAATTTTCATGTATTTTTACACCGTTTACTTGTTGAGATGGTCTTATGCAAATTAAGGGCATCTTTGATTTTTGGGGTCTTAATGGATCAAAAAAATTGTGAAGTTTCATTATTTTCCACATCCAGACAGATGGACGCTAGTTGATATAGAACACCAGTAGTAAGCTAATTGTGGATTACCTTAAGGTTTTACTTTGATACCCTTATTGTAATTGTGGGTGTAATTATAATATCTGAAGCTATGTTTGGTGTTTTACATTTTATTGGGAATAGTATCTTTCCTTAAAGAGTAGTTTTCCTTTTCCTATTTGGCTTTTTTGGTCTTCTAATATTAAGAGTCTGAAGTACTTTCCTTAAAGTCCTATTAGGAGTTATTGGTTATTTTAGGATTAGTGTTGGTACTTGGTAGTAAACTAGCAGTAGCTTATATAAATAAGAATTTTTCTACTTTTAAATGATTTAGATTTTTTAACATTGTTGCTATTGAGATTGTGCGATGCAACCATCCTAAGCTGTTCCGCATTAGTGCTAACAAGAAGTAATATGATTTTATATAGGGTCTGTTTGATGATGTTCAAAATGTTCCAACTTTATCATCCAAAGCACCAAGAGAGGTCAAAGAGCTGGTAAGTTGTAATTCATCATCAATACCTTCTTTTGAAGGTTCCAATAGCTTCTTTTCTCTTGTAATTAATGAAGGAAATTAATTATTTCAAGCTTATGTTTGTAATATTGTAGGATGATAACAAGAGCAAGAAGGGTCTTGCTGAGATTTATGAGGTTTGTATGATATGCAATTCGAACATACCATTGAATGTCATATTAGATTAAGCATCCTCCTTAATTGCCCTCCAGCACTTGTGTGTTTCTCATTCATGAGTGAAAATTCTACCAAGGATATTTTAATCTTTTCCTTCTTTTTAATTGCAAAATCTGTAGGAAGAGTTTGTCCAGAAAACTGATCCAGCCTCGGCTCCGTTAACCTTCTCAGATGAACTAAAGAAAGAGGTAAATATTATATGGTTTTGCTTTTCTTTTGATACCCTAGACTCGCAACATTCCTTTCAAGAATATGCCTTTGTGTTGGTTCTTATGTTTGACATTCAGACATCTAAGGTGTTTTGCTTTTGTATCTTTTACCAGGCCAGTATGTTGTTTAAGAAACTTTGCTTGAAGTTGGATGCTCTCTCTCATTTCCACTTTACTCCTAAGCCTGTATGCTTCTCATTTGGTTTCCTGGTTACTAAATACAGTCGCGAAGAATCAGTTTTTCTGTAATGTTGTATGATGTCTTGATTTCTATAGGTTGTTGAGGACATGTCCATACAAACAAATGTCCCCGCCCTTGCAATGGAAGAGGTAGGAGTCTCCTAATTATTTTTTTTTAGAATTTTGGTCTTGTCATGGTTTGACAATTGCTTACACGTGTATGTGTGTATTAATTTTTCTTGGTCAGATTGCACCTGTGGCTGTCTCAGATGCTGCTATGCTGGCTCCCGAGGAAGTTTTTTCTGGTAAAGGTGACATTAAAGAAGAAGCAGAAATGACCAAGGCAGACAGGAAGAGGAGGAGGGCTAACAAGAAAAGGAAGTTTAAGGGTAAGAAAATTAAAATTTTACAGACTAAGTAGTATTCTGCACTTGTGGGATTAAAGAATGTTTAAATTCCCATGCTTTGTTATATCGGAAATTTCTCAGAAGTCTTTCCCGCTAATGATTTAATGTAGCACCTCTCACTAGCATACAAATCTTTTTTCTATTTTTACAAAGAGGGGGTAATTACTAGCATAATAATTCGTCTTTTGCTATGTAATTGTGGTGGGACGTACAAAGGTTTGGTAATTGAATGATTATTCTGTACTAGCTAAGGCATGGGTGACACAGTTAACACTGCTTGCTGGTTTCCTAGTCGTTGCCATTGAGTTCATTATATACAAGTTTTAATGCTTTGTGATTACAGCCAAAGCAGCTAAAAGGCCACGAGATAATACATCTGTACGCAATAGAGATGAAGGTGAGTACTGTTGTATATGTATTCTACAAGCTATTCTTGGTTGTAAGTTAATTGGTTGTTCATAGTATTTGCAGGCAGGGAAGTATAGTTTTGGTGAAACGTGGGCAGGAAGACATCGGAAGCATGGGGTTCAGACATCATTACATGCTCTGTCGAGCTTCTTTATGATCACAGCAAGCCAAACATTAAGACAGAGCTGAGAGGATCAATCCGGCATTTTACATTTTGTAAGAATAGAATTAATATGCATTAGCATTACAGGTTTAATAACAGATCATAACATTTGATTTTGTGCCAATGTTAATCGTTTTTTTTCTCGTTTAACATAATCGCTTAATTTCTTTTTCTTCTTCCCTGGTACAAGTTAAGGATTGCAATTTGACGTTAGATTGAATACGAAGTTATTTATAAAATTTGATTAGTTAATTGCTTTTTATTAAAAAAATTCTAATTGTATTGATTTCTTGGGTAAACTACTTAAATGATCACCTAACTATAAGGATGGTTTCATTTGATTAAATGTAGTACTGGGACTTCAAGTTACATAACGGCATCGTGTAGTACCTTGTACCAGCCTGCGATGATAAAGTAAGCAATCCCAACCCAATTTCATTGAAGTTTATTATCGACTTATACACTGCTATTTTGATAAGATATCAATTTCATTGAAGTTTGTGGTTGACAGTAAGGCTTCCATGTTAACATTCATCCTTGGATTCATAGATAACAACTGCAAAATTAAAATCAATTTTATGCGTTTGGGACCAAAATTAGCAGTGCAATTAACGGAAGGGATACTTAAAATGTTCGGTTTACTTCAACTCGACTTTGCAACCACTGCACATAGTTAATAATTAATAGTAATGGAAATCGTAGTCCCATAAATAAACAGAGCACCTCTGAAAAGGGGTTACTATTTGTGAAGGACGGTTGACGTTGGGCAACGATGATAGTGAACACTGGCTGATGGCGACAACTAGCATCATGAGATTTAACTAAACTTTAGGGACTAAATTAATATTTTATTTAAACTTTAGATGTCAAATTTATATTTTATTTAAATTTCAGGAGTCAAATTAAAAATAAATTATTTTAATCAAACTAATTGAGGTTAAGGACTCAATAACCAAAATGTTATAAATTGAGAATATAAGCACCTAAAATATAACATTGTCAAAACGGATGACTGCAAGCATCAATTTTGTCCGGGCCTATTCATTTGGCCCATAACCAGTTACACCCAAAACTAAACAAAACTCAAATAAAAATAAAAAATAAATAAAAAAATAAAAATTCATAATTTCTTAAACTTGCACGGCACTTTCCCACTTGTGCACGTTTTTCTCCCTTTATCTTCCCTAAACTTGCGCATCACTCACATCCAACTATCAACCATCTGTTTGGCCTATAAATTATCGTGAATATATGAACATAGGAGTGGTCACGGTTAACAGTAGAGAAATTTAGGGGGTGGTCACGACAGCAACAAGAAGAACCTGAAAGAGTGATCGAAGCAAAAAAAAACTTGAAAGAGTGACAAAAAAAGGTGACACGAATAACAAAAGGAGGAGCAAATGAAAGACGGGGGTTTAGCTAAAAAACGGAAAAAGAAAAGCAAGAAATGGCCTCTTGACCATGGCTCAAGCCAAAACAACAGTGCTACTAAGCACCGTTCATCATTGCCTTCTCCCGAAGTGCTATCCCACTATTGCTGCTTATATGACGAGCATTATGCCACTGCCACAACCATTCTTTCTCTGACCCAAACATCACAAATCTAAATAATTGGTCTTTCTAAACAGAGAATTACCCTACAAATAACTACTAGAAGCTTAATCTTACCAAGTGCCTACATGCAACAATTGATTCGAAACTTAACTCAGATCATAAATCGAGACCTAAGACCTGTATCTCTGCTCAAGACCATCATCAAACACAACATCCGCCATTAGCATCGGCCAAGAGAACAAACCAGATGAACCAAAAGCAAAAATCAAGATGTGGAGTGCCTTAACCTTTCGAACGAGTTCATGACGTTTGAGGAGTCCGCTCGCCAAACAGAACGGTGAGGAGCTTCATTGTGCACCAAGAAAACGCATATCCCAAAACTGTGATGATTCAACGGTGAACGACGTAGATCCGTCGAAAAAAGAGTCTGACGCTTTGGCTTAGTTTCATGAGTTTTACGCATGCTTTTATCATATCCAAGCTGGTAAAAAGCAAGAAGGTGGAGAGACAAGTACACCAGTGATTTCAAACGCCGAAAGAACTACTAGAAGCGGTGGTCAACAATGACGAGGTGCGACTGCTGTGGTGAGAAATCGACGTCTGGGTTTCTAAATTGAGAAAGAAAATGTTTTGTGTGGAACACACAATGAACTAAAAAAGAAGAAGAAGACCGTTTGATGCCTAGCCCTATGGCAGTGTAGAATGGCTCCAAATAGAACATCAATTTGGAAGTCCAATTATATTTGTCGTTTATTGCAAAGTTTGGGCCTTGGGGACTCACGTTCCTATGCGTTTACTTTGCATAGTCTACTTAATGGTTTTTCTTTGCTATTATAATTACTATTTGTATATGTGTTATATTTTTTTTATCATTTTTATAAATTATTACAATTTATTGTTATTAACTATATCATTCATTTAATTATTATCGCTAATATATTGTTTTCTTTTTTTATAATGTCATTCTTCGAAAAACATATTTTCATTTACATTTTTGACTAGCACATTTTTCTTGAGACAACATGATTAGGTACTAATTTTAGGCGTCGTGGGGGTGCTCTAACCTTCTCCATGCGTAATCGACTCCTGAACCAAACCATGACTTTGGTTTAGACGCAGGGGTAGTTTTGGGCATGTGCGAGATGTGCGATCGCACAGGGCCCCCAAAAAAGGAGGGCCCCGAAATAAATCAGTATACATATAATCATTTTTTAAAAAAATTACCAGAAAATCTTAATTTTAAAAATATGTATTTTGGAAAATTGATAAGATGAGTAAAATGTCTGTCGTATATATGTTGGCAATTAGAAGATTAATAAGATGGTTCCCTTAATTTCCCATTTTCTAAAAGCTTGTGTGTGCATGTGCGTGCGTGCAATTTTACTTAAAATACACTTTCAGTTTTTGGCTTGTAATTTCATATTTTTTGATTGGCAGTAAAATTTTTTCAAATAGGATGACATTATTTGATGGTTTCTTGTGTTATTATGATGAATTACATTTATTGGATGACGTTAATCTCAAGTCTTATTGCAATAATATTGAAAATGCTCTTAGGAAAGATGTGTTATCTGATGTTGATGTAAATGAGTTATTCGTTGAGCTGAAATTACTTAGAGAGCTTTTACCCAAGAAAAAAAATAGGAGTAATGGATTTATTAAAGTTTTTAAAACATTTTAATCACTTCCCAAATGCGACAATTGCATTTAGAGTTTTATTGACTAATCCTATTATTGTTGCTTTTGCAGAATGAAGCTTTTCAAAATTGAAGTTTGTGAACTCATACTTACGGACATCTATGTCACAAGAAAGACTAAATAGACTTGTTTTTGATGGAAATCGAGACAGGTCTTTTGGAAGAAGTTGATATCGAAAACATTGTAGATGATTTTGCTTCAAAATATGCAAGAATAACATCACTTTTTAAGTAAAAATATTAGACTTTTAGAAGTTTGTAAGTTATTTTTATGTTATTTAAGAGTGTAATCTAACATTTTTTTATTAATGAAACTTTATTTGTTAAAAAAATATTATAAATTAAAGTCCCTATTTTATTAAATTGCACATGGCCCCTTAAATTTTTGAACCGCCCCTATTCAGACGAGATTAGTTTTACAGGTTTTCGGTCGTATCTAACCCAAAATGACCGATGGAGACTCCAAGCGTTTGATGGGCTTTTGAAGGCCCCACCAATTTCGGCCCGGACAAAAACGACGTCAACAACTTGACGACTTTGCTGGGAACATTTAAGAGAGTCAAGCCGCGAAAAGGGTATATGTTTTCTGAAATGTTGTATCATTTGATGAGCTTTCTACCCAAGCTCTGTCCCAATTAAGTGGGGGCAAAACGATGATCCTTCGTGAGGTTAACCTCCGTACAAGATAGTAGTTGCCTTCGAGATGTATATGCCTTATGGCTTCGTAAGGTTAACCTCTGTATAGTCATAAAGAAATACATCCCCTCGGATTGAACTTACTAGCCTTAGTAGGCATCAATGAGAACAATTCGGGTCCCTATCTAGAACCACATATAGTAAACCATAAGAGTCTACCCATGCTAGAGTCATGTTGAACCTGAACTTTAGTGAAATATCCATTTATGTATATAAACATGCATCTTTTTATTTTGATATTTATATTATTTACCTATGTGACACTAACCATTCTTATTGTTTGTCTCTTATTTTTCTTTCAAGTGTACACGCATCATTATTATACAAGAGAGGTGTTAGAAACAGAAAGTCTTCACCATGACTAAAGGTTCTCAATATAGAGAAGAAAAGAATTCTGACATTCAAAAATGGTCAGAAGATACTCAGAAATGAAAGGGTGAACAACATGTACGGGTGTGATCTATTCACGATTTGATATACCTTTGTTATATGTTTTATACGACACTAACAATTTTTGTTATTTTCTCTTCTCTCATTGCATATACATCATGCATCTAAATATTAACATTTCATTATTCACAGATGCATTCATGCCAAGATTCAAATAGAATGACATGATGGATAAGAAAATTCAAGTGTGAGATTTTTTAGATGCCCATACGAAGAAGACTTTTGTCTTTGAGAAATTATTCTTTGTAAATATTCATGATACATTTTTAAACTTTTGATCTTTCAATTTTTTTAGAGCAAACGTATAAATGAGATTTTTAAAAAAACTCATAAATCGATTGATAATCAAGAAATGAGCTTTCAAAATCTAGGCTTTGAGAAATGAAACAAATATATAAATTTTGAAGTTCATTGAAAGTTTAAAAAATGAAATATTCTTTTGAGAATCGAGGTTACAAACCTTTGACATATGACAAGATTTAAACCCTTCACATTCCACTCGAAATCGAAAAGTGGATCTCTTGATCTTTTCGCTTGAAATCCATCCATGACAGACTTGTAAGGTCAACTTTGACACAAAGACTAGCCTTTCACATGTAAGAATTCTAAGTCACACTTTCGCCTCCTTAGGCACAAAACCAATCTTTTTTCAACATACATCTTAAAGACATGAAATCCAAAGATGTTCATTGGTGTGTGAATCTTCCAGCAATAAGACAAGGTAGGGCACCCGTGTCGATTATGTGAGTAACCCAAATAGTTGGGGCATGTAATAAGCAAAGAAAAAAGAAAAAAAAGAGAAAAAAAGATTAGAGTATCATGCATTATTGTGTTTAGATGATTCTGTGAATAAATGAGTTAACTCTGAATATCGATCCTTCTATGGATAACTCTTTTACGAAGATATTTATGTATGAAATAATAAACGACATTCATTCGTTTTCCCTCTCACAAAAAGAAAATTATCCATTGTTGTCCCCTTTGAGCCTAATATAATTTTCTTTGGAATAAACCCTAATCAAGGATCACCCTCAATATTGGGGGGCAAAAATGAAGAAAATTTGTGTCACACGAGTTGATTATGATCACACTACAAGGACGTGGCCTTATAAACTAGGGGCAAAGAACAAGAAGATGTGTTTCAGCTACAAGAGGTGACTTGTGCTCAAATCAAAAAAAGTTTTGAATTCATTCATGAAAAAAGAAAAGAAAAAAAGGAAAAAAAATAAAAATTGAAAAAATGAAAAAGAAAAACATGAAATGAAAAGAATGAGAAGCACACATTTGGAGTCCCTCGTCAAAAGATACTCTCTTAAGTCTAGCTGAGATATGTAACACAATATTGTTCGAAGTTCCAGATCCAATATTTGTGGAAAGGTCATGAATCCTCAAAAAAGAAAGTAGGAAATAAACTCTACGGTGAAAACCCAAAAATGGGCAGTCTATAGCGATCCAAGAAAAAGATGTAGAAGCAAATTCAAATCAAGCAAAGGGGGGATTAGATTCCGTCAGAAATGATTGATCCTTGGTTTATTCACCCTTAAACACTCGTTTGAGCCTAGATACCATTTCTTTCATAACCCTGAACCATAGCCTACATTACGTGCGTATAAAGTCCATCTTTAATTATACATAGATATTTGAGTTAAAGAGTTTATCTTTAGAATTTATGCTGATTCTTGGTGTTAATTCTTTTATTTACAGAAAATTTCTAAATCTCTCATGCATGATAGGATAAAATAAGAAAAAAGAAAATAAGGGTTCAAGATGAAAACCCACAAAGGGAGTCTTGAGACCAATGGTCGATTCAAGTTGAAAATCTGAAAAGACGACTCGAATATGAAAATTATTTTTGCATGGTTGGAACATGAGAAGTGATCCTCCAAATGTTTGATGAAGTTCCACTCATCCTAAAAGCATTGACAAGAATTTGAGGTCAGTGGACAATTCCAAAAGCCATGCACAAAGTTGCCAAGATCACTTGATCATTTTTGAAAAAAACCAGTGAACATTTGAATAATCATGTCTCATTTAGAAAAAGCCGATCGCCGAAACATACTCCTTCCCCAAGTTGTCTCACACCTTGGAGCCACCAATAGTCTTGACACATGTCAAATAACTATAACTTTGAAAGATTAAAAGAATCATTGATTTGCTTGATATTCAATGAACTCTTTTTTATGAAGTGTTTCAGTTGTGAGCCTAAAGTGGGGGGCACATTTCATTTTGAAAAATGCTTTCAAAAACTTTTTCTTGTTTTGAAAAATAAAATGTTTTAGGGACAATCTGTCTTGAGAATAAATGAGACTTTTTGAAATTGATGAGAGTCACTTCGACTCAAAAGTTCAGAATCAAGAATGAGGGAAATAAAGATGAAAAATTGTGGAGTAGGATTCCTCAAGGCAGAAACGAGTTACCGTGATCCGGAAGTGATAAGATACTTCTCAATTGGAGAAAGAATGAAGTCATGAAGAAGAAAGACATCACATGTGTAGCGATGTCCGTTTCGCTGAAAAACGAGTTTTTGAAGTGTTTGCGGTTGTCTTTCGGGTATTAAAATATTCATTCCGTGGGGTTTTAAAAACCGCGTTTTATTTAGAAATTGGAGCCACCACCGGCCACTTAGGTAGGCCGGACACCATAAAACCAGAGATTCGAAAACTGTTGGGTTCGGGAGTCGGTTATGGATGGGGAAGGATTAGTACCCCCACACCGCCCAAAATTGGTACTTTAATAATTACCACTTTATTAATGTTAGATTTTCTGGATTAAAGTGACGATTATGTTAAGATTCGGTTATAAGTGCGAGTGGATTTTAAAGGCCCCGTCATCCGAGAGTAAATGCCCAACCACTATCACTATGCCTGATACTGGCCCCGTTTACGCTCGGATAAAAGGGCACCGCATTGACATTATATATTCCATTATGCAAACTTAGTGAGCAAAATATAAAATATGGCAAATAATTTAAATACAAAACAAATAAATATTAACATAATGGAATACTAATATAACATAAATAAAATACTAATCTAAAACATACATACATAAATATTAATCTAACTCGTAAATAAAAACAAATTTAACATAAATAAAATGCTAACATTCATAAATATTAATCTAAAACACAAAAATAAAAAACTAATCTAACATAAATAAAATACTAATCTAAAACATAAATTTAAAACATACAAACTAAAAAATAAGAATACAATTTTAAATTAACTAATACTTCATTAAATTATAAAAACTATAATACAAATAAAAATGGGAGAAAATATACCTAACTAGGAGCTCGAATAACGAACCCCGACTGAACCCCACCGAGATCTACCACGACCTCTCCAAAAATATTAACTAGATCGGGCCTAAAGTAGGACCCCGATCGAACCGGTTAGGATCGAGAGCACTGCCCCCGGTCCTTGGCTACCGAGAGCATAGCTCCCTTATTGACAGCCACTGCCGATTGCCCTTTTTTTGCTTTTTAATTTTTTATATTATATTATTATTATTATTTAACTTTTTATTAATTTATATTAATAATATTATTATTAAAATAATACTAATAACATTAAAACCCGGTCAAAAATGAGTGATTACAGTTGCCACTCTTTGCTTGTTCTTGTGAAACGAGGACAAAGCAAAGATCAAAAGCACTCATTTTTGACCTACTTCCTTGTCTTTGGTTTCGGAATCACGTGTTCTTCTGGAACTCTCCGCTCTTCCTTAGCTGAATCTTCAGGCTTGTAAGCTCTTCCTATATAGAACTTCGTCACCTTCCGATCTTGGAGCTATAGGCTCTTCCTACATAGAACCCTTCACTCTGAAGCCTCGAGTTATGAGTCCCTCCTATATAGAACTTTTCATTCTGAGACGGTAAAGCTTGGAGTCATTCCTATATAGAACTCTCCATCTTCAACGTTGGTTTCTCCTATATAAAACCTTCTGCGTCACAGACGAATTCTTTCGACCGGGAGTTCTTCCTATATAGAACAGCTAGTCTTCAAACCCTGGAGCCGCCAGTCATTCCTATATAGAACTTTTAGCTTCTGAAATCTCGGAGCTACGAGTTCTTCCTATATAGAACCTCTCACTCTAAGACAGTAAAGTTCGGAGCCCTTCATATATAGGACTCTTCGCCTTCAACACAACGGGTTTTCCCTATATAAAACCTTCTGTGTCATGGGTGAATTCCTTCGGCTGGGAGTTCTTCCTATATAGAACTGCTAGTCTTCACTCTAGAGCTGCAAGCCCTTCCTATATAAAACTTTCGGCTCCTAAAGCCTCAGAGCGGTGGATTCTTCCTATATAGAACCATTATCTTCACATTTGGGATTCACGCCAAAATGGCTACCGATCTTTCTAGACTCACGCTGCTAAGGCTGCCGAAATATTTCTTCAAATTTTGGGATTCACGCCGAAAATGGCTACCGACCTTTCTTCAGATTTGGGGATTCGCCGAAAATGGCTACCGATCTTTTTGGACTCACGCTGCTAAGGCTGCTAAAATCTTTTTTTAATTTGGGGATTCACGCTGAAAATGGCTACCGATCTTCTAGGACTCACGCTACTATAGCTGTCGAAATCTTTTTTCAATTTGGGGATTCACGCCGAAAATGGCTACCGATCTTCTAGGACTCACGCTACTATAACTGCTAAAATCTTTCTTCAATTTGGGGATTCACGCCGAAAATGGCTACCGGTCTTTCTTCAAATTTGGGGACTCACGCCGAAAATGGTTGCCAAACTTTCTTCAAATTTGGGGACTCACACCGAAAATGGCTGCCGAACTTTCTTCAAATTTGGGGACTCACACCGAAAATGGCTGCTGATCTTCTAGGACTCACGCTACTATAGCTGCCGAAATCTTTCTTCAATTTGGGGATCTACGCCAAAAATGGCTACCGGTTTTCTAGGACTTACGCTATTGAGGTTGCCGAAATATTTCTTCAATTTGGGGATTCACGCCGAAAATGGCTACCGATCTTCTAGGACTCACGCTACTATAGCTGCCGAAATCTTTCTTTAATTTGGGGATTCACGCCGAAAATGGCTACCGATCTTCTAGGACTCACGCTACTATAGCTGCCAAAATCTTTCTTCAATTTCGGGATTCACGCCGAAAATGGCTACCGATCTTTCTTCAAATTTAGGGACTCACGCCAAAAATGGCTGCCAAACTTTCTTCAAATTTGGGGACTCGCACCGAAAATGGCTGCTGAACTTTCTTCAAATTTGGGGACTCACACCGAAATTGACTGCCAATCTTCCAGGACTCATGCTACAATAGCTGCCGAAATCTTTCTTCAATTTGGGGATTCACGTCGAAAATGGCTACCAATCTTCTAGGACTCGCGCTACTATAGCTGCCGAAATCTTTCTTCAATTTGGGGATTCACGCCAAAAATAGCTACCGATCTTCTAGGACTCACGCTACTATAGCTGCCAAAATCTTTCTTCAATTTGGGGATTCACGCCGAAAATGGCTACCGATCTTTCTTCAAATTTGGGGACTCACGCCGAAAATGGCTGCCAAACTTTCTTCAATGAAATCCACTTCTTAATGTTCTTTGATAATTCTTCAAGCACCTGTCCAAAACAAGTAAAAATTGACATGCCTTTATCTATATGATGCATGCAAAGTAATGCTTTATTTCTTCTCTTTTCTCTTTTTCTTTTTTTTCTCGTTTTCTTTCAATTTCTTCTTATTTTTTCTTTTTCTTTTCTTTTTTATTCTCTCTTTCTTTCTCTCTCTTTTTTTTCTTCTCTTTTTTCTTTCAGCCTTTTTTTTTCTAAAGTCTTACACCCTGAAAGGTCGTTCCTCAGGTTTCTTCATCTCTTTACTCCTTCACTATATGCTCTTAAATCCTTATTTGAACATGCTTTTAAACCTTTTATGCGGAAGGCTTTTTTGTCTTCGGGGTTATCACTCATCTTCATAAACGATCTTCTGGTTCTTATATTATTCTTATAAGAACCATTGTCATCTTCTTCACTTGGTGTTGCCCTATTCAACCACGAGCTTCACTGCTTTGAATTTTTTGACCCATCATATAGAGCCTTGATCTATTTCTAGTCACTAGGGTGAGCTAAAATGCTTCTATCCCCTGAGCTCATCCTTGATCTTCTCGTAGCGTTTTGATGGGAACTAACTCTCGGTCCCTATGCTTTAAATCTCATCATCATTTATTTTTAAAGTAATGTAAAAGGCAATTTACTTGCGTATATTTCAAAAAATAATGTTTTTTTTGAAAAGATAACAGTCATTTTGAAAATCACAACTTGGAGGGGATACCAAACATTTTGAAAACATTGTTTGGAACAAATGGTAAACATCATTTTTCTTTTTTTTGAGGACCAAACATTTTTTTAAAAATTAATGTTTGAAGAGTGTTAAACAAAATTCGAAGTATATTGCCAAACATTTTAAAAACTAATGTTTGGGGAAATGGTAAACATCAAAACTTTGGGAGAAAATGTCAAACCTTTTAAAACATGTTTGCCCTCAAAATATCAAACACCATAGCACATATGCTTCAAATTGCCAGATATCAACTCTAATGAAGCGCATATTTAGAAGATCTTGACCGTTGTGGGGATATATACAAATTTATAGTTTCTTCTTGTCTAATAGGCTTTTGAGAGGAACAACCCTACCTAGTTTCTACCCCGTTTAAGGTGGCTCTCTTAATCTCACTATCTCACCATGCCCCACCCTTCCCTCATTTGGGTGTCAATCAAGCACTTCGAAGTTTGACGTTCCTTGAAGCAAACTTAACCCTTATAGGCGGAATAAAATCTGAAGACATTCTCATTCAACTTTGATATCTATGGATGACCAGAATGGTCTTTGGGGGCTTGTAATGTAGGCCTTTGGTTCATGGTTAAGTGAAACAGTATTTCTGTACTTGTTAACTTGGATATGCCCATTATTCCTTCCCTTTTTTGGATCACTCTAGACTGCCCGTTTTCGGGTTTTCACCCTAGAGTTCATTTTCTTTCTTTTTACTGTAGGCTGTCTTGCATTCTGCTATATACTGATGTTTATTTTCTGTTCAATAATGTTTGATCCTCCAAAACTCCTCGGAACTGAGATTTCTTGAATGAAGGACTACGAATACATTTCTGGGAATTCTTGTGATTGGCACGCCCAGATGAAATGTTATTCTTTCTTTCTTCTTTTCTCTTTTTTTCTTTTTTTCTTTTTCACTTTTTCTCTTGGATCGCTCTAGACTGCCCATTTTTAGGTTTTCACCCTAGATGTCACTTCCTTTTTCTGTACCTTCAGATCAGTGTATTTTGGTTGGATATTGATGCCAGTATGCTCAGGTAGACTACTCTTTTTCTTCATTTTCAGGATCACTCTAGACTGCCCATTTTTGGGTTTTCACCCTAGAGGTCATTTCCTTTTTCGAAATTGACAATCTTCGGGCTGACTTGTCTTGACTTGGCTTCAATTCGAGCTTCTATACTAATTTTCAAAACTGATATTTACTTGAAATGTGGATTCATTGTGTCTCTTGCTCATAGTTGAAGTCTCGTTCTTGTATTATTTGATCAGTGTGTGAAGCATATACAATATTCTTTATTTCTTTTTTCCTTTTTCTTTTTTTTCTTTTTTCCCTTTTTTTTCTTCCTTTTTTCTTTCTCTCATTTTCTTCTTTTTTATTTTTTTTAGACTGCCCATTTTGAGTTTTAGCATTGAATCTCTTTCTTCTTATTCGAGTTTATGAATGTATCCTCGAATCAACACGTATCTATACTGTGTATTGATGCTATCTTTCGCTCGAAGTTAATTGCCTCTCTGCAGCTCTTCTGATATTTACTCGGTCTGGATTGCTTCGGCCTTCCGATTGCCATTTCTCTTATTTTCTTTGGTTTTTCGTTTGGACATATCTATGTTTTCAACCACTTTCTTCTGATGATTTTCTGATCTTCGTATCCAATCTGTATGGTCTCATCTCTGTCTTCTGGTAAAGTAAAAGAATACCATTCGTCGTCACATTCACAAATGTCCTGAGAAAGCCTTCAGGGGATAGAGGTTTAGGGTTGACTCTCGTTTCAAGGATCTTAAACGACAAGCGCCTGAGAATATAAATTCATAAAATGGGAACTGCCCATTGTCTAAACGCTCGCTTTGTTCCTCTATTGGCCTAAGTAAACTAGCAGGTACTCACATTTACATTATCCCCACAACCTTCAATATCTTCTAAATATATGCAACTTAGAGTTGATCTTTGGATCTAAAGCAATTGTACTGTTGCATTCAAAATTCGAGGACCTAGTATAGAAATGATATATACATATGCCCATTCAAAAATGCGTGTATATGCATATGAGAGAACAAAAACTACCCCATAAAAATAAAATGTTTAAAGAATCAGAAAATATAAAAATGCTTTCTAAATGGAAATATGATTTGTTATTCTGACAAACAATGAGTTTTTTTTTAGAATTTCTTTGTGAAATGATGAGAAAACCGTAGGGACCTTTAGGCTATCTCTAGGGTATTAACTCACTCCGGCCCTTTCAAGGTAGTGTAGGCTTGTGCCACTTCTTTTGTTTTTCCTTGCTAGATCAATTCTTGTCATGACTCCTTCGTCAACCAACTTCTTGATTTCTTCTATTAACGACCCCAAATTTCTTGGTATCATGCCCCGGGGCCTTAATGTAGAACTTACATGCACTGTATGGATCAAAACTGTGGGCAGATGAGCTGGGCGTAATCTTTATCGGCCCGGAGGTAAGGTACTAACTCTTGACCAGATGAGGCCATATATCCGAGATGGAATACTCCAAATATCTCTAAATATTTACTTGTTCGAGGAATTTTTCTCGGTGATTCAGAGGAATCTATCTGTTTGTCTTCTTCTTTCACGGCCACGCGAACCCTGAAAGTGGTACCCATTTATCTCTGTCTTTCCTTTTGCTCCTAGGCATGTTTGGTCTTTTAAACTTATGTCCAGAGTACATGTTCGATTCTTTCTTCGACTGTCATAAAGTCCTCAAAGCTGGCATTCATTTTCCCGAGCACCTTGTCAAAAAAAGAAATAAGAAAGGTGGCATGGAAGTCACTTTTCTCTTCATCTACGGGAGGCTGCACCTGGGTCGCTAAACACAGACACCTCAAAGTACATTTCTTGAAGCTTTCATCAGGTTTCATCCTTGTACCCTGGAGATACTAATGACTTGGTGCTAGACCCAAAGCATATTTATGGGCCCAAAACGACATTGGCTAAGTCTTCCCACGACTGAACTTGTTCTCTACTCAAACAATTATACCATATCACGGTGGGTCATGCTAGACTGTTGAAGAAGCAGTGGAACAATAATTTATCATTCTCAATGTAGCCCTCCAGAATATGGTCAGGTGAATCTTAGGGCATCTTGTTTCGTCATCATGCGCAAATATGAGAATCTTTGAAATCCGGAGGAATGACTAAATCAGGGTTCAAATAGAGCTTACTTGCATCAAAGGCATCAAACTTCTCTTTTTCTCTCTCTTTTTCTCTTGAGTCCATCTTCTAACTACTCGAATATTGATTTTTGAGTGTGTTCAATTCTTTTATTCAGATAAAACTCTAATTATTCTTTGGATTACCCCTAAAAATTTTATGCAAGGTAATGATAATGTTATGTAAAATATGCCTTGACTGTACAATGTAATGCAATGCAATCCTAAAATATAAACATGAATGCAATAAGGAATTGATTCCAAAAGTGATCCCCATTGAACGACGTTTATTGAGGCCAAAAGGTTTCATTATATCAGATATTAGATATTTATAGTTACTGATAAGCTTCAGTGCCTACTTTCTTAACTTCATCCAGTAGTCTGGTCAACTTGCCTCTGTGGTCCAACACTTGGTCCATGTTCTGACTAAGCCTGCCACCTTGTTGAGCCGCCTTACCTGCTCGGGTAATATCGATTTTCGGGTCTTCATCTATCCCCTGCTTAGTCTTTCGTAGCTTGGAAGTTGTCCCTTTTTTACTTTCCAACTGAAGAGTGTTGGATTGTCATTGCTCTATCGTAAACTTGTTTCCAAAACTCTTGTCAATGGCTAAGTTATTCTATAGCTCATCTTTGGAGACTGTCGTACCTATTCCCAATTTCCTCAAACTTACCTGATAACAGCCTGACTTGATTCTCGCTTGACTAGTTTCTCTTCTTCCAATATTCTGAGTTGTCCTTCAATTGAACAACATCGTTCATCTATTCTTTAAAGGTGACCCAATCTGATATTCTTAAACACTCAGTAGAGCTTCTGGTGATCATTCTGCAAATTCAATTTTATCAAAGTTATCCATCTCTTATCTGAGCTGGCAGAACTCGAAAGAATATCCCTATCCTAGGATGCCCCTATCTCTGATCTTTAAATTTAACTCACTTGAGTGACCCACTTCGGCATTACTTGAACTTTGTCCTAGATATCGATTATTCCTCGACTTTACCCCTCTGGTGTTTGTTAGCTTATTATAGAATTGGGGAACTTCATCTTTGAAACCCAAAATTCTCATCGCGATAAGATCTTGAACTTGTTCCTCAGGGCCCCGCAATCCTCCGTACCGTAACCCAAGCTTTCTAAACAGTAACTGCCTCTAGCACGTGTGTCGTAATCTCTCGAATAAGGCGGTCTCTTCGCTAGAGACTTCACCGAGGTAATAAGGCTCTTCTCGATGAATATTAGGAGTAGTTCGGTGTACCTCACAGGAATCGAGATATACTTCTTTTCATTACTTGTTTCTCGGGTTTCTTCTAGACCGAGCTCTACTTTTTGAAAGCCCGACTCAGACATACCTTCTGTCTGTTTATTGATGCGGATCACAAAAGGGTTTAATTTGTCGTATTTAGCTGGCTTAGAGGTAGAATTCTGACTATCCCGCTTTCTATTCTAATCCTTAATCGGTTCTTCTTTCGGTTCGATGGATCACTTACCTTTTGTCAAAGTCTTCATATGATTCATCACTTATTCCCTCTGTTTCTTTCAACTCTTGCACTTTACTTTGCTTAATACCAGTACCGTGTCTCCTTATCGTGTCTGACTTGAAGTCTTCAGATGGTTCCTCTTCTATTGTCTTCGATCTTGTTTTGGGACAAAACCCTGGATCCGTGCCCTCTAATATCTGACTAGACGACCCTTTGCCAATTAGAACGATTTCTGAGATTTGAGAAACTACTTCGGGAATCAATACCCTATAAATGCGAGAATGCATGCAAATGCGGTGTTGATTCTCGAACAGTCTTTAAAAATCTTTCAATAGAGAAAATTTCTGTTTGCAATAAATTAATAATGAATTACAGGAAACAGTTGGATTTATTCTGGGGACCTTGACTTCGGGAAGCAAAACCTGTGCTCCACGTCTCGACGTCGTCTTCAGGATGATGGATGACTCTGTCTTCTCCTCTTATTCTATTCCATGGACTCGTGACGTCATGATCTTTATTTTTGTGGCTTCTGAAAAGGATATCAAACAATATCTTTTCTTTTGTAGATCTGGGTACGTCTAAACATAGATGGATTCTATCGATCCTAGGGGAGTACTTTAAAACTTTTTGGGGTTTAAATTAAAATTTTCAAGGATCATTTGGTTTAAAAATTCCCCTTTTTTATTATCAAAATTTTTTAACTAACTTAAAAAATAAAACTTTTATGTTTCTTTTTGTTATTATTATTATTCTGAAAGTTTTAGGAGGAAAATGATTCAAAGCAAAATAATATTTTCAAATTTTTTAAAGGAGTTAAATTAAAATCTGAGATTTTTACAAAAGGGTTAAATGTGAAGATTTAAAATTGGGGTTCTGCAGCCCTGACTGAATCTTCTGCGTCTCACGTGATTACTATCGTACCGTCTTCTTTCTCGATTGGTCTTTGCTCGGCCTAACTTGATACTGTAACATTATCGTTTCCGGCAAAGCAGACTTTTTCTATTTTGAAAGCCTTTTAATGAATTGTTCTTAAATCAATACCATGTCATGATATGCAACATGAATGCAAATAAAGGCGTGATTCCGCTGGTAATCACCCTTTCGAACGACTTTCATGGGAACTAAAGGGTCCAGATTACAAAAAGGGTCCACATTACAAAATGATTCCCTATTACAAAAAGTCTTAATTACAAAACAAAGTTCTACACATAAGCCCTAGCTCTATCTCCTAGCTCCTCGATAGCTCTGAGCAACTTGATAAACCTTGGTGCTTCTTCCATGTCCGGGGTTACGAAAGGTCAGAGAGTCGCGACTTTGGTAGCTAAGTCATTCACACACCTTGTAGCTCATTGTATGTCCACCATCAGGGTCTCGTGTGTATATTTTGGCACTACACGCTTGCTCGTCAGATTGTTACATCGGATCTGTTGATCGATCTCTGACCAATGTCGCACGACTGGATCAATACCGTCATTCTTAAGACACCTTTTTTTCATGATGAAAGATTTTCTAATCGGACAAACCACTTGAATCAACGCCTCTATATAACGTGGATGCAATGATAATGCAACAAAAGTATGTGTAAAATAAAAATAAAACACAAAAAGAAATGAGTTAGTGCCGGATAAAAATAATAAATACATAAATAAAAGGACAAATTAAATAAGGTAAACAAACAAAACAACCCTATTTATCCAGTCTAAAACACCTAAGGTTATCCGCATAGCTCCTAATGGGGTGGGTTTCTATGTTCTCTACATGCAGTGTTGGTGCTAGGAGGTACCCGAATTGTCCTTGTTGTCCCCTACTAAGGGTAGCAAGACCCCCCATCATCACCCATTATAGGCTCTTTTCAACCGGGTTCAATTCAGAGGGACCCATTCGCTTATGCCTGCACAAAGGAACGATATCCTTACGAAAGCATAAGATACTCGAGCCCCGAAGGTACTTGCTAGGCCTACACGGGAGAACGATATCTCCACGGGAGAACGATATCTCCACGAAAGCATTAGCGTTTTCCCCACTTAAAAAATAGGTTTATATGCCAAATTTTAAATGCGTTAAAATAAACGCGCACTTATAACCAAATTTTAATTTAATCGTCATTTTAATCCGGAATTTCTAATATTAATAAAGCGGTAATTATTTAAAAAGCTCGACTCACTTTATTTTGTTTGGAAAAACAAAAAAAATCCCCAGCGGAGTAGCCATCTGTAGCGATGTCCGTTTCACTAAAAAACGAGTTTTCGAAGTGTTTGTGGTTGTCTTTCGGGTATTAAAATATTCATTATGTGGGGTTTTAAAAACCGCATTTTATTTACAAATTGGAGTCGCCACCGGCCACTTAGGTAGGCCGAACACCATAAAACCAGAGATTCGAAAACTGTTGGGTTCGGGAGTCGGTTACGGATGGGGAAGGATTAGCACCCCCACACCGCCCAAAATTGGTACTTTAATAATTACCGCTTTATTAATGTTAGATTTTCCGGATTAAAGTGACGATTAAGTTAAGATTAAGTTATAAGTGCGAGTGGATTTTAAAGGCCCAGTTATCCGAGAGTAAACGCCCAACCACTATCACTACACCTGATACTGGCCCCGTTTACGCTTGGATAAAAGGGCACCGCATTGACATTATATATTCCATTATGCAAACTTAGTGAGCAAAATATAAAATATGACAAATAATTTAAATACGATACAAATAAATATTAACATAATAGAATACTAATCTAACATAAATAAAATACTAATCTAAAACATACATACATAAATATTAATCTAACTCATAAATAAAAACAAATTTAACATAAATAAAATGCTAACATTCATAAATATTAATCTAAAACACAAAAATAAAAAACTAATCTAACATAAATAAAATACTAATCTAAAACATAAATTTAAAACATACAAACTAAAAAATAAGAATACAATTTTAAATTAACTAATACTTCATTAAATTATAAAAACTACAATACAAATAAAAATGAGAGAAAATATACCTAACTAGGAGCTCGAATAACGAACCCCGACTGAACCCCACCGAGATCTACCACGACCTCTCTAAAAATATTAACTAGATCGGACCTAAAATAGGACCCCGATCAAACCGGTTAGGACCGAGAGCACTGCCCCCAGTCCTTGGCTACCGAGAGCATAGCTCCCTTATTGGCAGCCACTGCCGATTGCCCATTTTTTTTTTTGCTTTTTAGATTTTTTATATTATTTTATTATTATTTTTTTGACTTTTTATTAATTTTATATTAATATTATTATTATTAAAATAATACTAATAACACTAAAACCCGGTAAAAATGAGTGATTACAACATGCATCATTGACATGCATTCATCGTTGACATGCATTGCATCAAACATTCACCAAAACATGCATGACATCTGCATCATTGATAAATTTGCAGGAGAATGTTCACTTGAACTTTGCAATTTCGATCCTGTACAAGGTTCTTCAATTTTAAGGTATAATGCTTGTAAGACTCATTTGAAATGTTCCTGAAACATTTTCAAAAAATCTTGATCTTTCTCTCTTGAGGAAATTTTCAAAAAAAAAATTTGCTTTTGTGAAACGTTTTCAAACTTTCACAATCACCCCTCGGGGATATTTACTCTTTCAAATCTTGATCCTCATCTCTCGAGGACATTGTTCCAAAAATTGTTTTTGTGAAACATTTTCAAACTTTCACAATCCTCTCTCGTGGATATTTTCAAGAAATCTCGATTCTCCTCTCTCGTGGATATTTTCAAGAAATCTCGATTCTCCTCTCTCGATGACATTTTTCAAAAATCATTTTTGTGAAACATTTTCAAACTTTCACAATCCTCTCTCAAAGATGTTTTCTTTCAAAATAATGACTTAATCTCTTGAGTACACTTTTCTAAATCTCTCTTGAGATACATTCATTTTCAAAGCCTATCTCTAGGACATTTACAAAAATCGTTTTCATGAAATGTTTTCAAACTATTACGATTCTTTCTCGAGAATAATTTTTTCTCAACCCTCATCTCTTGAGGACATTTTTCAAAAATTACTTTTATGAAATGTTGTCAAACCTTCACAGTCCTTTCTCGAGGATGTTTACTTCAAAAAAATGATTTTCCTCTCTTGAGGACACTTTCTCAAATCTCTCTTGAGATATATTTTCTAAACCACAATATGTTTTTAAGATCGTTTCTCTTGAAACACTTTTTGTCTTCCTGAGATCGTTTCTCTTGAAACAACTTTGTCTCCCTTGAGACCATTTACCTCGAAACACAACTTTTTCTCCCTTGAGATTGTTTCTCTTGAAACACACTTTGTCTCCCTTGAGGCCGTTTCCCTTGAAACACAATATTGTCTCCCTTGAGACCATTTCTTTGGAAATTCATTTTGATTCCCTTGGGTTCATTTTCCTTGAAACACAATATTGTCTCTCTTGAGAAAATTTCCCTTGAGGTCATTTTCCTTAAAACACAATATTGTCTCCCTTGAGAACATTTCCCTTGATATACATTTTGATTCTCTTGAGGTTGTTTCCTTCGAAACTCAACTTTATCACTTTTGAGATTGTTTCTCTTGAGACATAAATTTGTCTCCCTTGAGACAAACATCTATTGTTGAGATAAAATTTGAGCATTTATTGGGGATATTTCAACTTTCCCTTGAGACATTCAAGGATAAATGCATTCTTTGCACATTGATTGTCAAACAGGTACGAGTAGAACCTCGTCTCAAGCAAGAATGAACAATTCTACATCGAATCCTGCTTCAAACACAAATGATTGTATCACCAAGCCTCCAAGGTGGAGTGCCACCATTTACCTCCAAGATGGAGAGCCATCATCAAACCTCCAAGAGGGAGTGTCATCATTTGCCTCCACGAGGGAGTGCTACCATTTGCCTCTAAGAGAGTGTGCCTTAATTCACCTCCAAGACGGAGTGCCACCATTTGCCTCCAAGAGGGAGTGTCACCATTTTCCTTCAAGATGAAGTGCCACCATTTACCTCTAAGACGGAGTGCCACAATTCGCTTCCAAGACGGAGTGCCATCATTCGCCTCCAAGACGGAGTGCTATTATTCGCCTCCAAGACAGAGTGCCACTTCTCGCCTCCAAGATGGAGTGTCACCATTCGCCTCTAAAACAGAGTGTCACAATTCGCCTCCAAGACGAAGTGCCACTTCTCGCCTCCAAGATAGAGTGCCACCATTCGCCTTCAAGACAAGTGCCACCATTTGCCTCTAAGATGGAGTGCCACTATTCGCCTCCAAGACAGAGTGCTACCATCTACCTCCAAGATGGAGTGCCACCAAACCTCCAAGACGGAGTGTCATTATCACAAGTTCCACATTCGCTAGACATATTTGATGTTTTTAGTCTTGGCTCTATTCCTCTCGTTCGAGCAATGAGTAAATAGGGGCACTGTAAGCATCAATTTTGTATGGGCCTATTCATTTGGCCCATAACCAATTACACCCAAAATCAAACAAAACCCAAATAAAAAATAAAAAATAATAAAAATATAAAATTCATAATTTCCTAAACTTGCATGGGAGTTCCCCACTTGTGCATGTTTCTCTTCCCTATCTTCCCTAAACTTGCGCACCACTCACATCCAACTATCAACCATCTTTGGCCTATAAATTATCGTGAATATATGAATATAGGGGTGGTCACAATTAACGGAAGAGAAATCTAAGATGTGGTCACGAGAGCAACGGGAAGAACCTAAAAGAGTGACAAGAAAGGTGGTCACGGTTAATAGAAGATAAATCTAGGGGGTGGTCACGAGAGCAACGGGGAGAACCTAAAAGAGTGATAAAAGCAAAAGACAAAACTTGAAAGAGTGACAAAAAAGGTGGTCACAGATAATAGAGGGAAGAGTAAATGAAAGATGGGGATTTAGCTAAAAAGCGGGAAAATGAAAGCAAGAAATGGCCACTTGGCCATGGCTCAAGCCAAAACAACAGTGCTACTAAGCACCGTTCATCACTACCCTCTCTCGAAGTGCTATCCCACTATTGTTGCTTATATGACGAGCATTATCGAGGCCTCTTGGTCACCATCCTAATGCCACTGCCACGACCACTCTTCCTCTGACCCAAACATCACAAATCCAAACAATTGGTCTCTCTAAACAGAGAATTACCCTACAAATCACTACTAGAAGCTTAATCTTACCAAGTGCCTACATGCAACAATTGATTTGAAACTTAACTCGGATCATAAACCGAGACCTAAGACCTATATCTCTGCTCAACACCATCATCAAACACAACATCCACCATTAGCAGCGGCCAAGAGAACAACACAGACAAACCAAAAAGTAAAAATCGAGATGTGGAGTGCCTTAACCTTTCGAACGGGTTCATGACGTTTGATGAGTCCATTGGCCAAACGGAACAGTGAGGAGCTTCATTGTGCGCCAAGAAAACGCATATCCCAAAATCGTGATGATCCAACGGTGAACGACGTAGATCTGACGACTTAAGAGTTTGACACTTTGGTTTAGTTTCATGAGTTTCACACATGCTTTTATCATATCCAAGCTTGTAAAGAGCAAGAAGGTGGAGAGACGAGTACATTGGTGATTTCAAACGCCAAAAGAACTACTAGAAGCGGTGGTCAGCAACGACGAGGTGCGGCTGCTGTGGTGAGAAGTCGACATCTGGGTTTCTAAATTGAGAAAGAGAATGTTTTGTGTGGAACACACAATGAACTAAAAAAGAGGAAGAAAACCGGTTGATGCCTAGCCCTATAACAGTATTGTATGGCCCCAAATAGAACATCAATTGGGAAGTCCAATCCTATTTGTCGTTTATTGCAAAGTTTGGGCCTTGGGGACTCACGTTCCTATGCGTTTAATTTGCATAGTCCGCTTAATGTTTTTCTTTGCTACTCTCTTGTCCTCTTCGATATATCTATTCTATGTTTTAAAATTGTCCCACTTAAAATATTTTATTAAAAAAATTAATAATTTTTAAAAGGCATATTTCCCTTTATATCCCTTTTTAGTTTTCTAACAAAACAAAATTCAAAATTTCAAGAATAAAATTGTCGTTTCAATTATTTTACATCATATTTCTTACATAATTTTTTTCATAAAACTACGTGAAAAGTCAACAATGGACGTTTTAAATAGGACGGAGGGAGTATTATAATTACTATTTGTATATGTGCTATATTTTTTTTTTATCATTTTTGCACATTATTACAATTTATTATTATTTTTATTATTAACTATATCATTCATTTAATTATTATCGCTAATATTTTATTTTTTTCTTACAAAGTCATTTTTCGGAAGACATATTTTTATTTACATTTTTGACTAGCACATTTTTCTCGAGACAACACAACCCCTTTTAGGTACTAATTTTGGGCACCGTGTGAGTGCTCTAACCTTTCACACGTGTAACCGACTCCCGAACCAAACTATAACTTTGGTTCAGACGCAGATCAATTTTATAGGTTTTTGATCGTATCTAACCTAAAACAATCGATGACGACTCTAAACATTTGATGAACTTTTGAAGACCCTACCAATTTTGACCCGGACAAAAATAACGTTTACAATGACTAAAATTAAACGTCCCAAAACTAAAAGGGTTCGCCCACAATAAAAAAAATTGCCAATGATGGAAGGCAAGTAAAAAGGCAAGTACAGCGAGTAAGGATTGGTTGGTATCCAGAAAGGCAAGTAAAAAGGTATTCCAATGATGGCTTTGATTAAAGTTTTAGGGGTAAAGGTGAAACAAAATTTACAGAGAACCCAAGACCAAATCAAACAACTCCCTGGAAAACCAATCTCCCTGCTCCTGCTCCTGCTCCTGCTCCTGCTGTTGAAACAAATTTATCAGCTCTAGCCCCATCCCCCATTGTTCTCCGTATTATATTTTGTCCATTGGCAATCTCAGATTAAACCACAAAACAAAACCCAACCCGTATAACACCTCGGGTTTAACTTAATTCTTCTGGCCTACGGAGCAATGGCAACAACACTGTTTCTGCACCACTCCTCTCTATTTTCTTTCTCTTCATTTACTCACAGCCGCCCTTTAATTAAACTCCTCGATTCTACCCCAACAATTGTCCCTTTCTCAAACCACGGTCGTTTCAAGCTTCTTTCAGTTGATTGAGTGTTTGATAAATCGAGTTGATTTATCGGAGTCCGAGGCGGAGTCGTCTCTTGAATTTTTGTTAACCGAAGATAACAAGGCTCTGATTAGTGCTTTCCTTGTTTTGTTGAGAGCCAAAGGCGAGACTTTTGAAGAAGTAAGTTCCTTATTAACACATTCCTTGGCCTTCTAAAGAAAATTAAGTGATTTACGTGCAAACGGTTCATTCCCCCTTTCTATTTGAATGGGGCGTTGATCTGAGTAAAAAGACCGGCAGTGGCCTCTGATATTGGTTTTTTTGTATAGGTTGTGGGGTTGGCGATGGCAATGTTAAAACATGCTTTAAAGGTAGAAGGGTCAAATGATGCGGTTGACATTGTTGGAACGGGTGGTGACGGAGCAAACACTGTGAACATTTCAACAGGTGCCTCAATATTGGCCGCTGCTTGTGGTGCAAAAGTTGCCAAGGTCACTCACAATCCCGCAATTTAAAACTATTTTCTTTTTCTTTATAATTGTTGGCACATGGATGCAACATATATTGTCCTGCTTTCACTGTCACATACTAAATGTTTGATTGTCTGTGCTGCAGCAAGGGAACCGATCAAGTTCTTCTGCCTGTGGCAGTGCTGATGTATTAGAAGCTTTGGGGATAGTTATTGATTTGAATCCTGAGGTTGGTACATTGTGAACCCAGCATTTATAGTTGCATTTATGGTATTGTGATGCTAGTATTCGTCTTCCATATGTGTATAGGTCACATGGAAGCCTTTTATAGCGTGCCATTTTATGATCATTGGAGGGACATTTTTTCCCATTCTTTTTTTGTCATTAGTTCAACGTAAATGGCATTTCCCCCTGGTGAGTAGTATCAGTATGCCTCCCATACCAACCTACTAGGTGCTTAAGTAAAGCTCAATTATGCACTTTTTAGCAGCTAAAGAACAAATCTATTTAGCATCTTGCCGGGAATTGTTAAAAGCTCTTCCATGAGTACTACGTTTTTCTATACAATGCTTGTCAGGTTATTGTGTGGAAAGTGTTGAATATTTTGGTTTCTTAATTAATTTGAAAAAAAGTAATGCTAGTATTTTGGGGTTGCAAACTTCACTTAGTTGCTGTAGTAACAATTGTCAGTACTCAACAGATGGAAAACCCTGTTAGATCTGATATAGAATTATATTAGAATCCCAATACCCCACACTGTTGCTTAAACTTGTACCTAACTACATGTTGCTGCTTTTTGCCTTCTCAAAATATTTAATAGAACAACATGCATGTTTTTAATATATTTGCAAAAAGAGCTCATTCTACATGATATGTAAGGCTTTCAGTTTGAATTCTGTTTGTTCTTCTGTGAAATGGAAATGCGTTTTTATAGACTAAGCCTTGCCTTCAATCTTTTTGTTTTACATTCTTTATGGCCTGCTGCTGAGTGCTCGCATCAGAATTTAGGAAGACTTCCATTCCTATTCAGTAACACAACATACATATCATAACTTTTACATAAGTACCATCTATTACTTGTATCAGAACTTTATGTAGAAAATAGGGTTAGAGAAGTTTTTCTACTCTTATTATTATGATTTACAGAAAAATAAAGTCTACTTATAGACTTTTACAAGGAGTTTTACATTGAGTAGAATTCTCTCGGCTAAGACTCTTATCCCTTATATGGATAGAGTTAGACTCTAACTAAACTACTTAGTTAGGATAGACTTACAACTCTTCTAAACTACTTAGTTCGAATTGACTTACAACTCTTATTACTTACATATTAACCTACACTTTACATGGGCTTCAATAATTTACATCATGACATTATTCGTGAATATATCATATATTACTTATTTTGCATGTTATCCTTGCTGTAATTTTTTTTTGTATGTTATCTGCAACTATATGCAAGTGGAAAGTAAAAGCATTAAGTAGCTGGCCCACTAAATTAAATGAATGTAAATTGTGTACCAAATATCATCATAAATATAAACCTTTACTAATACTGTTGTGGCATTAATCCATTCTTCCCCTTTTTCTCATTTTCTTAAAGGGAATTGTGAGCTGTGTGAATAAAGCAGGAATTGGTTTCATGATGTCACCAAAGTATCACCCAGCAATGAAGATTGTGAGCCCTGTAAGAAAGAAGCTAAAAGTTAAAACCGTGTTCAATATACTGGGCCCATGTTGAACCCTGCAAGAGTACCTTTCGCTGTTGTTGGTGTTTACCATGAAGATCTAGTAAGTTTTCTTAGTGCCTTAACAGCACTCATAAAAGTATCTCTTTTGCCCTCTCCTTGCAGCCTAAGAAAGTAAAGATTTCCAGAATCTTGATTTTTTTAGTTACCAAAATAATCCTTTTTATTTTCTTTTAAAGTTAGCATCTATACTTCAAGTGACACCAACTCATCACAAAAGTTACATAGAAGTCGAATTCACTGAAAAACTCCTTACTTAAAAATCCACTTTCTTATTTTTTTAATTAAGTTCTTGAATATAACAATTTTTTGGGGGAAAAGTAGATTTTCATGCATAGAGTGGGTATAGTAAATTGAAGTTATTAATAATTTCATTGATTTTTTCCTCAGTTGTTTCCACTATGATTTCATATCTTCTACTTATGGATATGGTGATGCTATCAACCTTGTTCCATTTGGACAAAATGACTCCATTTCCATTGCAAACCTGCAACATTTCATTCAGGTTCTATTAAACAGACTTTCTTTACTACACTTCCCTGACCTAATTTTCAAAACGGGCCTTCTCCTGCATTTTGTGTCCCCGAATTGTGATGCAATTGCTGGATTTAGAGGTACTATGTGGATAGATTCAAGGCTTTGGTGTCAGCTGCCATCTCTGCTTGCTTGAACATATTTTTGGTCGAACCTTGGCTAACATATCTTTCTTTTGACAAATCCTCGATTCATATCCGTTATAAGTGAAACTAGTAGTTGCCTATTTCCCTTGGTCATGTTCAAAGGTTCTTTGTCAATATTAAAATATGTTGGGATTTGTAAATCTTCCACTAAATGATATATCGATAACATTTGAATAGCTCATTTTAGGTTCTTAGAACAATGTAGTTTTCAGTCATGCAGACCTGATGAAGATATATCTTGATTTTGCAATTAGTACCATGTCATGTTTTTTTTTCCTGATCAATATTTGATTAAAAATACATGTAAAATTGAGGGTTCAATCTCTAACATTCCTCCTATTATATTTGGAAAACGTATTCCAATATTTATGACTTTTTAGTTGCCACAACTTTTGTGTTTCAACAACAATCTCTTTCATTTTCAGGCTGAAGAACTCCTGTACAATATATCAACTCTCTAACTTTCAATAGCAAAACTTACTTTCCTATATTTGTTCAACAAAAAACAATGAATAGAAGTTAGATTGCAAACTGAAAATACTAAGGGAGAAATATACGAGAATAACTTCTTGAAGAAATTGAGCTCTCATGCTGAAAATTAATAAAAGCTTTGGAAGGAGAAGAAAGATGTCATTTGAAAATTTTAGGGTTTCTACCCTATGATGATGAAGGGTAAAGGGAAATGAGGGGCTCAAACTCTTCCAAAACGCATTTATTTAATCGACCATGGAACCTTGAGATCACATATAAATCCCACCTTCTGTTGCAGTAGGTTTTGTAATCATGATTATGTCACTAACCTTCCTGAAAATAAAAGTAATTTCCAATACATGTGATCTTCTGTTTAACTAACCTTCCTAAAAATAAAAGTAATTTCCAATACATGTGATCTTCTGTTTAACTATCTTTCTTGCACAAAAGAATTAGACATGATAAAACATTTGCATTTCTATGTAATTTGATAGTTTTCTCCTTTAATTCAATACTGAGATGAGTTCTAAGTGTTTGAAATAGGTCCTCAAAATGGCTAAAGCGCTACAACGGTTCGGCATGAAAAGAGCATTAGTTGTGCACTCGGAGGGTTTAGATGAAATGAGTCCCCTTGGTAAGCTTCATTCCTTGCTCCTTTCCTTGGCACTCTCATCAGACCATGTTGTCTTGACTCTAAATCATTATAATCTCACAACATAATGTATACAGGGCCTGGGCAAGTCCTTGATGTCACTCCAGAAAAGATTGAGAAGTTTAGGTTTGATCCATGTAAGATCTCGTCTGTAATTCATTATATAGATTAATTTTACCCTCAAAGTTAGATGTACATATTGAATGGCAGAAAATGATTTTAAAACTGCTGTATTTTTTACATAAATATTTGGACAGTGGAATTTGGCATTCCTCGTGTACTCTAGAGGACCTGCGAGGTGGTGGGAAGGAGTACAATGCGGATGTGCTGAAGCGTATTCTATCAGGGGAGAAAGGGCCCATTGCAGATGCACTTGTAAACCACTTGTTATCCTTGTTATTGTTAGTATTTGTTTGTGCTGGATAATTAAAAGCTTTGAAATGGATTCTGATACAATACCAAAAAATGTCAGATCCTGAATGCAGCAGCAGCTCTTCTGGTGAGTGGGCATGTGAAATCACTCTCTGAAGGGGTAGCTTTGGCTCGTGAGACACAAATAGCAGGGAAAGCTCTCAAGACGCTTGATGCATTGACATCTCAAATGTAAGTCAAACTCAAACAAAAACCATGTTCTCTCCGTTGTGTTGTTGTGTTTCACTACTCACCACTCACTACTCACTACTCACATCTTCTCTTCTTCAATGCAGAACGTCAAAGTAGAAGAAAGCTCTTGAAACTTTGGGTCCACATTCAACACAAAGGTCTAAATGCTGGAGTTATTTTTAATTAAAACCAGCTGCTGAGCCTGAGGGACTTGATTTATAATACCAGAAAGAAATTGGCTGCAAGGTTTTTGGCTTCCGTCCTGTTTTTTTTATTTTATTGTTTTGATTGTTGTTCAGATTTTTCTTTTCATAGTTATATCTATGGTGATTAACTGTAATAAAAATAAAGTTACCCAAATTAAACAGAACCCAATTTATAGTAGCATTTTCAGTCACAGAAATTTTGGGTCGGGATTGCAAGAACCATAGGAGATCATCATTTTTCACCAGTTTAGGTCGAGTTACCATTTATCTATGACTTTATAAACATGTTATTTGTCTGGTATGGAAAGAAGACTGCTATTTACATCTCATATTTATTTATTTTAATATATTTTCAATTTTGGTTGACGGTAATGGCACCAGCATGGATTAAAAACCTGATTGCTTCCATTCAACAGCTGCAAAATCGGTAAAATACAAAAAGAAACTGTTGAAAATCGTTTCATGGCTGTATTTTTCTCATTCCAACAAAATTTGGTTTTATAACTTGGTTTATTTTTAGCATTTGGATCAAAATGATGTTTCGATTTACTTTTTGTAAATCACATGTTATCACTTATTTCACATTGTTTTTAAAATTCTAACGTTAAATTTATTCAAAAACCTATATCACGTCGAGAAAATTTATCACATGTTTTTAAAACTCAAACGTTAAATTTATCAATATTATTCACACATTTAATTTTACACAATGTAAGAGTTTTTAAGTCTTTCATAATTGAATGAGTGAAAGGAAAAAAATTACTCCTAATGAGTCTAAAATCTACAACTTAGGGGAGATTGTTGATTGTATAAAGGGATTCTTTTACATACCAATTTAAAACGAAAAAAGATATTATGAACCATATTCTTGAATTTTTGGTTCACCACTGAAGTTATTATCATCATTGTTACCATAAAATATAATTATATAATAACGATCCAATAGTGTAAATTGATTGAGTCTTACACATTTCTATATGTTTTTCTATCATCGATATTTTAACAATACAATTGTTGAATTTTATGTTTTATTACGTGGATCATACATGTCAAGTTTTTTTGTTGTCCTCCCTGTTTCTCAGGCTTTTGTCCTGACTAATCCAAACCGATCCGTGTCCTACAATTGACTTTGGTGGATGAATCTCCCAACGAAAATTTGTTGCATACACAAAATCTCGAACTCGAGACCTGCTTAAGCAATACCAAGTACCTATGTTGGTATCATACATTTCAAGTTTTAAGTAAATAAAAAATATTAACTATTTATTTTGTAAAATAATTTCTAATTTAAATATATATCAATAAAGACATTATTTTTTATTGACAAAAATAAGATATAGGATTGATTCAAAATATACATACATAATAATACAATTATATCAATAAATTTAACAATTAAATTAGTAAAATATCAATTTAAAAAAAAAACTTACGAAAATGTCTAAAACTATACAGTACATTATCTCTCACTAATATAAAAAAAAATTTACGAAAATGTCTAACGAAAATATACTAAAACACTATTAAATTTTTTAATAAAGATTAAAAATCTTAGAGACTAGACTTATAATTAAAATTATTTTAAAAAAATTAAAAATTAAATTTAATAAACATTTTATATTTATTTATAATATTTTCAATTGATATATCCTAAAATCTCCTTAATATCAAAAACTCTAAACCCTACTACCATGCGGATTAATAGCAACGTTCCAATAAAGATTAAAAAATTAGATTTAATATGATTGCTTTTATATTATATATGTAATAATCATCGTTACTATGTATATAGTGTTTCACATTTTAAAATACACATTTGGCGAATAAATAAAGGCAGAAATTTGGAAATGTCCAACTCTTGATGGCCACGCAACTCCATTGACGGACTTGGTCCCCAAGAAACGCTTTTATTATTTTCCTTAATGGACCAAAGAATACGTTATGGATGGATGCAAACGCAAACTTTTCTTCAAATTACAGTTGTCTTCTTGCCTAACTCAACTCATGCAACATGCTATTAGTAATTTAGTATTAATTCAAACCCTCCCAACTAATCAGCACTACAAATTTGAACCCAAACAAAATTCCTGTAATATATATAAAACCCTCCTTAAACCCTACAAATTAACAATACCTAACAACCATTGTTTTATTAACCTTGAAGTCTTGGCGATGATGATGAGTCGTGGTTGCACCAGGTTAGCCAGCTCCATCAGCCCACGATACTTGTCCACAGCAACAACATGGAGGACCCTATCCTTATCCAACGACATTGTTAGTGACTGCATCAAGGCTCCCGCTGCTGGCGTGCGCTGCAAGAGCACTGTGGCCCTGGGTGGTGACAAACAACAGGAGGAGAAGCGTATCGTCAGTTATTGGGGCTTGGAACCAACTAGGGTGTCCAAAGAGGACGGTGCCCCATGGAAGTGGACCTGCTTTAGGGTACTCCATTTCTTCCTTTCCATTAATTCAGTAAGTTGATCTTGTTGGATCGACCTTTTTTTTTTAATTGGATTTTTGCAGCCATGGGAGGCATACTCGGCAGACTTGTCAATAGATCTGAAGAAGCATCACGCTCCAGCCACTCTGCTGGACAAAATGGCTTATTGGACTGTCAAAGCTCTTAGATGGCCCACAGATCTCTTCTTTCAAGTATTTTTCTTGTCTAAATACTGTTACTATTGTTTCAGATAATTTTTCACCTAGTACGTACTTATGTTCGAATATATTGCTTCCTAATTTGACTGGTACAGAGGAGATATGGTTGCCGTGCAATGATGCTGGAGACAGTGGCAGCAGTGCCAGGGATGGTGGGAGGAATGCTGCTGCACTGCAAGTCCTTGAGGAGATTTGAGCACAGTGGAGGTTGGATCAAAGCACTGCTGGAAGAGGCTGAGAATGAGCGTATGCACCTCATGACGTTCATGGAGGTGTCTGACCCTAGATGGTACGAGCGCGCCCTTGTGTTTGCTGTCCAGGGTGTTTTCTTCAATGCCTACTTTTTGGGCTACATTATTTCACCTAAATTCGCCCATCGAGTTGTGGGCTACCTTGAGGAGGAAGCGATTCACTCTTACACCGAGTTCCTCAAGGAGTTGGACAACGGTAACATAGAGAACGTCCCTGCTCCATCCATTGCTATTGATTATTGGCGGTTGCCCCCGAACTCCACTCTGCGAGATGTTGTTTTGGCTGTGCGGGCAGATGAGGCACATCACCGTGATGTTAACCACTTTGCATCTGATATACATTATCAGGGACGCCAGCTGAAGGAAGCTCCTGCTCCCCTTGGTTATCACTGAAAACCGGCATTGCCCTATATTCCTTTTCTTCAGTCAGTACTACTTCTTTTATTAATTTAAGACAGGTAAATCAATAAGAACCATTTTGTAAGTAACAGCAAAATCTTCTTAATTTCTCATAAAGTAATCAGGACAAAATTTATACAAAAAATGCAGTGATTATACATGTATAGATGTTTTCTCATGGATAAAATTATGTTAATTTATGATATTCATCAAATTAATCAAACTATGGAAATTTTTAATTATACAAAATGCAGTGATTATACATGTATAGATGTTTTGGAAGACCTTTGTCATGGAGAAAATTATGTTAATGTTATGATATTCATAAAATAAAATAATATCCTTACAAGTATATTCAATTCTCATATAATTTAAAAGACCAATAGAATAGTTTGAAGAGTGGGGTTGTCTGAGCTATGCATTCAAGTGGTGAAGTCAAGTTCTGTTACATTTTTGGGTTTTGGGGATGAATAGGCATCATTTGGACGAAAAAATGGCTTCTAAATCTTTGTACAGTCCTTTTGATTTTGACTTCGGTTTGAACTCTGAATGGGAATCTACAGATGAGCTCCCACTCCTTTTGTCCCCCAAAGCCCACTCCATTTGGTTTGGCTACTCGAAGGATCAGTTGGAGCATTGCTTCCATCTTTACTAAAGCTAGCCTTCGCCATTTCCCTTAGTTGCTTCGTCCACGGTCTCTCCAATGTCTCTGAAGTGCTCTTGTTGCTATCACCAGGAAAACCTGTCGTTTCCAGGCATCGAAATACTGGGAATTTGCTTTCAAAGCTTTTCATAAGTTTCTGAGGGATGAAATATAGGAGAAATCCAATTGAAGCTATTTTTAAACCTGTGAAGAAAGAGTTCTCAGCAGTGTCTAGTTGCTTTGTTTGTTCATACAAAGCATACGCTTCACCAATCATTTGTGCCATGAACCCGACTAGGAATAATATAAGCATGAAGATCCCGATTGTAGTCGAAGATTCCTTCTCCAATAGAACAAGACAAGTAGCAAACATGCCCACTTCACAGCAAAGAGAGATAATTTCAACCAACTGTACCCTTTTCTTGATGAAAGGCTTCTTAAGAACAAGGAAGAATAGCTGAAAAGAGGTTATGCATAGCAAGAGAATTATTGGAGTCTTAGACCAGCTGTTATCCAAGTAGGCACCTACCATAACTCCCAGTGTAACCCTTTTCATAGATTCTAACAAGGTATAGTATATTCTGAGTATTCCGAACAACTTCTGAATAAAAGGTGCTTCAGCATCCTCTGTTTCATCATCTGAAGGAATGATACGGTTACCTGGCCTGCTGCTGCTGAGACTGCTACAAGATATTTGTGAAACCATATATTTTGGAGGACCTCTTAAATCTTCGAATAGGGGGCCTAACATGGTTAGATAAATAGAGGTGGCTTCATTTTTCCAAGTCCACTGCCCTCTTTTACCCGGACCAAGAGTAACTCGGATGAGCTCTTGGTACCAGTGAAATTGCTGGCCTTCTTGGTGGACTTCCTTGTACAGAAGCAGCTTTCCAAATGTAATTCCAACCGACAGGAACAAAAATAACGTCAGCAGAACGAAAGCCACAACACCTAGAAACAGAATGCCAACTACAACTCCTGATGGTGTTCCTCCTTTAATCATAAAAGTTAACAAAATGAGTGACTGAGTAACCTACCAATATGTAAACAAAACCAGTGCAAACCGGTGCTGCTCCTACAGGATTCTATTTTAGGAAACAAGGATTTCTAGATACAGGATTTTCCAGGTCAGTATCAAAGGAAAATAGAAGTTTCTCAAGATAGAATGCCACAATGCAGAAAGATGAAATAGACACTATTATGGACACTTGAAGTCGACATGCAGTAAAGGATACGAAACAAATAGCAAAAATAAAGCTATGTAACAGTTGAGGGAAAGTTTTTCATGATGATCCATGAATTTTTAGGGAAGTTTTTAATTGTTTAAGATACCTGCAACTACAGCAGCGGAGGCCTGGCAGATACAAGGTAGTGCAAGAATTACGAGAAATATCTCGAATCTAGGAAATATGAGCGCCCCATAACTCCTCTGCTTTTCTGCATCTATCTTCTTGTACTTGAGAATGAGAAAGAGAAAAGCATGCAACAGTATCAAGCTGCCACCAATTACAGCTAACCAGAACAAGCTTCTATCAAAGTTCCTCCACCTGCTCGGATGGGATAAACAAAATAAATCATCAATATATATTGTTAGTACTTTAGTGAGAGAGAAGGCAAAAGAATCTTCCTAAACCACCTAATGAGAAGGCAAGGCATGGCATGGATTGTTTTAAGTACATATATCCATAATTGGCCATTGCTAACAGGATCGGCAAAATGGCACTTTTGAATCCTATAATCTTTCTAAAGCATGTGATTTCTGACTTTGGAGTTTCAATTTTACAGTTTGTCTACTTTTTTGCAGCTATTGACAGTCAAGTAGAATATTCTAAGCTTTGTTGTTTTGAAAAGATCCATTTACAAATGAAAACTTTGTTGAACACACAACAGAAAGTATGCTAACAACTTACCCATTTGAATGCAGCGTGTCCGAAATATATTCTGCTTCTGGTATGATGCTTTGGCTCTGCTCAAATAAACACACATTTGTTACTTGAAGGCATTAACCTATGATATTTTATGATGAGAAAAATACCAAGTGATTTCTGACCTCAAAAAATGATCTATATTCAATTGGAACAAGTGGTGAACCGTATACCGCAGCTGCTATTTTGAAGTCATCTTTTTTTGGTTGAAAAGTATGGGAGATTTCCCTATCATATGCTCGGGAAAGGAAAGAATTTGAAGTTCCGCTGGGGCTTGAACCCATCATGACTGGCTGAACATGCCCAGTTTCCCATGGGAGACTAAAATAAGGAATGCTCCACTCTAAACTCCTTGCAAATTCATAATACTCTACCGGCAATGTTACTGGTAACCACCTAATCAGTGCAAAAACCTGAATGTGGCATGCACTTCTCTGTAGAAAAGAAAAACGCAAGGATTGAATTGTTTGTCACTTTTTGTTTTATGTACTGTTGCTTTGATAATTACAAGAAAGCATCGATATTCTACTCCACAATCTATATATGAAATTGTTTGTTGGTCTAGGACTTATGAAGCTTAAAATATTGACAAATGACTGGTCGAAATTTTGAAGTGTTTTGTCGGCATGAAATCTTATGTATTGTCAAGGAAAATAGAAGGAAAGGTAACTGAGTAGTGAGTACATTTGCTTTTTTAGTATGGTATATATCATTATGCGTCATGGTGAGATTATGTGGCATGTGGAGATGATATATTTTAAAATCATAACAAAGAGAAAACAAGTACATTGCTTAAAATCAAAGTGGATAAACAGAAAAAAGAGTTGAGAAGTGACAGGAATCTTACAAAGAGAATCCTTGCTGGGTCAGATGAAAAAGACGAAGATGGTCTTGAAAATGCCCCGACAGATTGAAGGCTTGCAGTCGACATGGTCAGAGGCCCCGCAGTGAAACAGGTCACCAAAAAAACAGCAGTTACAAAGATGGAAATCACAGAAGAGATTACAGGTATAGTATCTGCATAAAGTTCGGATAACAGACGTTGAATTAGAGAGACAAAAAAGGGTTAGCCACAACAAACTCATGAATGTAGATTTTCAGATTGATTGAGTTAATAATAAGCAAAGATTAAGAGGAAAAAAGTTCCTACAATGCCTCACTCGAAGAACATTAGATGCCAAATTCTTATTTCCAGCAACATCCCCAGTTACATTCTCAGGGACACTAACAGAAACAACATCATCATCTGCGTGTATTTCTGCAGCATATATGCTTCTACTAATTTCATGGAAGCTGGAATGTGTCAAAAGCAAGGAAAACAAGTTAGTTCTTTGAGGATAACTCATTCTGAGCATATTTTCTATTTCAATTTCCTTCAATAACATGCAAGAAGAAAACACAAGTACATATTTCTTGACTTATTTCTTTCTAAACTGTCCCTAATTTCACTGCAAAAACTAGAGCATAAAGGTTGGTAATTACTTGCCTCCGCAATCGCCCTCCAGTGATGGATATCAACGACGAATTAAAATAAAAAACAGGCTTCTTGAACTTTATCGAAATTGGGATGCTGTCTTCTCGTGTCCTCATATGAGATGTTGTGCTTAATCTAACTGCGGTCCTCTGACAATCTAAATATCACATCTAATCAGTGTTCACAGATAATGTTATTAACTCCATGAAATAGAGAAAACTGTTCTTACTCAAGAGAATACTGGAAAAATGGAAGTAAATTGTATCCTCTATGGAATATTAAATTTCTTTAAAATTTTATTTTAGAAAAGTAACTCGTACCATAAAGGAAAGTAACAGGTGCAACTGGAGAAACCGGAGTCCCTTGTCTGCTTATTGTAGAACTTGCATTGAGGCTTATTGTTATTATAGATATATTAGATATATTAGCAACCTGAAAGGAAACAATGAAATGAATAGTGAAGTGTCAAAGAAATCATGAGGTAAGGGAACTTTAGAACCGACTTACTGACCATAAAGCCGAATCTGCGATTCCCATGATGTTCTCCAATAATAGGAAGAAGTTTACCCTGACTAATGCTCAGAGAACTTAAAATCTCGGTGGATGAATTGAGAATAGGCGCTGAGAAGTATAGGTACACCTTTAGGTTATTATAATTATTAGTTGCCTGCACTGTCCTAACTTCACTTTGTAGTTGAAGCAATTTCTCAGGAACATGAACCCTCAGGTCAACAAATACACTTCTTCTATCTGTGAAACACAATCAGCCACAAGCATGAAGTTAGGAGTTAGAAAATGTAAACATTTCATGAATGGGTAACTGAAAGTTTGAAACAGAGAATAAATTTGAAGGAAAGAAGAAAGTACTCACCATAATGCACATAGAAAGTTGAATTTGGTGATCTAGTAAATGAGTTCCCTGAAGGGTCAGCACAAAACCCCCTATCCATTACCAATACCAATCCTCCATACTGAGAAGCAGATGATATGCTCACAAAAAGCAAATACTTGAGGTTCGGCTCCAGAATGGTGAGTGATGATGGTACAACTTCGCCAGCACCATAAACCAGCAACTGCCAGAATTTGGTTATGCATAAATTGACAGAATAGACTCACGACTGCTCGATAAGAAGAAAAAATCATATCCTATCCTTGGTCATTTAAAGAATTAATTGACAAGGAAATTCATTAAATACACATCAGAAAGTCACAATAACCTTGTGAACATTCATTGCTGTTGATCAGTTGGTAAACAGATGAACAACGCAAGCAAATGTAGGTAACACATATAGAAAAAATCAACATAATTTAGAAGTTTAAAAAGTTAAAGGCCATCTACTCACGTTGCAATCATTGACAGACGAACATCTAAAACCTCTGCCGCCGGAACAAGATTCAGTGAAAGAAATATTTACAGAAACGTTTAGAGCATTTGTGAAAGGTGTTGGTGAGGTTATATATGCTGTGGGAGGGACAGTATCTGCAAAAATTAAGTTACAGTTGAACTTAGTGAAGGATACTATAATTATTCAAGATAGGTTGAATTGAACAATCTACATATACACAAACAGAGCATTTGTATGCATTGTGAGAAAAAAGGAAGGAAGGTGATTACAACTTATAAAGAATAAAGGAAGGTTTCTTTACCAACAGTCCAATTATAGCTAGAGCAGGCAGGTCCTTGAGAGCCATTTATGCAGACCCCAAATGAGTGGTTGCCATCTAGAAAACCTGTGTACAAAATCTTTCTAGCTCTACAATCCGAAGCAGAGCCATAATCCAGCTGCATGCATGGGGTCACATGAAAGGAATTTGCTTTAGGAAAACGGATTCCTGGGGGAAAATTGTGCGAAAATGAGAGCTAAGAAAAAGTAGAAATCGTTGTGAGTAACAAGCTAACCTTGCAAGTGATGCTACAGTGTGAGAAAGCAACATTGGCATGTCCCAGTAGTTGAAATACAAATTTGGCTGAGTTGCGGTGGGAAAATGTAGGAGGAGCTTTCAAGAACTTGACCGAGAACTGAGAAGCACCACAGTTCCCTTTGAAACTCAAAACCAAACAAAGAAGAATGAGACATGACATGTGGGAGAAAGCCATTGCAGAGGAGACTCCAGAGTCCAGACTGAAGTCTCAAAACGTACAGTAGATAGTTAGATATCGTCACAGAAAAAGAGGCATTTTGGTGGGGTCGGCCTAGCTACAACCTTAAAATAAAAACAAGGAAAGGAATGCACTAACTACCGATAATAATGGAGGGGGAAATGTGGTGGAGAATGGAGATAAAGGGAAGAGAAGAGAAGAAGAAGTTTAGATTTTAGAACGAGAGTAATGGTAGTGGTTAATAATTTTCCAGATTAAGCATAGTGCACATGAAACTGACAGTTCAGGACAGGTCGTGTTTTGTGTAGATAAGAGAGATTCCCCCAAGGATTTGTAGGACACACGGCTAAAGAATATTAACTGCTGTTTTTTACTGTTACTACAACTCATGTCAGGACTCAGGACTCGGGGGCCTATAAAAAAAGAAGAAAAAAAGCTAGTGAATTAGTGTGAGAACTGAGAAGAGTGAGGAGCATACAAAATTTTGAGCAAATGATGTCGTAATAATTTGGAGAATTGAATTCAATGGTTTATTGCTCGATTCCCACTTTGTACAATCTGCGTTGATAAGAATTGTACTCTACTTTGCCTCTGACATAGGGAACTTTGACCCACTAGAACCAATCTATTTTTGCTTCCATGGAAGTTGAATATTTTACTCAAATAATCAAGAGACTGTTAAAAAAAAAAACATTCGGATTCATATTCTAGCACAGACAATATCTCTTTAAGTTAAGTGTCTTTAAATACCAAAAGAGAAGAATGAGTATACTCCATAAGATATCCCAGAAACCAAGATATTAAAATAGGCATGCTTGAGGCTTGTTTCCTTTTCAGTTCACGAATGATTCAGGCTACCATCACTTTCATCAATGAATTTAAAAGAGAAAAAGGATTTAAAGAGCAAGCAAGTGTTCTGTGAAGTTAGGCCCCACAAACAAAACAAAACAAAACTGAAATAAGGGTGGAAATTGACAATTACATGCATGAGCATGAGCAGTTCCTAGTAAGTAAGCTGAATGGTCTTTGAAGCTCAACCTCAAATACATTATCTCTTTGCCTTACCATTCCTCTCCCATCACTCCTTCACAGATAATATATAGACAATTAGAGATGAGGACATGACAACAGAAGAGAATAACTTTTACAATGGAGAAATGTGACTCATATCAAATGGTAACAGCCAAAGCAAGCAAGCTGGATTCAACAATGCAGACTGCAGTGTTATTAAAGAAAGGGGAAAAAACATAGGTTAGGTATAACATTATTAATATCTTCGGAAAGGGTTAAATACAATAACTAGCAGACAAAATAATAGCAGTCCCAAAGGTGAACAACTGGCAGCAAACATACATGTCTTAGACCCAATCAAATCATGTGCAAGAATAGGCCTTTGAACACAAACCCAAAGTTGAAGCTCAACCTACTACCACTAGGACAAAAACTCAACTTCTCTTTTTGTTTCATTTTGTAATTTTTAAAAAAATACCGAATAAATTTACTCAACATTCCAGTATTTTATCTGGACAAGTTTTGAGAGGTCGACAATGGCTTCTGTACCAACATCCGTTGAAGGAAAGGAATGATATCCCAAAAGGACAGTTTGAGGCCCACAACCAGCTGCAACCTGCCATTACTCCCAAATTTAAGCATGCTTTTTCAAGGAATAATTTTATTTACGCTACAATTATCAGGCCAGACTAAAGTCAACGCTGAACAGCCTAGACCTAGTGTAAGAAGAAGGTATTGCCGAGTTTGTCTAAAGAACGACAAGTTAGTGCACGGCTAATAAACGGTGGGATGTTAGAGTCGTCAGATAGGAAAACTTATAATTTTAAATGTTAGATTTAGATTCCCATAAAAAAACACGCGGGAACGAGAAGAGGTCGTTGTAATACCCCAAATCATGACCTAGTAACATGTCACAAACTAATTAGAACCTAATTGTACAAACAATCTACACATTAGAAGAATTGATTAAACCTAGTGACCAAATTAAATGGATTTGATAACTAAATAGTCGAATCATGAAGGATCAAATAGTAACAATGTTTAAATGTTGATTTGCATGCAACTAGGATGTATAACTAAGGATTTGTGAAGCAATTAGACCCTTGAATTGCCATGTGGAGGCATTTGGTCAAGCCAAGGAATAACAACATGGATAGGTGTCCATTTTCCAATCATCTTCTCCACTCATCCTTTCTCCTTCCTTGGCCGAAACCCTCTCAACCCTTTAGGGAAAGAAAAGCCACCATTGTAGAGATTGGAAGCTTGTATGTGATCCTATTTTTCATGTACTTGGATAAGCTAGGAAGATTGTAAGTGATTTCTAAGTCCTTCCTCCCTAGCAACTTGTTCGAATGAATGTTTGATGATAGAAATTGAACTTGGATTCATAGAATTGTATGTTAGATGTTATGCTTGAAACTACCTTGAATTGTAGCTTGAATGTAGTTGAAATGCTATTGGAAATAGGATGGAATTATGCTTGACCGAATGGTATATGTACATGAATGAAACCATTGTTTGATTGATCATGTAACTTGATAAGGTAATTCGAATTGTATGAATTGGGACTTGAATTGAGTAAAAAGCTTGCTGGAAATTTAGAAACATACTAAATTGAGAAACATACTAAATTGAGATGTTAATCAATTGAAAATCATGGTTGGTTAGTAAAAATTTAGCTTAAAGATGAAACTAGTCACATTTGATTGTTAAATGGCTAACTAGGGACTGTTTTGAAAGAATTGATAAATGCTGGACTGCTTTGACAGAATTGAGGGCTGGAATTTATGAACTTAAAATAGGGGAAAGTCAATTTAAATGCTTGCTGGATTGAATTGCTTGAATAATGATCAATTGGACTACTATAAGATGCTTGTTGAGATGTATGTGAAATATGGACTAGAATCGAAACCATGAATGATCTAGGGACTGAATTGTATGAATTAGGGGCTGGAAATAGTGACTTAAAAACAGGGGAAGTTGATTAAAAGTTTTTTAACATGAATTGTATAAGATAATCACAATTTGGACTGTTATCTAGAACAAAGAGAATGGTGTAATTGCAAATTGTTTTAGTGGACTGTTTTAGCAAAAATTAGGACTGTTGGGGACTGTTTTGTATAACATTGTAAATATAGTTAAAATGGGACTGTTTTGGGCAGTTTAAGAGAAAGACAAAACTATTTTAATAAGATTGAAAAGGTGAAATTGTTTTGCCATGTTATATAATGGCTAAGTTAACATGAATGAAAATGCTAAATAGAAATGCTTAAATTATTTGATTGTTGGGAATACAATGCTTGACTCTAGTTTCTTGTGAACTTGGATTGCTTGAAATGTATTGTTTGGTTGTTGATTTTGATTCCATTATATTGGATGTATGTTAGAACAAGGAGTGGATCTTGTTGAAGAAGATAGAGTTGGGCAACCTAGTAACAAGCAAAAAGGGATTTGGATCAAGGATCAAAACTAGCTTGGAGTATTGTGAGTGTAGCTTTTACATAGGGTTAGGACTTAGGTCCTAACAAAATATGCACAACTACTATTCTATTGATATGTTTTTGCTATGAAATGAATCTAAACTATGCTGAAAATGAATTAAGGGAAGAATGGCTTAAATGGAAACTTGGTAGTAAGATATGCTTGATATATGAGTTGGTAATGTAAATGGATAATGTCACAATGGATTGATCTTCTATGGTTTCTTATATTGACCTAATCGAATGAATCAAATATGCTTAGACATAATCTTGCTTGATGCTATGATAACTTGAAATGCAAACTTGCTTGAATTATAATGAATGCATGATATATATTGAGCTAAGGCTCGAATGGCCTAAGGGCTATCTTGATCTTGATAAATAAACACTTGAAAAGGGTGCTTGAATAAGCTACTAACTTGCCATGATCTTGTTGTGAGTACTTGTCTTGACTTGAAATCTTGAAACTTACTTAATTGACAAGTAATTCAAATAAAGCCTTGGTTTCTAGTTGGTCGTAGGTAGGATGGCATGCCATAGAGTCTAGAGCTCATTGTGATTGGGTGGACTACGGTCCTGGGCCATGGCCCTTATTTGGCGATAGTAGGAGGGATGTGTGTTATGGCCACTGGCGACAGTAGAAGGAATATGACCAGTTTCTTGTTTTGGCAACAGTTTGGTTGGTGACTCGATTACCTAGACATAACTATGTACCAAGGCCAAATCTAAAATGAATGAGCAAGAAAGAAATGCATGGCCTAAAGCTTGAATGATACTTGACTTGCTACCTTGAACTTGCTTGCTTACATGATACTTGAAAAGTGATCATACTCGAATTGATATGCTTAAACATGCCTCTTATCTTGATATAATACTCGATCCAACTTGAAATGGAAACAACCTTCTTGTTAATTGTTGTTCAAATGGTATTGAAGCATGGATTAATGTATATTACTTGAGATTGAGGCCTAATTATATGTTCTTGTGCTTGTGAGGATGTATATAAATGGTAATAGCTATACATGACTACTTGACTCCCTACTTGTCTTGAAACACTTGAAACCTTATGTTAGACTTAACTTCACATGCTCAAACCTTAGCTAGGTTGTACTTGATTTGAGACTACCTAAACTTGATAATTGGCTAGTAAATAGTTGCTATCTCACTAAGTACATTATGTACTTATCACTCTTGTTTCCATCCTTCCCAAACCTCATGTTTAAAGAGATCTTAAAGCTATCTTCCTTGAGCTTGAAGCAAGATACAAGAAGAGCTAGAAGTATGACTTCAAATCTATTTTGTAACTCTCCTAGTTGGTGGCACCTAGATATGTACATATTTAAGCTAGATCATGCATTTTGTTCTTTTTGAATTTTGTATATATATGGCCTTGACCTTTAGAAGCTTGTAAAGACTTGGTTAAAAATGTTTGATGCCATGATATCCAGATGCTATGTGAATGAATTAGGCATGACTTGTTGATTATGGAGAATGGAACTTGGTTACGTGATCTAGTTATACTTGGATGTGCTTAATAATGGGATACTATGTGCTTAACTCTTGTATGTTCTATTCGAATTGATCACTTGGATGACTAGGTTGCTTCTAGTTCAAGTAATTAAGCTCATGATAATTTATTCATGATTTCTAGATGATGTTAAGCTTGCTTGAAGGCATGTTGATGGTGATATGACTCGAATGAATACAATGATGACCATGTCTAGTAACCAACATTATATGTAACCTTGACTTGAATGTAAAATGCTAGAAGATTATGCTTAGTTAACTTGACATGAATATGACATTGAAACCATGTTTGACATTGTCTTGAAATGGATCAAAGCTGCACATACTTGAATAAACTTGAAATGAATTTGTGTCTTGCCTTGAGTGTATTCGATTGCCTACATGTATAAGGGACTAGGTTATATCTTCTTAATTGATACTTGGATACTTATGTTTATATTTGGTGAGTTATAATGTTTGTAAAGCATGATCTTGGTGATTGTTGGCTTTCTTGTTAGGCAAGTAACTCATCTAATATGATGAGTTCAAAAGTTTTAAATGGATTGAATTCTTGTGTGCTTGCTTGTTGCTTGTTTTAACACTCCTTGGCCGGGTTACTCCTAACCCGAGTGAGGGGTGTTACAGTCGTTGCCGGTAGGGGTGTTCAAAATTACCCGACCTGAACTACCCGACCCGACTAACCGACTACACGAACACAAATAACTGGATATTTATTTGAAAAATAATCGAATTTTTCAGGCCGGGTACATGACCCGTAATTTTTCTCGGTAGTCAGGCCGGGTTAGGGCCAAAATTTTTTTATAACCGGGTACTCGACCCGACCCAGTAATTTTAATACTTATATATTTTATATTTTAAATTCTTTTTTTATTTTATGTTTCTTAGTATTTTTTCCTAAAAGTAATTTTAAATCCGTAACTTCTTTTTATACTTGTAAGTTTTAAAATTTTCAAAAAATAATTATATTAATTTGTCAATATGAGATTCAAAAGAAAAATCATGTTCAAGATTAATATTTTTAATACCTTCTTTTGTCAATAAACTTTAATACATATATATCCACATATTTCTCTCTTAAAACTAACCCCAAATCAATAATTTTTGTGTTTGAAATATATATCATGAAATCTTATGTGTTTCCTATGTTTTTTTTTCAAAAAATAGATTTAAAAAATATATAATAAAATGAACTGGGTGCCCGATACCCAATTTTACGGGTATCCGAATTTTGTGGGTACCCGATTTGTGGGTACCCGGTTTGTATGGGTCGGGTAACGGGCCAAGATTTCACTACCCGAAAATTTTGGGTACCTGGATTTGAACACCCCTAGTTGCCGGTAAGTATCGGAATTTAGTAAGAAGTTTCACAACTTAATGGGGAGAAAATTTGTGTTCCATCGTAAAAAGTTAAAATGACGCATATGTTTCGAAACTATGAAATATGTACCGGAACCAATAGTTAATAGGTAAAACTGAAATTGTTAGTGAAGTATATAACAAGTAAAGTTGGAAGAAGATATTTCAGAATTAGATAGGGTAACGAAACAGTCTGATGCGAAAGTAACTTTTAAGGATTAACAAGTAATAGTTGGCGTTTTTCTCATGATATCGGAACTTTTATACATGGTCCAAAACCTGTAGAAAAGGTGTAAACTAGAAATGTTTTAAGTGCCTTTAATAATACATGTATGCATAGTATGTATCGGAACGTACGTATAAATACCAAAATCTAAAGTATGGTATGTTGGATAGTAAGAAGTAGATGTAAAAATCGTAAAAGTAAAGGAAGTAGATAATATATTAGGGCAATCGAGGAGTATCAGAATTCATCTACGAGTTTCCAACCTGAAGTTGAAGATGATAATATGTTCGGTTTAACGGATTCATATTTCCAATTTTTTTGTAGGTCCTTTTAAACCCTCTAGCTTCCCTGGAATGAGAATCGAACCTTTTATTTCCCGACTGAAAACCTGGAGAAACCTCTAAAGCTGAGAAACGTTTCAATCAATGTAAATGATTGAAACCTTAACTTAGGTCTGCAACTGAACCTGAGCAGTCGTCTCCATTGCAAAGGTAACAAGCAAAACCTAAAACCCTAAGGTTTGTTTTTTTTGCAAAATACTTGAAATCTAGGATTGCGTTGAAAATTTGGTATGGATTGCATTTCGTGTTGGAGGAAATCTGTTTAAACTGAATATTATGTCCGGGTTGGTTTTTTTAGAATGGTACCCTTTCTATCGGTTTGAACCAAAAAAGATTAGATTTGTATGTAATGAGGATGAGTTTATTTATGAGTGAGTTTGTTTGCTTCTGCATTAATTCATGTAAAGATTTAATCCTTAGGACGACTACTGCAAATCTGAATCTCGTTTTTGACAAAGATCCTGATAGAATTGGTAAAGAATTTGGTGACAAAGATGGTAATGATGAAGTTTTTAAAGAAGGTTATGATGATGTTGCTGATAAAGATTGTAATGCTAAAGAAGTTTCTCATAAAGATGGTAATGAAGTTGCTCCGTTTGAGATGCTGGCCATATGTGATAAGGCGTACAGGAAAAACATGTCCTCCCTTTATGAAGTTTTAGTAAGTTGATATCTACGTGTTCTTATTGAAATGAAATGTAGAATGGATGAATGATTGAATGTATACCTTTGTTTTTTTTATTGTTTTACACTAAAGGTGAATGTATAAGGATGAAGCAAAGAGAGGACAAAATACTACTGAGGTAGGTTTCAGTTGATTATTATGTGCAATAAATGTTAAATTCATTTGAATTTGTCATTCATAGGTTAGGAAAGAGTTAGGCAAGAAATGAGAGAAAATTCTGAAGGAAGACAAACAACCTTACATTGATGAAATTGAGAAGGAGAAAGCGGCATACAAAGAGTATAAATCAGGACAACCGAAGAAGGTAATAGAGAATAGTAGTATAAAGACATTCTTTGTTTGATATAGTAAGATTGATGTAGGAACTTATCCTCTATCTATAGACATATTTTGACACAAGGTGTAGTAAGAAGAAATTGAACGAATTCATAGAAGAAATGAAGATGATGAGGATTGATCTCGTTCTTGAAGAAATTGGTTTTGGGTCGTTAGTTTTTATAAAATCGCGCAGTCTACGTTGAGACCTATGTGGGGAATTGATGAAAAGTTTTGATGTTGGAAGGAGTGTTATTGAGTTTGAAGGACAAAACATTACTCTATAAGTTGAAGATGTAGAAGCTATACTGGGCCTGAAGAATGAGAGTATTGATGTTCATGAAGTGTTGTCGAGCGCGAATGATAGAGAACTCGGCGCAAAGTATAACCTCAGCATATTTTTAAATTATGAAGAAATAAAGAAAGATATAGTGTCTGGTGCTTTTGAAGGGGATGCTTTGAAAGCAAGGGTGTTGTTGTACATTATTGGAGTGTTTCTATGTCCAACTGGTGAGATACGGCCATGCGAAGATATTTTGAAGTTGTTGTGCGATGATTGCTTACAAGGTAAAGTGAATTGGGCCAAAATGTTTACGATACACTTATTGAGGTAATAAGCTATTTACAAAGGCCAGACAAACACGTTTACCTAAAAGGATGTATTGCAATCTTAGAGGTAAAGTTAAATTAACATTAGTTATGAGAAATTAGTGGATCAGAGCTTTGTCATATTAATATTGTGTTGTGAATGATATGAAATTCAGGTTTGGCTTTATGATTACTAGTATGGATTTGATAGCATAGGCAGTGCAACTTCTAATGGTGGTGAGGCTTGCATTCTTTACTGGGTGGAGTCAAAGGTCGCGTCTATTTATGCCCGCTTGAAGATAGATCGAGCTTTGAATAGACTAAAGGTATCTGTTGGTTTATTATTCATCTAGTATGTCAAATTGCAATAATAGTTAAGTATTTTTTTTGCACTCTAAAGATTATTACCTGAAAGCATCCATTACTTCAAACTTTTGAAGCACGTAAAGTCAAGGAATCTGCAGAAGTTATGGAAGCACACGAAGGCATGAAAGCTTTAAAGAGACGCAAGGTAATACGCTATGAGTCATTGTATTAATTATTTATTATATGGAAGATGAATCTTTAATATTTATTTAATTTGCAAGGTTGCTTTTGCGGAGTATGACGTTGCAAGATGCAACGATGGTGGTGCAACAAGGGAGATAATGTTAGAGATGCTTCAATAAATAATGTCAGAGGTGGAAGATGTAAAAGAGGTTGTCAATAAGGGAAAGGAGAAGCAAATTAAAGGTGAGGAGCAAATAATTTCCGAGGTGAATGAGTTAAAAGAGGTTGTCAATACGAGAATTGAGAAGCAAATCAAAGTTGAGGAGAAATTGGACAATATGAGGGGTAGATGATAAGAAGTTTGGAGAGAAATTAAGTATTCTTTTTGAAGACGTCGCAGAAGTGCGGGCCGACATAACCTACTTGAAGCAGAGCTTGGTAGAGAAGATAAACGCTATTAAAGTCAAAATCGACGGTGTTCATTAGGCTATCGAAGCCTTTTTGTACGAAAAAAAGGTACTTTGCGGCAGATATCAAGGAATATGGAGGTTGATATGGCAAATATTGTGAATGAATTTAATAGGATTGTTTTCTGTAAGTTAATGGAGATGTCACATCATAGATTTTATAGTTAGAGCCGTATTCATACAGAGACAGTAGAAAATAGTATTACTCCATCTTCTAAATTCAAAACATCTGATGGTGGAGCTAAGCGCTGCTTAAATTTAGATACAAACTATGACTTTCCAGCGCCGATGAAGAATGAGGTAAAAGCTAACCTTATTTAAAGATAATTTTCATCTTGTTCTTGTATTGACAAGTGTAATGTTCCATTGTAGAATCTACCACTTATCCACAAAGTTAGTCGAAAATCCCCTAGACTTTCAAAAGATAACCATGCAACTACATAAAATTTGGGAAGTTAATTTGGAATAATTATGTTGTGTAATTACCACTCTCAATGGTATGCATTGGTTGTGTGTATCGTGTACTTCAATAATAGCAAATGATAGTTGCCATATGCATTGAACATTGGGCCTTAAGCCCATCGAAGTGAACATTGGAAATTAATTTTGGCCATTAAATTTTGTACCTTAACGGTTATGAATTTATTATTTTTGGTGACATAATTTATGATTGTTGTTGTTGTCATCATACCTTTCTTTGTTTTGAAAGGTTGACAATGAGTCAATAGAACTTCCGTATGTTGTACTACTTGACAGGCTTCATGACAAAGAATGAGCCTACTATGATTATTTATGGAATACCCCGTTGCCGCAAGAGTAAGCCTTCAACTCTAAAACTTTACGTTGTCATATTGTGAAATGTAAAATAAAAGACATAATACAATGTTTGTATGCAACTATGTGGTCATTAAATTCGACAACATTTATTGCACTATTAGAGAAATTGATACATTATGACCCACTGAAAAGCCCGACAATATGGTTAGTGTAATAAATAGCGCGTATGGCTTGAAATTATATGAAACATTTAGAGCCTATTTTACTAAGTGGTCATTATTTTTTTTAAATTTGCAAGATTATTGATATGGTGTTCGTGTGCGAGGCTCGCAAGGAGGCAATGGAAAAAAATTAAATGTCAGGCCTTTATGCCTTGTTATCTTGATGTATGTTTTTTTGTTACCATCTTATACAGTGTTTATGCCATAGGTCATTGTAGATAAATTGTTTTCTATTGTAAATAAAAATGTTATTAATTGTTGCGTACTCAGGAACGACTGAAAAATGCCATTCCGTCTTCATTTCAGAGTCTTATGCTAGTGAAATGATGTATTGTGGGAACTTTGATGGCTCTGATATAGTAGGTAGAAATGGGTTAAAAGATTTAGTTGTTAATTTGTTTGAGGATAAGGTAAATTTTAATTAGTTGAGGAGAAAATATTTTGCAAGTATTCATCATCATGAATGATTTATGGGATTGGTACTTGTGTGTCTTGCATATGGCATGTAGGGAAGTTTGGATACTTCATAGCCTACCGAATACTAATGGGAGGCAGCGTAGGGAGGAAGCAACTAAGAAAATGGTGAGAACACATCCATTTACCGTGTCACCATGATAGCATTGTATGCTATTAACGTCTATGAATGAATTTTGTACTTTGTTTTCATTATTGTTCAGGTACGCATTTTGCAAATTTTGCTAAGCATGAGGACTTCATTAAGGTGTTTGGGAAACCGAAGATGGCATTTGAGAAGCTGAAATTTGAACGTCCTAAAGTGAAAAAAGAATGAGGTTATTCAACTTTCCATATTTCTTTTTATTGTTATCATGAAATTAGTAATTAAATGACTAGAACCGCATCAAAGATAAAGTGGCCAATGGTATGCTCGTCATTGCATGGAATAAAAGCATATGAATAGGTACCCAAATCAGTGATCTGCCGCATATCGTAAGTGAATGATTATCAATCATGTTTCATTTATAATCAAACGTTTAATGCTTAAGATGAAAGGGAATTTTGTACAAACATATTTACTTTTTTCCATGTATAGGGACTTAGAGAATGTGACAGGATACATCTGCTATACCAGCTATGTGTACATGAAGCAAACATGAACATGTTTGCGTTGCAGCGTGATGTGGAAGAACATAAGAAATCGATACATGGAAATGACTTGGTGAAGAATGAAAAACATCTGAGAAGTATTACTCAACGTCAGTATTCGCGTGAAACCATAGACGAACGCGTCAGGTGCATTTCTAAACCATTATCTTTGCACAATTATATCATATTAATTCAATATGCAATCATAGTTATTGATTTCTATTATGGACTAACAAAATTGGGTTTTTGGAAAATTTATAATATGAGTTTTGCGACTTGATCCCCATTTTCGCTTGGATTGACAGCTTATTCTGCATTGATTTGTAACCCTTGGACAACATTTTGTGAGAAAATATCATCGGTCCCATCTTGATGGATGATAAGTTTAAATTTTAAAAAATGTTAATGTCAACTAACTAAGATAATTCGTACTTAATTGAGGTGATCTTATACATGCAAGCAGGTTTGTGCAAATGTTCAAAATGTGATTGGTCTATCTTGGTTCGTGTGGATCGGGCATCGTCCTCCTTTTTTTGGAAAAAAATATCGTTGTACATCCCCGTACAAAGGTCAACTTTTTTTTACACTAGTTTTGAACTCTGCACCCTACATTTAACATATTATTACTTTAAAGTTTGAAACTATGGATGCGAGTATGCAAAGTTTAAAGCGAAAGTTAAAATGGAATCGTTAGGAAATCATGTTACATTTGAGGTTTGACGTGATACGTCCGCTACTGTATTTGCAAACATTGGATACACGTGGTATTATAAGGAAATGTCACTTACTGCAAGGTAAATGATTAAATGCAAGACATGTTTGTGCAGTACTCATAACAGACCTACCCTCAAGTGCATTCTAAAATAATTTCATTTCTTCTTCCCCTATCATTGGCCCGAACTTTCCTTAAAAGTCCAAGAATGAGTACATGTGCACGTGGACTCATAGATGGTTCATACCACTGGAAAAAATTACATGATTTTTGAAATCTTTTTCCATGGTTAGAACACCAAAAAATCTTCTTCCCAGATTGTTATTTGACCAGGATGTCTTCAACATGACAGGCTTTCTACAATTGCAGGTTAGAATTTCGTTCGCCTCATAGACATAATTCATCTATCTATTTTTGTTTCTTCTTTCTTCTTCACATATTTAGCGGACATAGGGACCTTGAGGTTTTCTTTTATGTTGAAAGTTAGAATTTATGGTTTGGTATTTTTAGGATATTTAATTGGGATGTTTGTAGTTGGGGCTATTATAACTGAGGATATAGTTTTGGGCGAGAACCAGAAATTGAACTTAATCTAAAATCGTCAGGCAATTAAACTGAGAAGACACTGTTCTACCTAATGGTACAACCGATAAGACTTATCTGATGGTATCAAAACGGGTAACAGAAATTCAAAACTAACACTAAAAAGATGCTTTCTTATTGAGACCATGCGTCTTTGTATATGTAAAACAGTTGTTAACATCAGATACATAACTCATAAATACATGTTCGATACTAATTACCTAAAACTAAAAATGTGAGAACAAAAGGTAATAGTTTAGGTTGAAAGTTCAAGAGTTTTGAACGAAGTTGTTGCTGTGTCGATACTGCCAAACGAAGTGACAACTTCCATAATAAGTCATGGCTCAGCAGGTTCTAGCCTATAAATATCCCCACTTTGTGTTGTAAATTGGCATTTTCATCTTATTTCTTCATCTACTTTGAGAGATCAACATGGGTTCACTTGCACGTATTCGAAGGGAGTTTCATCCTGATGCCTTGGAGAATTCATTTGTAGCCCCTTATTTGCTTTCTGGTAAACATCCCTCTGTTATGGTGTAATATGCGCAAAATTTTTGTTTTTAGGCACTTTATAATTACCATGGTTCTACTTTAGTAATGGTAGATGTCGACGACTATCTCTATCATTATCAACTTCAAATGGTTGCACTTGATGGAAACTGTTATGAAAGGCATAATTTTGAAGTTAGCATTTTCTTCCCACCTGGTTACCATAAGGTTATATAATTAGCATCCCAAGATTGTTGTTATATGTTGTTCGTTTTTTATGCTAAAGCATTTCAAAGAGTATTGTTATCTGTTATGTAGGTTGCTTTATAATTTGACGGGGACTTATTCCATCCCAACTTCACTGAAGCTGGCGCAATTAGGCTAGACTTCCTCCATGAAAACTGGACCCCTGCTATTAGAGTTGAAGAGATTCTTGCGTGCATACTGGGTTTGCTGCTTGCTCTAAACCCAGACGACCCTCACTCGGACTGTGAGGGTGGTGCTCTGATTTACAGGAACAACCCCCAGCGCTTTGCAAACTATGCGAGGAAGATTATGGGTTGAAATGCATTAGCCACACCTGCTTGTAATATTAGTTTTTTATGTTTATGTATTGGCCACTTATGCTAATTAAAGGTTTACTGTTATAGTTTAAACTTGTCATCGAGTTCTGAAACTACAACTAAGACTGATCAGCCGTGAATGTGATGATTTTTGTTCATATTTTAAGTCTTAAACCTACCATAAAGAAACATTCTCGTCCTATTTAAATGATATTTATGACGCATTTATAAGTACACCTCAGAAGACATTTCTGGGCGAAGAACTGAATCTGTAAATAAGTTTGAACCTATGCATGTTAGTTTCGATTCTTTTAAACGGGAACTTAAACTTAAAATATTAGGAGACAATATTATATTTCATGTTTGCAAAGAGAAGTTCGATATTGTATATCCGGACGTCCGGTACTTGTCAGTTTCATCAAAAGGCAATTTCTTTTTTTCTTTTTTCTGAAACACGAAAAGACAATTTCTACTTTACATACTTTGATAAATAACATGTTATTAAATTTGAAAATATGAATATGAAATAAACTTTATTTTTGGTAAATTCAGTAAGCTCAATTAAGGAAGAATATATTGTTTATAAATGAGTTAATGTAATGAAGGAGTATCAATTACAAATAGGGAATGACTATTTTGACAACATTAATGTTAATGTATGAAGTGAAAAGAAATATATATATATATGAGAATGATTTACACATATTTAAATATCAACTTTGACACCATTTCACTCAAATGGTGTATTTTTTATCACTATTCATTCTCCAACCCAACACCATATTTCAAATCCCCATACCACACCATATTTGTCACATCCCCACACATATTATTTTCCTATAGTACCAGGCTGTACATGGAACAAGAAATTTTAGAGGCTATCATCTGGTGCTGCCTGTGCGTTGTCACGGTGTCCACAATCGAACATGGCCACAACTGAGAAAGGAACACCCTTTCAAAATGGCTACTCATAGCCTTTCAAATACCATTGTTTGTCGACACGAACAAACTTGATAAACAAGCAGCACATCTTGATGTCGGCTCTCGATGTAGTTCCAAACACCAAAAACCATATGGAATCTTTAACCTTGGTCTCTTGATGTAGTTCCAAACAACAACAAACATAGAATGTGTTCATATCTCCCTACCAAGGAAACAAGCTTCTGCCAAATACTATGTTTGTTGTTGTTCATCCCCACAAATTGGCTAATAAAAACCTTTCAAATACCATTGTTTGTCGACAAGAAAAACCTAAAAACAATGACCACTCCTCTAGGATGAACACAATGAAGTCTCTGGACAGTTGCCATCACCTTCAGTAAAAACATAAACCTCACATATAAATGCTTTAAAGACGAACAAAATAAAGGAAAGAATTGCTAGTGAGGGTTTGACAATATGGACCCAAAAAGAATTCTATTTATAATAGAAACAAGAAAACCGAACCCTGGGTTTAGGATATATTTATAATAAAAAAAATATTTTGATGGGGATACAGGCCTTTGTTTGCAATGCTTATATATAAACCTGTTTCGGTACACATTTCGTTATAAATAAACCAAAATTGTTTACAATGCAGATTAAAATTTCTGTTGGAAGTCTGGGTTTCGAAATTTGTTAACCGGATGCCGAATTGAATAATTAAACTTATATTCAAGTTGTTCTGCCCAATGCAACAATTGACAAGACATTAAAAAGATGTGTATTTAATGGGAACATGCGTCTTTTAAAATTTAATCATTGAACCGATAATATGTAATTTTTTATTGAACATACCAAATAATATTAAAATATTTAATTTCATAATCATTTGATATTAGAATTGAGAAGTCATTTTTTGGCCGGAACATTCAAGTTTACGTAGTTTGAACCACTGAATATGTGTTTCAATACGTGTGCATCGACAATTTAACGGATATCGTTAGTGAAAAACATAATAATTTAGGTTTACGATAAAAGTTTGAGACTATATATGTAGATGTTCAATATGAGAACCAACCACTGAAAAGATACAAGCAGGTAAATGCCACATCAATGTTTGATTTACCTAACTTAAGGTCGCGTAACACATCTTCGACACTCCGTTCTATATGGGCCGACTACGGATGTAGTTCCAAAAAACAACAAACAATAGTATTTGAAAAATCTTCAGACCAAGGAAGCAAGGTTTTCCAAATACTATGTCTGTTGCTATTCATCGCTACAAATGGCTAATCATAGCCTTCGAAATACCTTTTTTTTTGTTTGTATATCCTTGCTATCGAACCCCGTCTAGGTTCATGTGAGAAGCACCTAACCATTGAGGACGAGTGGAAACCCAATTTTCAAATACCATTGTTTGTCTACTATGGACCCTAAAAACAAATCACCACACCTCTAAGATCTATAAACTGGAGTCTATGGCCAATAACCATCCCCTCCAATTAGAAAACGTAAGCCACACATATAATGTTGTAGATACGAAGACTACAAAGGAAAGAATTATTATCAAGGTATGACACTATGAAGACTATAAGCAAGAATATTGAACCCGACTTTTAATATTAATTTACAATAAGAAAAAGATTTTAAGGGGATATAGTCCTTTGTTTTCAGTGCTTATATTTAAACCTATTTCGGTACTCGTTACAATGTTTGGGAACAATGTTCATTATACTTAAACCGAACAAGTTTACATTGTAGTTATAAGTTGCAGTTGGTCGTCTGGGTTTCGAGCGTTGTTAATCGGTTTCAGAACTTCTTTCTAAGACTTATATGCAAACTATTCTGCCTAATGCAACCATTGAAAATACTTATATGCAATTGATGTATCAGAACGGGTCACAGAGATTCCAAACTGACTTTGAAAAGAATTTCATATCGGGAACACGCGTAATTTGAAATTCGTAATGCATCTGTTGGGTGTGATTTATGGCAAACTTTCTATTACAACAGAAAAGACAGTTCAGAACGGAAACCACAAACGCCAAACTAGTTTCGAACCCACTATAATGGGTTTCGGTACATATAAATGGAATCTTAAAATGAAATCAATAGTAAAACATGTGATATCTTAGGTTTCACCTGAACTAGTTCGACACTGTATACACATAACTTCCATACTCTTATTATTATACTCTTTGTTCCTTCAACTTTCGTTTAACTTGTTGATTCTCACAAACATTAGCATTTATCATATTACTTTGCTCCTAAGAATTAATGTGTACCTTAACAATTTTAATGTGGTGCTATTTGTGTTCATTTTAGTACTAGGTGGAGCCATGTATAACAATGGGTGTCTGTTGACACCCCAATTTTTTTTGGGAATTTCTTTTTCCCATATAAATTGTAAATACTAAATTTAAAAAATATATAAATGATACCCTTTTATAAATATATTGACACTCCTTTATAAATAAAATGACCATCTTTTAATACCATTCAAAAAATGACACCCCTTAAATAAATTCTTGGCTCCGCCCCACTTCCTTCGATTAAATTTTTATCCTAAAACTACAAAAGTAAAACCAAAATCGGTCAGAGTTACCTATAATATAAGGTTTTTGGTTTATTCGACAATTTTTTTGGAATTAAGGTTTTTGGGTTTAGGATTTAAGTCCCTCTGTTATGTTGTTTAGGGTTTATGGTGTAGTTTAGGGTTATTACTTTCGGCGTTTAATTTCTATGCCTTTGAGGTTTATGCTTTATGATTTAGGATATACTATTAATTGGTTAAGGTTTATGGTGTAGTTTAGTGTTTGTAGTTTATGCCATTGATTTGTATGGTATAAGGTTTAGTGTTTAGCTATGTATGAGATTTACTTCAAGCATTATATTTCTTTTTTACCCAAAAAATATTAAAATACTGGTATTTGTTTTAATTTTAGTTCCTTTGAGTTTTAAGTTTTTACCCTAAACCCTACAGAAACTACAAAAGTAAAACCAAAATCGGTCAGAGTTACCTATAATATAAGGTTTTTGGTTTATTCGACAATTTTTTTGGAATTAAGGTTTTTGGGTCTAGGATTTAAGTCTATCTATTATGTTGTTTAGGTTTTATGGTGTAGTTTAGGGTTATTACTTTTGGCGTTTAATTTCTATGCCTTTGAGGTTTATGCTTTATGATTTAGGATATACTATTAATTGGTTAAGGTTTATGGTGTAGTTTAGTGTTTGTAGTTTATGCCATTGATTTGTATGGTATAAGGTTTAGTGTTTAGCTATGTATGAGATTTACTTCAAGCATTATATTTCTTTTTTACCCAAAAATATTAAAATACTGGTATTTGTTTTAATTTTAGTTCCTTTGAGTTTTAAGTTTTTACCCTAAACCCTACAGAAACTAAACCAATTTCGGTAGGACTAACTTCCATGTTGTAATTTAGGTTTATTGAGTTATGAGATGAATTTTTATGGCTACAAGGTTTTTAGTTTAGGCTACAGCTCTTAGCCTCTTATTGTTAGTGGTTTAGGATTTATGGTGTAGTTTAGGGCTTTAAGGTTTAAGGGACGAATTCTTATGGCTTTCAAGTTTATGGTTTATGATTTATGGTTTTGTACTAATGGGTCAGGGTGTAAAGTGTAGTTTAGGGTTAGTGGTTCATTTGATTAATTTGTATGGTGTAAGGTGTAGTTTAGGGGTTGTGGTTTTTGTGATTAAATTGTATGATGTAAGGTTTATAGTTCTCTTGCCAGTAATTAAAGCAACAATCAACAAGGCATTTGGATAAGAGTTAAGGGTTATTGGTTTACGGTTTAGGGCTGAAATTTGAGGATTTAGGGGATAAACCAATGCTTGCCGACATACTTCTGTTACACTCCTACCTGAACACGCCAGTTCAGATGCATGAGAGAATCTAAATAGTCATATCTAACTCTCTCTTACTTCTGCCAATTCTATTGCCCCATGACAACACCAGAGGCCGTAGATTTGACATGTCACTGGAGGTCAAAGATTCCTAACGGTGTTCTAACATGGCAGATTTGGGGGTCAATTTTGAAAATAAATATTTAAAATGAGTTTTGAATATAAAATTGCCCATAGACGTGTTCTAAACGCCCTTTCCCCACTAATGCTTAATGGCTGATTAAAACCCCCAATACTGAACCACATTTATTTTTTAATTTCTACAATTAACTATAATAAAATTTAGATGTTTTCATTTCAGTTCAATTTAGTCCATAAAATTATATTTTAATGTAATTGACCCATATTTATTTTTAAATTTTGTAATTTAGTCCAAACCCTATAATGTTTCTAACTTACTTCAAAACGTATAAATACTTATAAGAATCCATTTTTTTGCCTAAACATAAAGTGGAACATGAACATTAGGCATAAATGTAGGTTTAAACTGCCCTAACTTATAATACATAATTGGATCAAATAAAATGGAACATGAAAATATCGACACTTTGGTCAATAATACCACGAGACACTCGTGGTTCTCTTTCATGGATGGATTCTCAGGATACAACCAAATTAAAATGTATCTTGACGATATGGAGAAAACTACATTTGTGACTGAGTGGGGAACATTCTGTTATAAGGTGATGCCTTTCAGATTGAATAATGCCAGAGCAACCTATCAAAGAGCTATGGTAAACCTTTTCCACGACATGATGCATAAGGGGATTGAGGTATATGTTGATGACATGATCACCAAGTATTGAACAGAGGATGAGAATTTCAAAACTTGAGAAAGATCTTCCAAATATTGAGGAAGTATCAGCTAAAGCTCAACCTAGCAAAATGCACTTTCACCGTCACATCTAGTAAACTCTTAGGCTTTGTAGTTAGCCGAAAGGGAATCGAGATTGACCCCGACAAAGTAAAAGCTATCCAAAATCTCCTACCACCTCAGACCCAAAAATAAGTTCGAGGTTTCTTGGAAAGATCAAATTACATATCTCGGTTCATTTCTTAGTTAACCGACAAATGTGACCCTGTCTTTAGATTGCTTCGGAAGAATAACCTGGGGGTGTGGGATGAAGAGTGCCAAAAGGCTTTAGACAAGATCAAGGAATATCTGACCAATGCCTCTATTCTGATAGCACCGATACTGTAACATCCCCAAAACTGGCCTAGTCAGAATTGGGTTCCGACGATCGGAAACCCTACACCGAGAATCATAAATGTTGCATTGTTATTGATTATATGGATTAGTCTCATCGATAGTGGACCTTAAATGAGTCCATTCATAGTTAGGGGTTTGGTTGAAATGTTGAAAATGTTGATATTTGGCTAGGCGTATCGATACAGTAGGACTTGTATCGATACGGTCCAACTATTTCTTAACTAACTTACTGAACTTGAGCCAACCATATCTGTAACACCCCAAATCCTAGCTTAGAAGTATTGGAACCAAATTGAATAAGTTGATAGCTTAATTGAATTTAGAATTAAGCTAAATTGATTAGTCAAGGGCCTAATTGAAAGAATGAATAAAATAAGTGACCATTTTAAAAGTGACAAAATTGAATAAAAGGAGAAAAATGAGGAATGCATGCTAAATTCATCATTTCCCCTAATGTCCTTGATTAAGTTAGGATAAGAATTTAATTAAGGGATATTTTAGACAATTCATAAATCCATTAAGTTGGATATCATCTCCATCATCCTTTCATTGTGCCGTTTGGAAGGAGAGAAAAATCGAGAGAAAGAGAGCTTGAAAATCAGCCATTGAAGAGGAAAATTAAGCTTGCATGTGTAGAGATTTTTCGTTTAAATTGAACTAGGAAGCAAAGTAAGTATGATTCTATTTGTGTTCAATTGAATAGGCAACTATATTTGTTGAAGTGGACTGTTTTGATGATGTTAGATGAAATTAGCTATTGAATATGTGATTAGATGATTAAATGGTTGTAGAATCATGCAAATTGAAGAATTAAAACTAGGTACAATGCTGGAAATCATGTGTTTGTGATAGTGTAACAAAGCTAGGTTGCTGGAAAATTGAATTGTGATGTTGAAGTGAGAATTGAACGATTAGAACTTAAAATTGAGTTATGGAATTAATGAATTGAGTATGATCATGATTAGATAATGTAAAGAAGGCGTTAAACAAATTGAATTGTTAGCAAACAATGCTGGAAATGAAGGATAAAAGTATGAACATAGTCTTGTAACCTAGAAACTGTTTTGTTGAATTGAAATTGAGTAAACATGCAAAATTAGGCATTGTAACCAACATCCCATGTTTTGGATGCCTTGAATAATGAATGAAAAATGACTAAACATCTTTAGGATATCATATGAAATGAATTATAGGGCCAAGACATTGGTTAAAATGAATTTAAGGAATTAAAATATTAATGGGTACAATCTGCACATAATTGCTTTGTTCTGGGCAGTCACTTTGAAAATTCACCAAACATTGTATAGATCAAATTCAGGGCTGAAATTTTAATGACATGATCCTTAGTATGTCTAATTTCTTTAGGTGAAAACAGAACTGAAAACTGGGTCCTATGCTGGAAACTGTAAATAGGAATTGCTGGACAGTGCAAACTGTCCAGGCAGTGTAAATGTCCTGTCTTTGAGCAATAAAATATATTAATTGGATAAGAAATAAAATACGATTCTTACATAGTATTATCGAAAATTTCATTATCTTTCCAACGGTGTATAGTAATCAAAATTCTGACGTACGGATTAAAAGATATGGCCATTTAAAGGGACAGTGTGCAAACTGCCAGGCAGCAGTGTCCTGGGCAGTTTGGGACTATTTTTGCATATGGTAACAAACTGTTTCCAAAACAGTTTTGAGACATTGTAACCTGTCCAATTATGCTTTAAATGAATTTATAACAATATGGAAATGAACTAGTAAGAAATGCTTAAAAGTAAGCATAAAAACAGTAGCTAAATGTTAGGTACAAATGTGGTAACATTGCTACTATGATTGTGTGATATATTGTGCTTGTTTTGATGAAATGTGTATGTGCTATGCTTGCTAGATCAAGGACAACAAGTTGTGGAAGAAGAGGATAGGGGTGGACATCCTAAAGCTAGAGGCAAAGGGATTTGGATACAAGATAATTGATTGCTAGGAGTATTGTGAGTGTAACTATCCTTAGGGTTGGGACTTAGGTCCTAACCAACCTTGCTATTGTTAATTCAATAAAATTGCCATGTAACATGACCTAATGCATATTTGGCTAATTAAGGGAAAAATGACATGTATGATAACTTGTTTGATGCCATGATCTATGTGTTACTTGGGTGTTAAGCAAATGTAATGAAATGTTTGTCATGTTGCATTGCTTATGCCTAAGGTAAGAAATGGCATGCTTGCTTGGAGAATAAGGTACGCACATTGCATACATATGCTTGTGTTTGTGAATGTTATACATGGCTGATTGAAATGAATTGAACAAGGATACTACTTTGTATTCATGCCATTCGAATGGCATGGATGGTTTTGTATTGGGAGTTAAGACTCCATAAGCCTAAGGGCTTATCATTTGAATGGCATAATAATGTATTGGATCATGAAATGTATAAAGCTTAAATCAAATGGATAATCAACAACCTTGGTAGCTAGTTTGATAGATAGGATGGCATGCCTTAGAATCTTGAGCTCATATTGGCACTACGGTGCATATTGGTACGACGGTACATATTGGCACGACAGTGCATATTGGCACTACGATGCATATTGGCACTTCGGTGCATATTGGCACTTCGGTGCATATTGGCACTACGGTGCATATTGGCACTTCGGTGCATATTGTTAAGATTTGATTATCTAGTAAGCTGCTTACTAAGGGTGTTATAAGATGACTTAATAATTTAAATGAACATTGTTTGCTTAGATGTGTGATATGAACATTGCTTGTATTGTAAGAAACTTGGATGAACTTCCTTGCCTTGAAAGATGACACATGAATGGTTGCAAAACTAGTTACTTCTCATGAAAGTAATGTATAGATTATGGCTTTGTGTATGAATGCCTACTTGGTGATTAGAATTTTTGGTTGCTTGTCACCTAATCAAGATGATCGAATGGTACATGAGTATTATGATGGATGTTGCTATGTTGATTGTATGATATGTGAAGTTGCCTAAGTCTACCCTATTCATTCGAATAGCATGTATCTTGTATTGATGGTCTTGATTCTTTGAAATATATGAAAACTTGGACTTATATGCTTTGAAATTGGTTAGACTTAGTGTTACCTCACTAAGTACATAACTTGTACTTACCACTTTACTCTTCATTCTTCAATAACAGATTAAAGATACTTCAAGAGGATATCTTGGGTTTGAAGCAACACTTGAGGCAAGCTTGAAAGTATGAATTCATACTCTTTCTATACTCCTAGTTTGGTGGCTCTAGATCTTGTAATAGGTAGCCTTGATCATGCATTTGAATATGTGTTTAAGACTTGTAGGTGTAATGTTTTGATGGGCCTATCTTGTAAATAACTTTGATGACTTAAATTATGTGTTTGAACCATGATGATATGTATATATATGAGTAAGCTGCGCAAATTATGAAATAATGCAATGTTTGATGAAACCATGTATGATTTGAATGCTAAACAAATGTTGTATGATCATGCATTTGTACCTATGCCTATTAGCATGATTCGACAATGTGGAGTTTGAGGCTAAGGTATGTTTAAGCATGCATTTTCAATGTATTAGCCAAGTATGCTATGAAATGTGATAACTTGATTGTAAAGAAATCAATTAAAATGTGATTAGGGATTTCCATGTGGTTCGAATAGATGTATGAATGTGTAATAAGATGTAAGTTAGATGCTTTGTATTGATTTTGTTAATTGGTTGAATAAGTAGTAACTTGAGATGCAAGTAAGCTAGTTAAAGCAAGTTTAGTGATCACCTAGTGTTAATCGAATGAGGTACTTGAAATTGTAGTAAGAATGAAAGATGAACCATGTTTAATAGTAACCTATTGTGAAGTATGCCACACTTGTTGATTGTTGTTAAATGATGCATGTGTAACATGATATTGGTAACTTAGGATATAAGTAAGGAATGAAACAAAATGGTACCTAAATTAGTATGCTATGTATGTTGGTTTTTGTTTATATGTGGATTGCTTGAATGTATTGTATGTTTTGAATGGTTGTGTTTAGTTTGGGTTACTTGCGCCGCAAGTCAAGTATTTCAAGGTTACTTGTTCGATAAGTAACCTATCTATTGCTTTGTTTTTGCTTTGGTAACGCTCCCGAACTGGGTTACGGCTAACCCAGGGATGGGGTGTTACAATATCAATACGGTTCGAGGTGTATCGGTACGGGTCCCTATTAAATTCTGATTTAGTGACCAAATTGAAAGAATTGGAAGTATGGGATGATTCACCTACTTGCTTGCCACCCCTTTACACGAAAAAACTCAGAAAAGATGACAATTAGTCATCAATTGTCAAAAGTTGGGAAAATGGATAAGGAAGATGGATAATAATAGTTTAAGCTTACCCTTGCCAAAGGGAAATCATCTCATTGGTCCGTTAGGAGGTGGGTGATGATTAAGGCTCTAGCTCCCTTAAAATGAATAGAGGAAAAGCTCTCTTTCTTTGCTTTGCTTTCACTGTAGCCAAATCCTACTCTTTGTCTTGAAAATAAGCAAGCACCTCCATTGTTGTCTTCAACCTCTAGCTCAAGCACACACATCTCCTATTGAACCCCTTAAATTAAGCTTTCTTTGCTTCAAGAGTTTCATTGTATATCATCGGTTGGGTAAGTAGAAACCCTCAATCTATTTTTGATTCCATAAGCTATTGGATGATTAATTTCAAGTTATGATTCTCAAGCTAAGCCCTTGTTCTTCAAGTTTTAATCCATGAATTTAATGAATAGATAATAGCTATTCTAAGATTAAAAATAAGTATCGATGTTGGTATATTGATTGTAACAATTTCCTATTGTCTCTCCCTAGCTCAAGAATTGGAAGAAGCTAGCCCATCATCTCCAAAACAAGCTAGAAATAAGGGGATTACCATTTGTGAGCCTTGAAAGCATCGAGATTCAAGGTGAGTGTAGTCAGAGTCTCGAGAGTTGGCTAGGTGCCATCTCGAATCATTGATTTTTGCTTAATGTATTGCTAACAATTGTATTGAAGGTTTTTGCATATACCCTATTGAAAGTCACATAGGTAAGAATGGGTAGGCATTGCATTAAAATCATGTCCGGAACATCGTTATTGTTATCATGGAAAGTATTGAAGCATTGTTATGTTAAGCTATTGAGTATTGAATATCGATTATTGCATATTGTTATCGAAATATTGATATATGTTTATTGCTATTGAATCACCGTATCGAATTATTGTTACCGAATCATTGCTATTGAACTATTGTTATTGAATCATTGCTATTGATACATTCATATTGGATTATTGATTATTGAACCTTGGGATCGAAAGTATTGGATACAATTGGCATGCCATAGAATTCATGAGCTTATTGGTACGGGTATAGGCTACAACCTTTATTGTGGTGCGGCGGAGGGATGTTGATGTGTATTGGTCAAATTGGTGCGGCGAAGGAAATATGACTAGACCATTACTGATATTGGTGCGAAGGTGGAATTTGTGTATCCATGTACCATGAAATTGATCCAAGGAAACCATTCAATATTGCTATTGGTTATTGATGTGAATTATTGCTATTGATTATTGTTGTGGAATATAGTCATTAATTATTGTTGCCACGTTGATTATAAATGCTATGTTACTTGTTGAGCATGATATATATGTTATTGAAGCATGTTAATTTGCATACCATGCTCATTCATCGTTATGGCTACCTCACTTAGACTATGTAAGTCTAATGCATTCATCTTTCACATTTCAGGTTAAGAAAGTATATCGGATCGAGATCGAAGCTAGCTGGAAGTTCGGCAAGTCACCACAAGCTTAAAGTAATGTGTTTTGTCCTTATGAACTCCTAGAATGGTGGAAAAATAGTTAAAATAGTTGAATATGGTCTTTCGAGTATGTTTATATTGGCTATGCTTTGTATAGACCATAGAGGCCCTAAATGTCACCTTGGTTTTGGTTGAAATGGTTAAAATATGCATACTTGGCACTAAAAGGTGAAATCATAGTAAATGGATTCATATTGACATGATATTTGATATGCTATTAGAATTATGGATTAATAACTTGTTGGTAAAATTTCATTGCATTTGTACATCGTTCAACAGGTTAATTCGAACAAAAATTAGATAAAATCTGTCATTACAAGACAGGTGTATCGATACGGGTCAAGCTTTATCGATACGGCCTTGCATAATTGGACTTGGTAAAACAGAGTGTACCAATATGCCAAGGGGGTGTATCGATACGGACTTATGCAGTAAGGTCTGGGAAATAAATGGCATCAATACAATCTTAGGTTGTACCGAAATGGGTCAACCTTGTTCAACGCGTACTGAAATGGGCTTAGATGTATAGATACAAGCTTGTTACCTTTGAATCTAGAAATGAGAAATATAGCTTAGTGTACCGATACAGTTTTAAGTTTATCAGTGCAGTGTTAGTTAATTCTATTAAAAGGCATTGAACATGGTTTTAAATAGTTTACAGAATAGTCACTAATATTGTATGTTTCAATTGGATAAGTAAATAATATCGAAATGCCATGAAAATTTAGGAGAATCATGTTATTCCATTGAATTTCATCGTGGTATTGTTAATTGCAGGAAAGAACCCCTAAATTATTAGATTTATAGTTTAGTCCATAAAACTTGTAAAAGTTATAAATTAGTCATAATTGATTAGTCATTGTCTCAAATAAGATGAATTGAGCTATTGTCGATATTGGGTAATGTATTAAAGGTATAATATTGATTAGGTGTTATCCATTATTAAAATTTTATCGCACCAATCACCGTATTGTTCACTGGTAGCATTCTCCGGCCCCGTTCCTGACTAGGCCGGGTGGGGGATGTTACATTTGTGGTGCCAAATAGACCATTGACCTTGTACTTGATAGTCTTTGTGAATTTGATGGGCTATGTTTTGGGACAACAATATGAGTCCAAGAAGAAAAAGAAAGCAATTTACTATTTGAGCAAGAAGTTCACCGATTGTGAAACGCGGCATCCATCGATTCAAAAATTATGTTATGCTCTGGTATGGGCTAACAAAAGGCTCAAGAAATACATGTTGTATCATACTACTTGGTTGATATCCAAATTGGATCCGTTAAAATTCTTAATGGAAGCACCAACACTAAATGGGAAGTTGACTCATTGGCAAATGTTGTTGTCTGAATTTGACATACTGTATATGAGTCAAAAGGCAATAAAAGGGAATCCTATAGTGGATTTTCTAGCAAACGGTGCTTCAGGTGAATATGAGTCTTTGAAATTTAATTTTCCCGGTGAAGACTTGATGTGCATAATTATAGAAGAGAAAACTACTTCAAAGAATGAGTCATGGAAGCTCTATTTCGACGGAGCATCCAATGCCTTGGGTCATGGAATTGGGGCAGTGTTAATCTCTCCGAAAAATGTCTACTATCCCTTCACTAGTATATTAGATTTCTTTTATACAAACAACATTACCGAGTATGAGGCTTGTGTTATGGGTTTATATACAGCTATTGAAAGGAAAGTCAAGGTGCTCTAGGTTTTTGGATATTCCTCTTTGGTAATCTACCAGCTTCGGAAAGAGTGGGAAATAAGAGATCCAAAGTTGGTCAAGTATTATGACTTGATCCAAGAGCTAGTCAAAAACTTTGAAAGGATCAGCTTCGCCTATCTCCCGATGGAAGATAATCAAATGGCAGATGCTTTGGCACCATTGGCTGCAACCTGCAATGTTTGAAACAAGTGTTGAAGCTGGAATGAAGCTAATCGAGATGCAAATATTCGAATTACTAGCTCATTGCTCTAATTTGGAATAAGAAGTAGATGTTAACCCATGGTACCATGATATCCTTCAGTATATCAAGTTCCAAATCTACCCTAAAGAGGCCAATGAGAATGATAAAAGAACCATTAGAAGAATGGCGTCATGATACGTTCTAGACGATGAGGTTCTGTACAAAAGGAGCCAAGACTAAATGTTGTTAAGATGTGTCAATGCTCAAGAGGCCAAAACCATTTTGGCAGAAGTACACGGAGGTTTGTGCGGAACTCATGTCAGCGGATTCTCAATGGCTAGGAAAATTATGAGATATGGTTATTTTTGGTCAACTATGGAGGGAGATTGCATCAATTACGCACAAATATGTCATAGATGTCAAATCTATGCCGATAAGATACACTCCTACCAATGCCACTTCACACCATGAATTCACCATTGGCATTTCGCCGCTTGGGGCATGAACGTTATTGGCCAAATTTACCTAAAGGCTTCCAATGGGCATCGATTCATCCTGGTAGCCATTGATTACTTCACCAAGTAGGTAGAGACTGTTTCGTATGCTAGCATCACAAAAGCATTAGTTTGTAAGTTCTTAAAGAAAGAAATCATATGTCGTTATGGTCTGCCATAAAGGGTTATCACTGATAATTCTACCAACTTAAATAATAAGATGATAGTCGAAGTATGCGAGCAATTCAAAATAACACACCATAATTTCACTACTTATCGTCCCAAGATGAACAGAGCGGTAGAAGCGACCAACAAAAACATCAAGAAGATCATATCAAAGACCACAGACACCTTTAAGGATTGGCATGAAAAGTTGTCGTTTGCTCTACTTGCCTACCGAACGTCTGTACGTAATCCAGCGGGGGTAACGCCATACTCATTGGTCTATGTCACGGAGGCAATGCTACATATTGATGTAGAGATTCCATCGCTTTGAATTTTAAACGAGGCGGGAATAGAAGAAGCCGAATGGGTGCAAGCTCAATTGAATCTCATTGAGGATAAAAGACTGAAAGCCATTTTTCATGGTCAGATGTATCAGAAAAGGATGATGTGAGCCTACGATAAGAAGGTTTGCCCAAGAGAATTCTGAGAGGGAGATCTAGTACTTAAAAGAATCTTGCCAACTCAAAGAGATTCCTGCGGGAAGTGGATGCCTAACTGGGAAGGACCTTATGTTGTTAAAAGGCCTTTTTCGGAGGAGCGTTGATCCTAACAGAAATGGATAGTAGGGTGTTGAACAGCCCAATAAATTTCGATTCAGTCAAGAGGTACTATGCATGAAAAAAAGTGGAGCGAAAACCTGGAAGGGCACTTCGAAAAATGAAATACCTATGGGGGAAAACTAAAAAGGCACTTTAGGTATAAAAAAAGTGGGGCTCAAGATGAAAACCGAAAAATGGTGTCTTGAAACCAAAGAAGGATTTGAGTTGAAAACCTAAAAATGGTGGCTTAAATAATTTTTGAAAATTAGGCATCCCAAAGTTGAACCTTCTCAAGAGTCAGGTTTCAGTGAAGAATTTCTAGCAAGAGATCTACTTCGGTCGATAGGCTATCGCATCATTCATGCAGTCAATGAATGGGACGTGGAATCATACTTTGTTTTCCTTTTTTCCATGTTTGCCATGACTTTCGGATTACTTTAAACTTTTGAAATATTAATGAAGTATTATTTCATACCTTTTTCTATCATTTTTACAAGCATCCGACAAGCTGGTGTCGTAGATTCATGAAAAGCAAAAGATTTCTTGTATTACTATGTTCTAACCTTTCAAGTGCATGTGGTACAAAAATTATGTTAAAGTCGAACTAAGAGGAGATTTCAATTATTGGGTTAGGGTAAGAAGACGAGTTACGACCGTATCAGAACTCAAGCCTGTCACATGGAAATGGAAGAAATATGAAAATAAATTCATCCTTAGGTGAAAACCCAAAAGGGAACCCAAAAAGAAAAAGAAAAAAAAGAGAAAAAAAGAAGAAAAAAAAAAGAAAAAGAAAAAGAAGAAAAAAGAAAAAGAAAAACCTCTAAAGTAAAAACCTGAAATGAGCGCTTTAAGAGAAAACAAATCTAAACTGAAAACCCGAAAGGTGCGCTTTAGAGCAGAAGTTCAAAAAGGAGAACACTGATGGTTGAACCCGATTATGAGATAAAGTACCATCAAAGATTAAGGAAGCAAAAGAGGACCAAGGAAGATTAAACATGAAAGTGAAAGCATCAGAGCAATGTTTAGATCTCATTGCTCATGCATCATATATAGTTAGACATTCCTAGCTTAGGAGCATGCTATCACAGCATTTCATCTCTTTTACAGGTAGTTGAAGGTTAGATCGGGTACCTCCTGAGATGAGGAGTAAACCACAAAGTGAAAACCTGGAAAGGATCTCAAGTGAGGAATTTCAAACTCGCGGAATCAAGATTTCAAGGTGAAAGGTTCTATATAAGAAGGACTCATAACTTCAAAGATTTTAGAATGAAGGAGGCAGATACTCATAGCTCAAGGATTTCAGAGAGAAGGAGGAGGATACTCATAGCTCACGGATTTCAGGCGAAGGATTTCAAACTCGCCATATCAGGATTTTAGAGTGAATGAGGCAGATACTTATAGCTCAAGGATTTCAGAGTAGAGGAGGTAAATACTCACAGCTCAGGGTTTTTGAGGCGAAAGGAGGCAGATACTCGTAGCTTCAGGTTTTAGGGAGAGGAAGGGTGAATAGTTTCATATAAGGAACGCGCAGCTCAAGATCTTCGAACAGGGAAATGGGACAAATTCAGTGCTTATAGTCTTTTCTTTATTCTTGTTCCACAAGGATAAGCAAAGAGGGTAGCTGTAATCACTAATTCTGTCCGGGGTAGACCCGTTTTTATTTTTGTTTTTATAGTAATGGGCATCTTATATATATGTTACTACTATCTACAAAAAAGAGTGTTATGAGCTTTATTTAACTTTAACTAGTTTATACTTTATATGTATGTGATTATCTTTAAAACCCCAAAAAATTAATTTAATAGTGTTATTTGAATTAAGTATTTATATATCAATGTGTTGTTATCATATTATTGTTATAATTTATTGTGCTAATTATCCAATTGAAAAACCCACTTCTCTGGGTATGTCTACTGGCACAAGCTTTGCATCCTGGCTAACGACTGGTTGCTTGGCATCCATCTCTATTTCACACCTCTTACCACTCCGAAGATTTATTGCCTTGCATTGTTCATTTTCTTTGTGCCGAGCATCTTCAGTGTCACTTGGCAAAGTACCTTGGGGTCGATTGCTAAGTGCATTAGCAATCTGCCCAATTTGTATTTCCAAGTTTCTTACTGATGCTGCCAAACTTTGGATTGTTACTTCATTTCGCTCTATATATTGTGTAAGATCTCCTCCTTGGTTGCTTCATTTCCCTTGCTGGAAATTGTTCTGAGCTTTTTGTGGCATGGTATTTTGATAAAATGTTGGCATGGCATTGTTGTTCTACCGTTAGATGTTTTGGCGCGAGGAATTGTAGTGATTGCCTCCTTGATTTCCCCAAGCTAAGTTAGATTGTTGTCTCCAACCTGCATTATAGGTATTAGCATTATAAAAATGACCAACATTCCCAATAAAATTTACCGACTCAGGATTAATAAGGCATTCATCCACATGGTGGTTTTCTTCACAAATGGTGCAAAATGGATCCAGTGCTTTCACTTCTTGGGCCTCATTGTTCTTTTGCAACGTTCTCACCATGCTAGTAAGGTTGGAAATCTCGGCATGAATGAATGTGAGTTCATCAACTTTCAACTTCCCGCTAGCTTTAGTCCTGGTCCCAAGTCTAGCAACAGGATACTCGAATTCATTGATCAAAATTCTCTCAAGGATATCAATAGCCTCAATGTACTTCTTATCAAGCAACGATCCGGCTGTTGAAGCATCCACAACAGTCATTGTTTGTGCATTCAATCTGTTGTAGAAGGTTTGTATTTGGGTCCAATTTGGGAACCCATACATTGGACACCTTCTCAACAAATCTTTAAATCTTTCCCAGACTTCATAAAGAGTTTCATCATCAGCATTTTAAATGTAATAATTTCACCATGCAACTTGGTAGTGAGTGTTGGTGGCTGAAACCGCGCCAGGAACTTCTAGCAAAGGTCTGCCCATAAAGTAACTGATCTTGGTGGCAAATGATTGATCAATGCCTTGGCTTTGTCTCTCAAGGAAAAAGTAAACAATTTTAGCTTCACAGTATCTCCAAATACTCCAGTTTGTTGAAACAGTTGGCATATCTCCATGAATTGTTTGAGATGTTGTCTGGGGTCTCCAGTAAGTGCTCCATCGAATTGACCTACATTTAAAAGAGTTTGGATCATTACGGGTTTAAGTTCAAAGTTAGGCTCATTGGCATCAGTGCCAATAAGTCCTGGCATGAGATTTGCAATGTTAGGTGTTGAATGTTCTCGGATTGGCCTCTCTTCTTCTTCAACCATAATTGGGATATTAGGAGGCGGTGGTGTATTTTTATTAGGCTGATTGTTAATGGGTGGATTATTATTCACCACACCATTCCTCTGATTGCCTTGATTCGTTTCTCGGTATCGCCTCTTTAACCTCCGTAAGGTTCTATATATTTTTGGATCGTATGGCCACTCGTCCACCACTGGGTGCTTTCTGGTCATACACCGGTGAAAATAAAGATGAAAACAAAAACAAAACAAGTAAAAATTTAAAAACAATCAAATTCGTTGCAGTCCCCGATAGCGGTACCAAAAACTTGTTGACTCTCAGGGAGATGTGTAAAATGAATGCTGGCAAAAAGTATAAATGGTATGTATTTGGGCAAGATAAACTGTGCCAAGAGCCTTTTGCGTGCAAATATACACGGTCGACAAGTAATACAGCTTGGTAAGCTGAGTATCGATCCCACAAAGATTGACTTGGAATTTGATTGTTTAGTTTATTACTTGTTTTGGAAGAAAATAATGTAGTTTAAAAGAGTTGATTTTAAAACTAAGAAAAGAAAATAAAATAAAACCAAAGTGAAGGGTTGGCTAGAAAGGTGTTTTCAAATGAATGATGAATGTTGGCAGGGAATTCCTGGTTCAAACGTGGTTCATTCCAGCCTATATTGACAAAACTGTCTTGGCATTGGTTGCTGAGCAGATTCAAAAATAGCAAAGCCTCTCTCGATGGTCATTGCCCTAAATTGGCCAAGTAAAAACCCCTTATATCTCTATAGTGTATGTTTTCCTTAAACCAATTTCATTTAAAAACCAATCTATACTCCGTAGGGGGTAAATTTCACTTCCGAAGTAAGTTCATCTACTTGAATGACTTCTCTCGAAGCTTATCTCCCAAGTGTTCAGCAGCTTGATCGTTGCCAACACAAGTCTGTTAATATATTGGAAGGCAATAAGCTAATTGTGCCAGCTCTCGCTTTGGCACAATACTTAGGAAAAGTTAAAGTATGCAAAACAGACAAACTTTGCCAAAAGCAGAATTATTATAAAAGAACTAAGGCATAAAAGCCAACGTTTAAAACCAAAACGTCCCCCATCAACTATTAAATTAGTTCATAGTGCGGGGTTAAGCAACAAACCAACAAACGTTTTTAACATCACCATCATAATAAAAACTAAAGAAAAACAACTTCTGCCAAGGGAATAGGCAGAGAGGTCTCTCGATGCAGCACTCTACGCTAGACTCTCGGCCAAGAAGTCGAACCACCCTTCCTCAGTTGTACCGACTTTCACTCGCCGCTCCAACACCTCAATCCGACCACCTTTCATCTCCTCTCTGCTTCTCCGTTCAATCTCTCTCAAATGCTGGATCGGTTGGTCTTTATATAGGCGTGTAAGGGAAAGGATGAGATAAGCCTTTGAATTTGAAATGATCAAGAGATAAGAGATAGAGCTCTATCCAATCATTTGGATATCTTATCAGCTCGATGTGATAGCTTATCAAGCTAGGGCTGACATCATCATGCCATGGCCATCCTGGCACACGAGCTTGGCACAAATTTTCCAACATCACTTGGCATCACCTTATCCGCTATTTTTTCGGAAGTTGATCCAAATGCGATCTTTTAGGAGCCTAGTCCTTTCCTATTTTTTCGGGGGTTTATCTCTTCTTGGCATGTCCGCTGGCATACCTCTCTGCCAACAAATGCTTGGCACTCATCTGGTTCTTCCGTGCCCACAACATCTGGCATTCACCTTGGCATTCCTAACTGCGTCCCTGAGTCTACTCCTTCTGCCATTCCATCTGCCAACCTGTGCAAAGGCCACTAAAAACAACCCATGACACTAGTATATGAAGCCTACTAACTCTTTTATGTAAATACATGATTCTAACAAACTAATGCAACTAAATGTGCTTGAAAACAAGCAAAAGCATATCAAAATAGGCATAAAAAACAATACTTTTGAGGAGGTAACAGATTTGCAATTCATTCAAGATACAAGGAGTCCATGAAGATATCCTAAGGCTGAAATTATTTCCCTACTCACTGAGGGATAGGGAAAAAACATGGTTGAATAGTATTCCATCCGGATCTATAGGATCTTGGACGGATTTGTGTCGAGATTTCATTGGTAGATTTAGTTCTACAAATATGACTGATAAGTTGTGTAATGATATTACTTCTTTTTGGCATGCAGACAATGAATCCATGTACGAGGCTTGGGAGCAGTACAGAGAGCTTTTACACAAATTTCCTATGCATGGGTTCCCATTGTGGACACAAGTGATGATGTTCTACAATTCAGTAAACACGCCGACAATGATGATGCTAGATGCCTCGGCAAATGGCATACTCCTTGACAAGTCACCTGAGGAAGCAATAGAGATTCTGAACCGTCTTACCAAGAACGATTATCAGTTCCCAACCACCCGAATGAGAATAGTCAGACGCAATGCCACCATAAACGAGCTTGATTCATCGGGGTCTATTTCTGCACAATTGGCTGCCTTAACCAATATGGTTAAGAACATGCAGCGACCTAGCAACACACCGGAGGTCAAGGTAGTTGGTTCATTTTGTGAATTATGTAACGATAACCATGATTCTTCTGAATATCTGCAGAACCCAGAATCTAGTTTCTACGTTGGAAACTACAACTAAAACAACAATATGATGTCCAACACTTACAATCCAGCCTAGAGAAAGCACCTCAACTTCTCATAGAGTAATCCCAACAATGCCCTCAACCAGAGCAGTCAAAATGCACAAGCAACAGGATTCCAGCAGAACTTGCCACGACAACAGATGCCGCAGCAACAATCAACACCATCCAGTTCTTTGGAAAATTCTCTCAATGCTTTCATGTTAAAAACTGAATCTTATATGGTAGAGAATAGTAATTTCATAAACAAGACTAATGCTTTTATGAACAGGACGGAGATGAGATTGCAAAATCAAGAGGCAGCCTTGAAATCCTTGGAGACACAAGTCGGGCACTTCTCTCAGAACTTGAATATGTGACCACCAGGCAGTTTACCTAGTAATACTAAAGTTGCAAAAGGAGCAAACCACGAGCAGCGCAAAGCAATCACCACTCAGAGTGGCCGACAAATTAAGGAAACTCAAGCTCACTCAACAGAGAACACTCAACAAAAGAAGCTGCCCATTGTACAAAAAGATGGGTCCAACAATAAAACCTCTACCAAAACTACTGAATTGGAGAATGCCACGGTAATTCCACATGCCTCGGCAACTACACAAGCATTGGTAAGTCCTGATGCCTCGGCAACTCCTTCCATCAAGTTCGAAACCAATGAAAAGATTGACGACATCCGACAGCCACCACCATTCCCACAGAGGTTGAAATGGCAAAAGTAAGAATACCAGTTCAAGAAGTTCCTTGACATCTTAAAGCAAGTCCATGTCAACTTGCCATTGGTTGAACCAATAGAACAAATGTCGAACTATGCTGAGTTTCTTAAAAACATCATCTCTAAGAGGACTAGGCTAGGAGAATTTCAAACAGTTCTTGTGATAGAAGGATGCATGGCCATACTACATAATCGTATGCCACCCAAGCTTAAAGATTCTGGCAGTTTCACAATATAGTGTTCGATCAGAAACCACTATATCGGGAAAGCATTGTGCGATCTAGGAGAAAGCAAAATTTGATGCCCAAATTAGTTTTCCATAAATTGGGAATCGGGAAAGCAAGACCTACAATAGTTATGTGCATCTAGAGGGAAAAATCGAGGATATCCTGGTAAGAGTTGATAAGTTTATTTTTCCCGCTGATTTTATTGTTTTGGATTGTGAAGCAGATGAGTTCACACTCATTATTCTTGGGAGACCGTTTTTAGCAACGGGAAGGACCTTAATCAATATCAGGAAAGGAGAACTCAGCATGAGGGTAAACGACCAACAAGTGAAGCTTAATGTTTTCCAAATCCTTAAGCATGCTGACAATCTAGAAAAGTGCCAATTTATCCAAGCCACAACTAAAGTCAATTTTGACATGGAGGAATATTGCCTTAGCAGTTGCCTCGGCAATTGTACTGCCGAACCTAAGGAATTTGAAGAGCCGGACGATGAAGAGCAAGATGAAGCTAATTGGATAGCAAGTCGTCTGGGTAAGTATTTTAAACCATTGGACTACTCAGGTGAGAAAGGTAAAACCGAAAACCTTCTATTGAGCAACCTCCTACTCTTGAATTGAAACCATTGCTAGGGCAATTGAAATATGCTTATTTAGGAAACGATAACACTTTGCCTGTGATAATTTCTTCTAAGTTACAGCTTGAACAGGAAAAGAGGTTGATCAGCATGCTGGTATATCATAAGAAAGGAATAGGATGGATAATTTTTTACTTGAAGGAAATTAGCCCGAAAGTGTGTATGCCCAAAATCCTATTGGAGGATGATCATAAACTGAAAATTGAGACACAAAGGAGGCTTAACCCTGCTATGAAAGAAGTTGTAAGGAAAGAATTCATCAAATGGCTTGATGCCGATATCATATATCCTATCTCTGATAGTACATGGGTAAGCCCAGTACAATGTGTACCAAAAAAATGAGGTATAACTGTGGTAAGCAATGAAAGCAATGAATTAATCTCAACCAGGATTGTGAACAATTGAAGGGTTTGTATGGATTACCGCAAGCTAAATAAAGCTACTAGGAAAGATCACATTCCTTTGCCATTTATTGACCAAATGCTTGACCGACTAGCAGGTAAATCTTTCTACTATATTCTTGATGGCTACTCAGGTTATAGCCAAATTGCCATAGCACTGGATGATCAAGAAAAGACCACTTTCACATGCCCGTATGGTACCTATGCTTTCTGAAGGATGTCGTTTGGATTATGCAATGCTCTGGAAACTTTCCAGAGATGTATGATGGCAATTTTCTCTGACATGGTAGAAGATTTACTGGAAATCTTCATGGACGATTTTTTCAGTATCCAAAGACAACCTCGACAATTTCCTCAGCAATTTGGAGAAAGTGCTAACAAGATGTGAAGAATCCGATCTAGTGCTCAATTGGGAGAAGTGCCACTTTATGGTAGATGAAGGTATAGTGCTTGGTCACAAGATCTCATTCAAGGGAATTGAAGTCAACAGAACCAAGGTGGAAGTGATTGAAAAATTACCACCACCAAATTCGGTCAAAGGAATTCAAAGCTTTCTCAGACATGCAGGTTTTTATAAAAGGTTTATCTATAATTTTTCTAAAATCTCTAAACCTTGTGTAACTTGTTTGAACAGGACAAAGCTTTTAATTTTGAAGACTCATGCCTCCAAGCATTTGAAGCATTGAAGAAGCAACTTGCCTTGGCACCTATTGTCGTTCCACCCGATTGGACCTTACCTTTTGAGCTTATGTGCGATGCAAGTGGCTTTGCAGTGGGAGCAGTTCTCGGTCAACGAACATCTAAAATTTTTCATGCAATACTACGCTAGTAAAACTCTTAATGACGCCCAAGTGAACTACACCTCTACGAAAAAAGAGTTACTAGCCGTGGTTTTTGCTTTTGACAAGTTTTGCTCCTACTTGATCGGGACCAAGGTAATTGTTCACACTGACCTCGTTTGATTCGTTGGGTTTTACTTTTACAAGAGTTTGACATTGAAATTGAGGACATGAAAAGAACGGAAAATCAAGTTGCCGATCATTTGTTCCGCCTAGAAATTGGTAACAAGGAGGACGTGGATATGGAGATATGTGATACATTCCTAGATGAGCAAATGTTAGTTGCCTCGGCAATACCATGGTATGCAGATTTAGTTAATTTCCTCGTTAGTGGCATTTTACCTTATGGCCTTACTCACCAGGGAAAGAAGCGGTTCCTACATGATGCTAAGCATTATTATTGGGACAAGCCCTTTTATTTAAACAATATGCAGATCAGGTTATAAGACGATGTGTCCTGGAGGGAGAGCAACAAAATGTGCTCCGGAAATGCCATGCTTCACCATATGGAGGCTATTTTGGAGGCACACGCACCGCAGAAAAAGTCTTGCAAAATAGTTTATATTGGCCCACACTCTACAAAGATGCCCAAGAGTTTTATAAGCAATGTGATCGTTGTCAAAGAACGGGCAATATCTCCAAGCGATATGAGATGCCACTTCAAAACATCCTCGAAGTGGATTTATTCGATGTATGGGGGATCGATTTCATGAGACCTTTCCCTCTTCATATGGAAATGTATACATCCTTCTAGCCGTTGATTATGTGTCAAAATGGGTCGAAGCAGTTGCAACCCCTAGAAATGACTTTAAAACCGTGTAGAGATTCTTACAGAAAAATATATTTACACGGTTTGGAATAACAAGGGCAATCATCAGTGATGAACGCAAGCACTTTGACAACAAACTCATTGCCAAATCTTGTAACATTTCGGAGTGTCACACAAAACTGCCACGGCATATCACCCACAAACGAGCGGGCAAGCTGAAATCTCAAACCGGGATTTAAAGGGTATCCTTGAGAAGGTTGTCAATCCCTCTCGAAAGGATTGGTCATTAAGGTTAGACGATGCACTTTGGGCCTACCAGACAGCATTCAAAACACCCCTAGGTATGTCTCCATTCCGACTTGTTTATGGCAAAACTTGCCACTTACCGGTGGAAATCGAGCACAAAGCATATTAGGCTATCAAAACCGTGAATATGGACTGGGAGAATACGGGACAAAAGTGTCTACTGGACCTTAACGAGATAGAGGAATTTTGTGCCTTAGCTTACTACAACGCAAGAATCTACAATGAGAAAACAAAGCGTTGGCATGACAAGAAGCTATTGCCAAGGCAATACTTGCCTGGGCAATTAGTACTCCTCTTCAACTCTCGGCTGAAACTCTTCTCATGAAAATAGAGATCGAGATGGTCCAGGCCCTTCGAAGTCGTAAAATCTTTCTCTCATGGTGCCTTGATAATCAAGTCCACCATCGATGGACATGAGTTGAAATCTAATAGACAAAGATTGAAGCACTACACTGGCACCCAAGTTGACGGCGACAAAGCGGTGATCACCTTAGGAGATGCATGATCATGCTCTCCCCATCGTATTTTTATTATTTTTTAGACTTATTTTTGTTTCTTTTCTTTTTGGACTCAAGTTTCACTTTTTTGGTATTATTATTATTATTATTATTATTATTATTTCATACTCTATTTTATTCTCTTCTCCCACATTTTAGGATAGAACATCTTTTATTAATTGCTATTTATTTTTATCTTATTTTTCATATTTAATTAATAATTTATTTCTTTTGTGTTTCAATTTTCTTTAGGGTAAGAGTTCAAGATCAAGAAGAGTTGGAACCAAGGAGGAAATTATATTCCAAAGGGATTTATGGGCTGATTTTAAAGCTTATAAAAAGCCTAAAATTTTTACCCTAAATCACCTCCCACTCTCCCTAGCCGTCCAAATCATAAACAAGGCTCTCCCTCTTCCCAATTGTTTCATGTTGGCCACTACACCCAATCAACTAGTTGCTTACTTTCTTTCACATCCATCTCATCTACCCATCTTTACTACCCATCCCTTCACACTTCTATCACAATTAAAACTTCCAATACCCCTTCATCTCCTTCTTTCCCTCTTGCAACTCTAAAGCTTCTTGTATTTCCTTTAGTTTTTCCTTCCACTCGACTAAACCATTCACCAAGCATACCAATGGCCTTGAAACTCAAAACCCTCGTCCATCCAAGCTCTTCCACCGAGCCATCTTTCAAGAGTTACGTAACTCCAGCCACCGAGGAACGGTACCTTTCCAAGTTTGCCAGTTGTTAGATTTGGCAAGAGCAAGGCTTTGCCTACTCCGACTCCCACAAGGATTTCGGTCTTGACCCAGCCATCTTCCGAGTAATAGAACATCAAAAAAGGCAAATCTTTTGTTGCCAACCAGAGCCAGACAACACAATATGGGTAAGAAATTTCTATGCTCATTCTCCTAATCCCGACAACCCCTATGTTTTTGTCCGTGGCGGAGCAATCCCTATTGACGCCGACCACATCAACACCTTCTATGGTGTATACGTCAAGACAGACGAGCACCAAGAATTTGTGGACAAGATCACACCCAAGGGGCTCAATAAGGTGCTCCAAGACCTTACCATTCTGGACACCTAGTGGAATAAAGGCTCAAACAATGGCACGGTAAATTGCCTTCAGCTCAAACCCGAGGCAAAACTTTGGAACAAATTCATCAAAACTTGTTTGATGCCCACCGCACATAACACTACTGTTAATACACCTCGTCTTCTCCTCAGTCACTCTATTTTGCACAACCGCATTATTAATATTGGCAAAGTTATTTGTGATGAGATTTTTGAGTGTAGTCAAAAGGATAAAGCTCTATTTTCTTTCCAAGCCTTATATCCCATCTTTGTGAGGCAGAGAGGGTGCCCACTGATCCAACAGATGAGAAGGCACCCGCCAAGTCTAGATGGAGCCAGGCACAATACCGGAAAATCATGGGTAAAGCGCCAGAAAAATCCCCTGTACCTACAGATGCCCCGATAATTCTTGTTGCCTCGGCAATGCTAGATGCCTTAGCCAGCGCTAATGCCCAGGCAAGTAGGCCAGCAAACGCATATCAACTTGCAGCCATACTCTGCCATTTAACGCACCGATTGGAGCAAATCGAGGTACAACAACTACTGTTTATGAGGTATATGAAGGACTACAACACTGCCATCATAAAAGTAATCTTGGATAAATACCCGGACAGCACAATACCATTCCCTATCTTACTGGCTGAACTATATGCCTTGACAACAGAACCTAATGATGCCCCAGCAATGGCAGCTAAAGTTGCCCAGGCAACTGTAGCTGATGAAGCCCAGGCAGCTAAAATTGAAGATGCCCTAGCAACCTCTGCAAAAGACAAAGGTAAAACCCCATTAACATACCAACCGGTACTGAGACCATGTCTGGTTTTTCAGATTCGAACGAGTCCTCCATTGCACCAATGAAGTCTCCCCCAGTTACATCCTTCAAACGCAAAATTGATAAAGTCGAAGAAAAGGATAACGAGGACGATGAGGTAGCCCCCGTACAGAAATCAGTTCTTCCACCAGCCACAAGGAAGCAACCACCACGCTCAAGCAAGAAACTCAAGCAAACCGCCAAAAGGAAACTCATTAGCAATGATAACGACCTCTCCGAGTAAGTCATTGTTTTACATATTCTTCTATTTTTTACATGCATTGAGGACAATGCCTCACTCGAGTTTGGGGGGGAATTGTTACTAGTTAGTTCATGTTTAGTTGCATCCATCCTTAGGAAATACATTTAGGATTCATATATTACTTGCCTTGCCTTTATTTGGATTGAATTTGCTTAGACTTGATGAATATCTGATGATGACATTGCCACCGTACATAATTGATGAACTTTTAATTTTAGGATGCACTTGGAAAACACTTAGAGTCTTACTATGATGCTAAATCAATTGTACACTGTTGTGGCTTGATTGGTTGAAGGAATCTAGTGAACTTAGGTTAATTGTTAGAAATTTGGGTAAATAAAAATTTGTGATTACTAGAGGTGCCTAAAATTGGCTTTGGTATTATGCTTAAATTGATCACTAGAGGTGCCCAAATTGGCTCTAGTCAACTAAAAAAACTTTGCTAGAGGTGCCCAAAATTGGCTCTAGTAAAAGCTTAATAATAAAACCTAAGGAACTAATTTTGAATACCTAATGATCACATAGAATCCAGAAAATCAACTTGCACACAACTTCCCACACACTCATAAGCATTATAGTTTGATTCCGAGTAACTCCTAAGTCATCTAAAAAATTGAAGGATAATCATACTTTGTGCCAAGGTTCTAAAGAATGAAATCAAGTTTGAAGCAATTTTATGACAAGTGAAGTCACGGCAGGTAATTGTTAGTTTGCATTGCTTGAGGACAAGCAATAGTTCGAGTTTGGGGGCGTGTTAAGTGTGTAAAAGTACTAAACTAATACCCTTTTCACTCATTATTATTGTTAGACTTAGGCTTATTCTAGTTGCAATTTTAGTCATCCATGTATATTTGCATTATTTCTTTTGTGGTTGTGCTTGATTTCATGTTTCGATGAGTTTTGATGGAAAAAGAGGTATGTTTTATGCGTGCAGGATAATTGCCCGATCAAGCTAGAGATTACCGAATCAACTGGGGAAAGAAGAAGGAAGCTACCGACTTTCATGTGATCAGTCCATACAATTCGGATAATCAATAGAGGCAAGGATAAATCCTAAAAGGAGTTGGAATTCCATGAAGAATAGGAGATGAAAATCCAAGAATTTAGGAGGAGTTTTTGGAGGATAAATAAATAAAAGAGATTTATCTCTTTTATCTTATTTTAGTCCAACTCGAACTCTCCCTTATCCAACAAGGAATTCGACCAAGCCATCTCCTATAAAGAAGCCGCAGCCTTAAATGGGTAGAAAGAGAGAGAGAACTTGATAGAGAGCGGCATCTGACTTCACCATCTTATTTCTTTTGTTTTGGTTTATATTTGGAATTTATTGTTTTGAGTTTATTTTGAACCCAGCCATGAACTAAACTATTTTGGGCTAGGGTTATTGTGTTGAATGGTTGTGAGAACGATTTAAATTGTTTTAGGTATTTGAGTTTGCAATTTAGTTTAAGGTTTGTTCATTCTTGATTTTGATTTCAATTGCGAGTGAATTGGGAGAGGATCTTGTGATTGCATCTATTTATCTAATATCAGAAGGGTTAGATTCAAGAAACGAATGAACATGGTTTTCATACAAACTTATGTTGTGGAGACTAATTCGACTTAGGGATAAGTTACGAATTTCAACAGCGAAAAGAAGCGCAAGATCGGTTAATGTTCACCCATGGTTAACGCAGGAATGTATCACCAAGACATGCTTAATTAACCAGTGTTTCGAATTAGGGATAAGAAGAAACCATTGAAGAACGCTTCGCTGAACCTTGAAGGAAATCGCCCAATTGCCCAGGCAATCAGATCATTCTCAGTTGCCCAGGCAATTCGACTGTTGCTAGTTGCCAAGGCAACTGAGTTGCTCTTGCACTCATTATCTCAACGATTCATTCAATTATCACACCGCTACTCATGATAAACTGGCCTACTCTCTCTTATTCAATTACATCTTTCTTTTATTTAATTACTCTTTTATTTACTCGTTAATTAGGACTCCTACAATCATTAATTTGTGTTTTTACTTTTAGTGTGAGAAGTTAGATTCCCGAAGTAGCACCAATCCTTGTAGAGACGATATATATACTATACTATAACTTGCGACATGTACATTTGCACCAATTGCAAAGCACATAATACACCAACACTCATCTTTTAGGGGCACGATCTTTAAATTAATTTAGGATCATTTTTTAGAGCCGTAGTTAGACCTAAGGTTCAAATTAGTTTAGTGAATTTAAATTTACCCTTGGTTTATTGGGATAAATGTTAAATTCATTAAACTAGTTAGACATTTCTTAATTACCTTTAAAGAAAAATTGAGATTGATATTAGATTGACATTTAAATCAAAATCATGATTAATTAACTTGATCTGTTTTAAATAGTATCATCGACTTATTGGAATACTAGTTTAAAACCGGTTGAATTAATTATTGTGTTATAAGATAATTCATAATTTGTTAGGGTTTTCTAGTCTTTTAGGGTTAACTAATTCAAGGTTAAATATTTAGATTCACCTAGTTATTAATTAGATCACTAATTGGGTCTTCCATAACTAGGGCCTTTTAGGTTAGGGTCTTGGATGAGCTTTTGTGTGTTTATTTTCAAGCCTTTTTGGCCATTCATCTTTAATTTCCATTCATATGACCCCATTTTACATGCGATAACTGATCAATTTGAATCATAAAAAATGGAGGTATTTATTAATTCCGATATTTTTGTTGTAACAGCCCGAGCTTAAAGGATGCTAACAAAATATTTGAATTAATCCTTACTGACCTAAGGTAAGATTAAAACTTGGTAAAATCATTACATCATATCTTAATTGTTTGCACCATGCATAAAGGTGACGTACAAGATTCGAACCATAAATTAACACGACAGTCAGGCTTATATGATGTCGGTTTAATCTATGGTCCGATGTATCGCCAACCTTATTAATTAAATGTCCAATTAAATTGAACTCTCCAATTGGATAAAGCTCGTTCGATTAAAGACAATTTTCAATTAAGTACACCAAATTAAATTCAATTCAAATTTCAATTAATTTCCATCATTACATCAATAGTACGAACTAGATAATAATAGCATAAGATGAAGCCAATGAAAACATTCATAATTTATCCAATAGTCAATAGATATGCACATTTAGTGTTGTATATATACAAAACAAAGCACAGTTTTTGTAGTGAGACTGAGACAAGCAGCAATATGGAGAAATAAAGTTATGGAGTTGTATATTAAGAACCTGCAGAGACAAGTTTAAGAAAAGTTATGCAATGACAGGCTGATGAGCATCGTAAACTTGCCTTATGTCACGACCCACCAACTTTCCCACATTTTGAACCGAGGTTAAACCAAGCTCTTGGGCGTTTTTGAGGAAAGTTTGCACCAAGGAAGCGTCTAGAATGGCCTAGAACGGCCTATATCCATCTTGTGAAGACCACAATATTCTAGAAGGTTCCAGGATGTTCTACCCAAGTCTAAACTAACCCGGAAGGCCATAGAAGACCCTAGGCTCGGAAAAGCTCGGGACTACTCCGGAACTCTCTATAACCTTAGGGACATGTATAGATAATTATAGAACTATCTAGAATACTCTAGGCATGTACATATCTCCAATGTACTAGGAAACTCTAGAAACATCTCTAAGGACTTGGGAGGCCTATAAATAGGACTACCCTCCCTCATTTGTAATATATCAAGCAAATCAAAGCATTCAAAGAATTGCAAGCTCTCTTTAAGCGTAATATAAGCTTCATTTCTCAAGCTTTCATTGGCCTTTGTGTTTGCATGGAGTAAGGCTTGTTAGCATAAGTCGGGAGTGCTAACGTCGCACGGGTAGCTCGAGAGATCAAGTCTGTGAGAGTTGGTATCAGAGCGTGGTTGCGAGACATGGCAAAGACCAAGAAGAACCAAGTGGTTAGCTCGTCTGAGACGAAGGTCATGCATGAGTAACGAGGGCATGATGAGACGGTCGATCATGTGGCAATGCTGCGAGCCAAGTCCAAGGATGTAATCTCTAGCTTGGAGTCATGTATTACTTACGTAGAGGAGAACGTAGGGGGTATGTGTTCCCAATTGGATGACTTTCACCAGCGGGTTAAAGGCCTTGAGGTAGAGGATGCCGAGATCTACACGGCTATGAAGGCCATGAGGATCAAGCTAGAGGAGACCTTGCGAGCGGAGATGGGTAAGATCCGTAACTTACTTATGGGGGAGCTCTCGAAGGTGCGTGATTCTTTCCAACGCGAGCTTGCCAATACTCATGCCCAACTAGAGGCATTACAAGGCGACCTTGCATTATGCAAGCGTGCCATGGGCGCAGGGCCTAGCACCATGTTTGAGGCTAGAAAGGTCGAGGTGCCCAAGCCAAATACCTTTGCGGGAGTACGCAATGCTAAAGAAGTTGATAACTTCTTATATGGCCTGGAACAATACCTTGGAGTTGTCGGTATCATGGAGGAGGCCTCTAAGATTCAAACCACGGCTCTATACCTTATCGACACTGCTATTATTTGGTGGAGGAAAAGGCACATAGACATCGCAAAAGGTACGTGCACTGTCACTACCTTCGATGACTTTAAAAAGGAGCTCAAATGGCAATTCTATCCAAAGAATACTGAGGATGAAGCAAGGGCCCACTTACGAAGGCTAAAGCAATCAAGGAGCATTCGCGACTATGTCAAAGAGTTCACCAACTTGGTGCTTGAGATCCCCGTCTATCCTAAAAGGACTCTCTCTTCAATTTTATGGATGGACTCCAACAATGGGCTAAAGCCGAGCTAAGGCGACGGGGGTACAAAACCTTGTCGATGCCATAGCCGTGGCCGAGATTCTCATCGACTACTCTTGTCACAAGGAGTCCAACGCTAAGCCAAAGGATAAGAAAGGTGTTCAGGCCAAAGGTGAGGGAGATAGGAGCCATCACAAAGAGGGCCACCAAGAGGACAACTCGCCTAAGCACAAAGACTCGTCCTCATAGAAGAGCAAGGATAAAGGCAAAGCCAAGGACTCTCGAGGCAAGAGACGACCACCATCCAATAAGTGTTTTATTTGTGACAGTGATCATTGGGTTCGAGAGTGCCCACAATGACAAGCCCTCAACTCGCTTCTATCAAAGCACCAAGGGGCAGCGACACCAATGGAACCGAAGAAAGTGTCCAAATGGGATCCTTACAACTACTCAATATCCTTCCGTCTGCCCCAAAGACTGAAGCGAAAGGGTTGCTATATGTGGATGTCATCATCAATGGGAAAGCATCAAGGGCCATGCTAGCACAGGTGCATCCCATAACTTTGTCTCTCTCGAAGAAGCCAATAGGCTTGGTCTTAGAGCAGTAGGGGGAGGAGGATCCATTAAGGCAGTGAACTCTGTCGTGCGACCCATCCATGGCATTGCTCATGAAGTTAAGACCAATGTGGGAACATGGTCGGGTCACATTGATTTCTCAATTGTTCCAATGGATGACTTTAAGCTCGTCCTGGGACTCAATTTCCTTGATCGAGTCAAAGCAATCCCAATGCCATTTGCCAACACCATGTGCATCATGGATGGCAACCAAGCTTGTATGGTGCCAACAACCAGGGCCACCAAGCAAGAAGCTAAATTTCTCTCGGTACTCAAATTCAAGAAGGGCATTAAGAGGAACGAGGAAAGCTACCTAGCTATCCTTAGTGAATATGATGACGAGGAGTTAAAGCCCGACGAAGATCTACCAAAAGAAGTGGCTCAAGTCTTAGAAGAATTCAAAGATGATGTACCTCTAGAGTTTCCAATGAGGCTACCACAAAGGAGAGAGGTGGACCACAAGACCGAGCTAGAACCCGGTACCAAGCCACCAGCCATGAGTGCCTATTGCATGGCACCACCTGAGTTGGAGGAACTAAGGAAGCAACTCAAGGAACTACTCGATGCAGGGTTCATCTGTCCTTCTAAAGCACCATTTGGGGCACCAGTCCTATTCCAAAAGAAGAAGGACGGGTCACTATGAATGTGCATCGATTACCGAGAACTTAACAAGATCATAATCAAGAACAAGTATCTGATCCCTCTTATTTTGGATCTCTTTGATTAGCTCGGCCATGCACATTACTTCTCAAAGTTGGATCTTTGCTCAGAGTACTACCAAGTGCGCATCGCGAAAGGTGATAAGCCTAAAACAACTTGCGTCACAAGGTATGGTTCTTACGAATTCCTAGTCATGCCCTTCGAACTAACAAATGCCTCAGCAACATTTTGCACCTTGATGAACAAGCTATTCCATCCCTACCTTGATCGATTTGTGGTCTTCTAACTCGAAGACATTGTGGTGTATAGCAAAACCTTAGGGGAACATGTTGAACACCTAAGGGAAGTGCTCAGGGTTCTAGGGAGAACCAGCTATACATCAAGAAGGATAAGTGTTCCTTCACCAAGCCCGAAGTGATGTCCTTAGGGCACAAGATCAAGGATGGAAGGCTCATGATGGAGGATGGCAAGGTGCGTACCATCCAAGAATGGGAGCCACCCGCCAAGGTATATGAACTAAGATCCTTTCTAGGGTTGGTGAACTATTATCGCCACTTTATCAAGGGATACTCGGTAAGAGCTACACCACTAACTGAGCTCTTAAAGAAGAACAAGCCATGGGTATGGACACTAAAGTGTCAAGACGCCTTTGAGGACTTGAAGAAGGTCGTCTGTGAGGAGCCAGTACTTAGCCTACCAGACCATACCAAGCCCTATGAAGTGCACACTGATGCTTCAGACTTTGCCATCGGAGGGGTTCTTATGCAAGATAGGCATCTGATTGCTTACAAGAATAGAAAACTCAACGATACTGAAAGGCGCTACACCGTACAAGAAAATGATATGAGTGTCATCATTCATTTCCTTAGAGTGTGGCGACATTACCTCCTTAGGTCTAAGTTCTTGATCATGACCGACAATGTGGCAACCAGTTACTTCCAGACCCAGAAGAAGCTAAGTCCCAAGCAAGCTTGGTGGTAAGATTTCTTGGCCGAATTCGACTATGTCATGTAATACAAGCCCGGCAAGGAAAATATGGTACGCTAAGTCAAAAGGTGGAGCTCGCGAATATTAGTCAAGTCACCAACCCACTACTTGAGAAGATCAAAGAAGGCTTGCAACAAGAGCCACTTGCCTGAAGCATTATCACCTTGGTAAATGAAGGCAAGACAAGACGGTTTTGGCTAAGTGACGGCCTACTCTACACCAAGGGCAACCGTTTCTATGTGCCAAAGTGGAGCAACCTAAGAAAAGAGTTGATCAAGGAGTGTCACGACTCCTTATGGGCGGCCCACCCAGGTATGCGACGAACCCTCGCACTTTTAAAGTTCACTTACTATTGGCCTCGAATGTAAGATGTAGTAGAGGAGTATGTGCGAACATGTCTTGTATGCCAATAAGACAAGGTGGTCCAACATCAACCAGGTGGGCTCCTAGATCTATTGCCCATTTCGGAGAAGCCTTGGGAAAGCGTCTCCATGGACTTCATCACTTGCTTACCGAAGTCCGATGAGTTTGGAAGCATCATAGTTGTGGTGGATCAGCTTAGCAAGTATGCTACATTTATTGTGGCACCAACCGACTGCAATGCCGAGGAGGCAGCAACACTCTTCCTCCGCAATGTAGTCAAGTTGTGGGGCGTTCCATCTAGCATTATAAGTGACCGCGATCCGCGCTTCACATGGAGGTTTTGGACAGAACTATTCAAGATGCTCAGCTCCAACCTAAACTTTTCAACAAGCTTCCACCCTCAGAGTGATGGGCAAACGAAACACGTCAACGCTCTATTGGAGCTTTACTTGAGGCACTATGTGAGTGCCAATCAACGAGATTAGGCCAAGCTTTTGGATGTGGCACAGTTCTCTTATAACTTACAATAAAGTGAGGCCACCAAGACTCCACTCACCCTTGCCACACGCTACGAAGGGAAGAGTCCCGCAGCCTTCAGGTTTGCCAAGTCGTGGCACGAGCAAAATGAGTTATCTTGAGCAGCATTGCACAAGGCTGCCAAAAGGATGAAGAAATGGGCGGACAAGAAGCGAAGGCACTTGGAGTTTAAGGAATGTGGTCTCGTCATGTTAAAACTCTTGCCCCAACAGTTCAAGACCTTGCGGAAGGTGCACAAGGGCCTAGTATGCAAGTACGAAGGACCTTTTCCAATCATCAAGCAAGTGGGCAAAGTTTCCTACAAACTTCAATTACCTCCAAGACTTAAGATTCATCCCATCATCTATGTGAGTTTATTGAAGCCATACCATGAAGACGTGGATGATCCTTCGCGAGGGGTTTCCGGCAGAGCACCCACAGCCGTAGTCACTTTCTTCGACAAGGAAGCGGAAGAAATGCTAGCAGACCAAGTCATTCGAAGGAGGGGCGTGCCAAGCTATAAAGAATACTTCATCAAATGGAAGGGTCTGCCCATCACCGAAGCAAGCTGGGAGTCCGAGGAGGCACTTTGGAAATTCAAGGACTAACTCCAGCAGTTCAATGAAGGAATAATGAGGGCATCGCGAGATTAGGTGGGGGAGAATGTCACGACCCACCAACTTTCTCACATTTTGAACCGAGGTTAAACCAAGCTCCTTAGGCGTTTTTGAGGAAAACTTGCACCAAGGAAGCATCTAGAATGGCCTAGAACGGCCTATATTCGTCTTGTGAAGACCATAACACTCTAGAAGGTTCCAGGATGTTCTACCCAAGTCTAGACTAACCAGGAAGGCCCTAGAAGACCCTGGGCTCGGGAAAGCTCGGGACTACTCCGGAACTCTCTAGAACCTTAGGGACATGTATAGATAATTATAGAACTATCTAGAATAATCTAGGCATGTACATATCTCCAATGTACTAGGAAACTCTAGAAACATCTCTAAGGACTTGGGAGGCCTATAAATAGGACTACCCTCCCTCATTTGTAATCTATCAAGCAAATCAAAGCATCCAAGCATTGTAAGCTCTCTTTAAGCTTAATATAAGCTTCCTTTCTCAAGCTTTCTTTGGCCTTTGTGTTTGCATGGAGTAAGGCTTGTTAGCATAAGTCAGGAGTGCTAACGCCGCATGGATAGCTCGAGAGATTAAGTCTTTGACACTTAGCATGATATCACGTGACTTGCCACCCAAATTACTTCCAGGAAATGATGAATTGCTTGAGCTTTTCATGGATTGCCGGGAATAAATTTTTGAATAACTGAGAAATTCAAAGAAACCAGTCCGCTAAGTCCCCAAGAAGGCCTACTCCTTCAAGTGATCAATCCCCAAATCTATTACTCTATCGAGTATGTACTAGTATGAAATTTTAGGGGGAGCTGCAGCAGGGGTGGATGCACCATTGACCCACTATTAAAAAATAGGATAAACTACTTTGATAATTACTAAATTTTTAGAGTACTTTCACTTTGGTCATTGAAATAAAAAAAATAGTATAGTCACTAAACTTTTATTTTAAATTTATTATGATCACTGTTGTAGTGCTTTTAACCCCGTTAAAAATGTTAATGTGACACGTCAAAGTCTTCTTTCCAAAAAGAATCTTAATTTTTCAAAGTTATAGCTTTTGCTAAGGCTATAACTTTAATTAAAGAAATGGTCGTCGATCAATCAGAACGGTTGGAAAGATTGGTTTTGCCAAAAGTTTAATATGGTTTAGTTTCAAGTTGATCTGATGGTTAACATGGGTGAATCAAAACTAAAAATCTCAATTTGAGTATTTGAAACCTAAAATCATTTTAATTTCATAACCTTTTTAAAAAATCCTAGAACTCCAGATCGGGTTTGAATATAAAACTTATGCTTGCATGCACAACAATTATCACTATTGATACTTAATTTTATTAGAGTAAGTTTTTCTACTCTTTAAAACACAATTATATTGGTGTAATATAGTTCTAATTTCTCAAACATATTTACACATATTGGTTCCTCAATGTCGATATGTCTTTGACTATAAATCATATTTGTTTGCACAACAATTATCACTTATTAATATATTATTATAACGGTGTAAATTGATTTTAAATTATTACATTAATCGGTGAATCACCAAATTTAAATTTCTAGATCTGCCCCTTTACTGCAGTGTTGTCTCACCCTTTTCCGTTTGCTATTTTTTTGGCTACATGAATTGTACGCTCGGTATCAATTTTTCGAAGGATTACAATCATTAATCAAAACTGATGAATAATTATTTATAGAAAATTTGTTTTATATAGTTGTGACAATAAATGTTGGGTACATCGGTAACGCGCGTTGCACTATAAAGAGACTCGTAAGAGAAACGTGCATATTACCAAAAAAAAATCTGTAGTATCAGCCGATCATTGTCGCCAAAATTTAGATTTTTTATGGGTAAATTACACAGATGATCACGTAACTATAGGGTTAGTGTTAATTTGACTACTATATTTTTTTATTTTTACAATTTTACTAAACTATTTTATTGGTTCCAATCAAGCCACTAACCGTTAAAAATAATGGCGAGGCTGACGTGGTTGTTAAATAAACTGGTACAATTATTCATTTAGTTCTTGTTATTTACACAATCTATCAATTTGATCCTAATTTTAATTTAATAAAATAAAATAAATTATTTAATTAAGTGGTAACCATCTCATTCGAAGAATTTTGCTATTTTATTTAGTTAATTTAATTTATTTTCTTCTTCCAATCAGATGATGACACGTCACCTGATTGGAGAAACGAAAATAAAAGAAAGTAAACTGGCTCTGCGTGAATTAAAACCTAGAACCCCTTGGTGCAAGTACAATGCGTTTACCAGTAGACCAAATAATGTTTTGTAATATGAAGTACAACATCTAATATGTCTTATTTGGTTGTTAATGTCAGAAAAAAAAAAGTAAATGTGGTTTTAGAAGACTCAAACATGGCACACTTATGATGCATAAAAATATCTAACCCAATTAAATAAATATAATAATTAAATTAAAGTTAACATTTTGTATATATTTTAAATTATAGTTAGTACACGATTTAAAATAAAAATTTTAAAATTATATTATATTCGTGAGTTTGAATTCGTTAAATGAATTTAATGTAATTTTAAAATTTTATTTTTATATTTTAAAAAAATAATGTGTATATTCTTTTATCATTTTTAGTATAAAAATCAAAATTTTAAAATTATATTAAATTTATTTTAAATATTTTTTTAAAAGTATAATTTTTATCATTTTTTAATATAAAAATTAAAAATTTAAAATTGTATTGAATTTTTTAACATTTTTTTAAAAATATAATTTTATTATTATTTTTTAAATATAAAAAATTAAAATTATATTAAATTCATTTAGCAAATTCAAAATCATGAACATAAAATAATTTTTAATTTTTAATCGTGCACTAACTATAATTTAATATGTATATATAATATTGTTAATTTTAATTTAATTATTAAATTTATTTAATTGGATTAGATGTTTTGATGCATCATAAATGTGTCATGTTAGAGTCTTTAAGACATTAGATATTATACTTTATATCACAAAACATTGCTTAGCCTAATGGCAAATGAGTTGCACTTGCACCAAAGAGTTTTAGGTTTGAATCTAGTTTATTTCCTTCAATTTTTTCTTTCTCCAATCAGGTGATAAGTGTTATCACTTGATTGAATGAGAAAAATAAATTTAATAAATTAAAAATAAAATAGCAAAAGTCTTCGAATAAAGTAGATAACCTCGCCATTATTTTTTAACAGTTAATAGCCTAATTCAAACCACTTAAATAGTTACGTGGTAAAATTACTAAAATTAAAAATATAATGATTAACTTAACACTAACCCTACAATTAAATAGTCATCTGTGTAATTTACCCTTTTTATTTGGATTTAATTTTTTTAACTTGCTAGGACTAGAGGTAGGACTTCAAAACAGAGTACTGTACTTTGTCCTACTAAACAGTAAACACGGTTTTAATATTTTTATCAAGCAACATTTTTCTTATTTCAAGGCCCGACTTGATTAGCCCACAATAGATAAAAATCCAAGGGTTTTTTTCTTTTCCACAAACCTAATAAAATAAACCAGGGCACCAAATCTTTGCTTTTTCTTGCAATCGAAAACTAAAAATAATCTAACTTCACAAATCAATGTCATAACATAAGCAAACCTATGAATTCTGCCTTCTTTTCCACTTTGAAATAATTTTAAAAAACCATTTAAAATAAAATAGAAACAACACTCCATTGGACTCCATTCTTGTGTTCAATAATGGGCTCACCATCGTTAACGTAATCTCAGACCAGCTCTTGCTTGGTAATGGTGGCTCAAAACCAAGGAATATGCTTGAGTCCGACAACAAATACAAACAAACAACCCACCTCTAAATCAACTAGAACTCGACCATAAAGAGCTGAACCTTGATGCAAGTTTCGCACTCTTGTAGTCGTCTCTAAGCTGAATAAACCTGAATTATGTGCCAAAGTCAAAACTAGCAACCTTCCGCAAATGCAAACATAAACACCAAATGTAATTCACAAAAACAAAAAAAAAAAAACAATAGTATGAGCAATGCCAATACCTTTGTGCATCTTTCCGAATGCTAGGTGTGCCCTCAAACAAACTGGAGAGACTTTCAGGAGCAACAATAAAAACATTGGCCAAGCTGGAGACAAACAGTTCATCATTGAAATAGAGGTTTGAATGACGAAACAGTGATCCAATGTTCCATGAATTCGATAACTTACATTCCAAGGAGTTCAAATTTCTCATCAACCGAAGGAGCATTAAAACTACGCACAAATTCTCCATACTCCGTTATGTCACGCTTTAGTCTTAGTCCTCCACTTCAAATTAGAACATAAAACATTCAAAAGTCAGAAGCAAACACGTATTACAAGATCTCTATGGTAGACATGCAACAAGCATACGAGAGGCCCTCTCGATCAGAAAACAGTAAAAAATATAAGCTTCACTGTGACTATTTCATTGTTCAACAAAATGAGAACATTAGAGCAAAGGTCAGATACCTCGGATTAAAAGTAAACTTCTGCCAATGATTAAGTAGTCCTTTGTACAAGCGATTTCCCTAAAAAGACATAGGATAATTTAACTTTTCAAAATATGGTAATTCATTAATCAAAACTAATCTTGTTTGTGCACAAAATTTTAGTGCACTCAAAGTCAATAACTTACATTGCTTGTTTGTACACAAAAATTTAGTACACTCAAAATCATAAAATTAAGAACAATATATGGGAATATCAAATGAAAACATCATACCAGTTCCGTCAGGAATGCTTGTTTGTTAAGACCCTCTAGTGCAGTGAAAGCAGCCTCCAGAACCCGAGAAAGATAAGCAACAACTCTAGACAAGGAAAAGAAATAAAATAATTTGTTTTATTGCTGCACTGCTAAAGAAGATAGCTACTGTAATCTGGAAACAATGGAGTTTTAGTTAACAAGTAGACAACAAATAAGTAACATAAAGATAACCAAGCAACAAAAATTATGGGCCATTGACTTTGATGATTAATGTTTCAGAATCAATCAGCTTCACATTCGTAGAGTATGGACCCATAAAAGTTGACTAGAAGGACAAACCTTGTGCAGGCATTTGTAGGACGATGATCAGGAGCCATCCCATCATCAGGCAAGCGGTAATCCGTTGCCTTTTGTTCAGCTGATAATAGTCGTTCAACCTACAAAGGATTTTTTACATAGATATAATAGCTGATAATTAAGAAAACTAAAGAGAACAAATATCAGGCAAATCTCATAATCTATGTAGTGGGTGAGAAGAGAAGAAATGAAAACAAAGCCCATAAAAGAAATAGGACTCAAATCCATAGGCACTCTTATGTTGCTCTAACTCTTCCTTTTCTTACAAGTACATGTAGCCAACAAATCAAACAAACATTGGCATGGAAGTCCAACCCTCCAAATATAAGGAAATACTTCAGAAAAGAAAAAACAAAAGAAAAGAGCAGACTCATGACGGTCATGCATGTATCTGACAATTACCCTGACAGTATTACCCAGAAAAAATCTAAATGGAAAAATGGAAGTTAACTGACCTCAGCCATCACAGTTTCAATGCATTGCTGAAGCCCTTTATGAGCAGCACCCTGCACTAGACATTGCTGTGGCCATTTCTTCACAAGAAGCCGCATGAGCACCATCAACAGGCAATAAGAGTCGAGATATAGAATTTGCAAAGTACTGGAAATAAAAGGTAAGATTGGTTCAAATATTCATAAGACTATAATATTCTTTCATCGTGAACACTACTATAAGAAATAACCAAGAAACCCAACATACTTGCTGAACTATGGCCACACTACTGCCACAACGCTGTACAGCAACCATGAAAGATCTGAAACTGCTTTCACCAGCAGCTGCTGCAGCTTCAGCCTGCACATCATGTAATTACCAACCAACTTTATTTCCATTACTTTTTTGGTTAAATTGAACTTAATTCATGAAATATATCATAACCATGTATTTACCGCAGAAGCAGCTGCAGCTGCCACTCTCCTACTAACACTTGTACCAAGCACAAACCTTTCTCTCATGGCTGCAGCCTCAGTCAAGCTATCTCTAGCCCGTTCAAGTCCATCAGTTATATATTGGCTGACCTAAAAAATTGAGATCAATTAAGTATCCAGACAATAATCCAGAGAACCAACATGTTTAAAACCAACTTACTTGGTCAAGTAGGCAAGTGAACACTGCTTTTACATTGGCTGCAAGTGTGGTAGGCTGTCAAAAACAAATTTCAATTAAGTTAGCAATTTGTCTCTTTTATGTCATAATATCTTGTTTCTTTTGGTCACCCAGCCTTTTCTTTTTACCACACTAGCATTTTGCTGCATAATGCATGCTTAATTTTCATATATGCAATCATGTCACATTAGCTATCCCTTTATTTATCATACCAATCATGGTGGAGGATAAGGCCTCTGAATTATAAAAAATTGCAAAGCTTTTCAGACAACATATTAGCATGCACCTTAAGAAACCCACTGGAAGGTTAAGATTTAGATAAAACTTTTAAGGGCAATACAATTAATAGCTAATACATAATAGAAACATTCAAAAGCCTCAATTTTTTCCTTAGACCACTTTTTTTGGTGCTCAGCCAAGTCCTCTATGCAGTCTCTTTTGCAAAAAGATTGTACACAAGTAACAGAGCATGCCACTGGTTAGTGGATAAATTATTACCTGAGACGAAAATAAAGTGCATCTGGTTAATGCTTCTTCATTCCACCGTACAAACTCTGTCACAACTGCAACGGATATCTGCTGATGTGAAGAAGACACTGAAGCCCCTTTAGAGCGCCCTATTGTTCCAGTTGAATCAGAAACGTTCTGGTTTTCAGCACGCAATTCTTCCAACTGCACCAGATCACATATGTTACAAGCTGCAAGAATGAAGCAAATCAAGCACTCGAGCTTTGGGGATCAAGCAAAGCAAGTTTGCAAACCTTTGCTTGATACAGTTGTCCAAGAGATGCTGGTTCATGTTCAGGATATTCATCCTTGTGAGAAGAAAATAGAGACTCTGTGAGACCTGTAAATTGGTTCCAGTTAACATTATTATCTGTTATACATACAATTTACCTTTCTACTACAGTCGTATTGTTAAATGTACGTCAATGGTCATACTTTTTTAGAAGGATAGTAAAACGGTTACAGATTCAGCTTAAAAGAATACATAACTTTCTTCCTACTCGGTGTTGTCAGGGCATGTGCCTACACGAGCCTGTCTCTTGTGCTTTAGCATTATACAACAATAGAGGTCAGGCCCATTTGATCATGCGCACACCTAGAATGCTTAGGCGCGCCTTTTGGTAAGGCTATAGGCATGAAAAATGCCTACATGATTGAATTTCTCTTTAATTTATTTTATTCATTTTTCATTTGATATACCTTTACTAGTAAGAAAAGGATGATACCAAACTCTATACTTTGTAATATTTGAGCAATCAACAAAGAACATTGACCATAAGAAAAATATGCATGTTGTGACCAATAAAAAGAGCTTTAGAGTTTATCATATATCTTAAGCTTTACAAAAACACACAGAGATATTGTGCTTCACTTCACTCAGGCTAGCGCTATATAAAGATTTATGTGCCTTGCACCCTTGATAACACCATAGCTTTTCTAATTCATCCGACACAACCATCATTCACCCACTTTAGTCTTTTTCTATTTAATCCCATCAACAGTTCCAATGACCATATTCAACAATCTACTAGAATTAACTAATTATATTTAATTCCAAAATGTATTTAAAATTATGAACGGAATATGCACTACAAGGAGATTTGTGAAAAGCTTGCCATATTGTTACCTTCAACATCCAAATCACCGCATCCAACAGCTAGTAGCTCTCTAGCAAGTTCCTGGGTCTTCTCATATGCCACAGCTAGCATCCTCAAAAAAGATCAAGTAGAATATGTATAAAGTCAAAGTTTGCCATCCATCCTTATGGATGCAATTTTATAAGTTCACTTACCAATAAAACCACCTTCCTCCATGGGAGGAGGATTTTACAGAGATGGCTTCACTAATAATTTGTCTAAAAGAGCAGTAACCCTCTGCTCCAAAACTCGCTGCATAAGACATAGGAAACAAAATATAACTAGAAAACTGTTAGATCCACAGTTGCTAAGATAGGATTTAGCGAACTATGTTTGTTTATTATTATTATGCATTGACGGTCTAGTAGTTACCATCAGTTATTGTGGGATCCTTAGTAGTTACTAACAGTTACTTTGGTGGGTTATTTATACTAGGAAGAAGGGAAAACATGGGAAGTTTTTCAGTCAGTTTCTAGGTTAGTTTTGGGAGGAAAAAGGCCCTCGAAGTACCTTGTGGGCTGGTATTACCAGATATAAATGTAATCTGCCATTGGCAGTAAAGTATTATTGGAGCATTATCCTAGTTTCCTAACAATTTGGTATCAGATTCATGGTTGTGACCATAATGGAAGCCCGAATTGACAGGTTGGTGAAGACGATGAAAGACGTACATGGGGAAATTTTCCAAATGACAGATTTCCTCAGTCAGTTACAAGACTGTAGTTTAAAATAGATGAAAAAGATTATTGAAATTAGAAATAGTTAAAAGGAAAATTAAATTTCTAAAGATTCTCCTGTAGGCTTTAGTTATATTAAAACTCTGATGACCAAGGCTATTTAAAGGCTTACAGAGGCTGTCCAACATCATTAAGATTCATCCTAAAATATTGAAAATACTGGTGACAATCCATGTGAGTGGCTTAATCGAGCAGAACAATATTTTCACTTCACTGGTATTGAAGATAAGGATAACTTAGACGCTGCCATTTGCCTTGATGGTACAACCTCTGATTTGCAGCAGCCATTGTTAGAATTTGAGAATTTATTTGAGGACCCAATAGGGCTGCCACTAAGTAGAAGTCATAATCATGCTATCCGACTCAAGGAAGGATCCCAACCACCTAATATTCGTCCATATTGTTGTCCTCATTACCGGAAAAATGAGACTGAGCATATTGTCAAGGAAATGATGGCAAGAGGAACTATCAAGTTAAGCACACGTTCTATCTCTAGCCTAGTGTTTCATATATCTTGGATAAAAGGTGTTGTGAAGGATTCTATTCCAGTCCAACAGCCTCCACCTTTCTTGTTGAAAGATCTCAAAATGCAAGAACAACCTGAATGTGTGGTGTATTACTGGATTCTCTTGGATGGTTCTCAAGAGATGTTGATTAAGTGGAAGGACTTTCCTAAGTTAGAGAAAACTTTGGAATAAATAGATCCCACTTTAGCTAAGTTTATCTTTTATACCCGATACAAGATGGAACTTGTTGGGGCGGGTATTGTTAGATCCGCAGTTGCTAAGATAGAATTTAGCGAACTATGTTGTTTATTATTATTAACCATTGAAAGTAGTTTATGCCATCAGTTATTGTGTAACAATTTATGTTGTTCAGTTCATGAAATACATATTGTTACTATTTATTTTGGTGGATTATTTAACTAGGAAAAAGACAAAACATGGGAGGTTTTTTAGTCAGTTTTTTATTTAATAGTTTTGGGAGGAAAAAGGTCCTATTCAACAATTTACTGGTATTAACAGATGTAAATGTAATTGCCATTGGCATTTAAAATTATAAAAGTATTATCCTAGTTTCCTAACAATTTGGTATTGTTAGATCTGCAGTTGCTAAGATAGTTTTAGCGAACTTTTGTTTCATTATTATTATTATTATTATTATTATTATTATTATTATGCATTGATGGTCTAGGAGTTACCATCAGTTATTGTGTCCTTAATTTATGTTGTTTATTGGGATCCTTAGCAGTTACTAACGCCTACTTATGGATGCAATTTTATACTAGTTCAAGGGAAAAATGGGAGGTTTTTCTTCCTTTCTGGGAGGAGGATTGGGAGGAAAATGGTCCTCTAAATAACCTTGTGGGCTGGTATTACCAGATTAAAACCCTAATCTGCCATTGGCAGTAAAGTATTATTGAAGTATTATACTAGTTTCCTAACAAAAACAGGTAGACATAATGGTGCTGCATATAAATTGATTAAATTCAATAAAAGGGAACTTGAAATATGGGTTCTTCAAGGCACCTGAACTAGAATTGACATAACATCATTAGGAGACGGGAACACAGCCATAATTGTTGCTGCTTCTTTGCGCACAGTATCTGCAAGACAAACAACAAAGGAACAACACATCCATTGGTGAACTCAAACCCTTGACTTAGCAAACAATACAACAACTCTCTCAACCTGTAATTTCTTTGTATAATGAAGAAAGCCCACGAGCAACATTGTTAGGACTAGCTTGAGAGCCCTGGTCACCAAGAACTAATCTGGTGTCTGAATTCATGACTTCAACATCAATGAACATTGGACGAGTTGCCACGTAGTGTTGCATGGCACTGCTGCCCCTGTTAAACTGTATTTGATAAAGAGAAAATTTCAAAATTGATTAACAAGATTCCTGCATAAAGTAACCTGCTCAATAGAGGAAATTAATGCCTGAATTAAATTGTATAGAGGAAAAACAACTATATATACAATTAATTAATACCTGAGATAAAATTTTTGCACATTCAGACATTGTAGACAGCTCCCTTCTCTGGGATGCAGCATCAAACCGTGCCAATAATCTGTTCTCCAATTCTACAAAGAGTTCGGAAAAAAATAAAATCATGAGATATTATAGATTTATCCTTACAATAGGGAGACCATTGATAAGACAGAATTTTGTGAACTTTTTCCCTTCAAAATTTGATTCTAAAGCTTCTACAGATTATCAAGATGAAAAAATCAACTTAAATAATTTAGCTATAATGGCTATTCCTTTAGGCAACAAAACAATTTCATCAAAATTTCCTCTTTCATAATCCACTAAAACCACTCATTCACTGTTTTATCATTCTCATTGATCACACGGTTTTCAAGTTAGGCAAGTATAACAAAATGGTTAGCATACCATTACAGTACTCCTGAAGATTAGCAACTGCAACTTCCAACCCTCTGCTGGCAGTTGCACTTCCCACAACTGATGGCACAGCTCTGGCAATATCCTCCTCAGCAAATGATCCTAAAATCAACAAAATGACATGAAAGGTAAATAATGTCCATAAAGTTGTAAGAAGCCAAAAATGTATATTTGTAGTTTGCCAATTATGGAAATAAGTTCCTATAATGAAATATGTTACATTTTTCCAGCTACAGTTTAGAATGGTCATATCCAATTCATGGTATCACATTCAATCAGTCACTTTTCATTTACAAATTTGGTAAATCAAAGAGCTTGTGAATATATGAAGTAACTAAAGCTTTAGAAAAGTGATGCCATCTTACGCAATTTCTGTGCAATTGAAGCAGCCTCAGCAACACGACTGTCATCAGAAAATAGAGGTGAAAGTTCCATTAGATCTCCCGGACTGCTATTAAACTCCATCAAGTACTGCAAGGTATTAAATTGCCAGTATTAAAGCAATTTCAGCAACAGACAGCAAATGAAACACACAAACTCAAAGTACCTTTACAAGCTCTATAGTTTGACTAGCAGTTTCACGCTGAGCATCTGCACTCTGACAAACCAAATAAATGCATTCAGGAAATGCCATAAACAAATATCATTTTTAGCAATACGTGTCATCAAATGATGATAACCAACTAGGAGCAAAAAAACTAGTTAGTATAACTAAAACAAAGGATAATTTTACCTGCAAATGATCTCCTATTTTAGCAGCAGTCTGCCCAACACTTGAAATACGTGAATCCAGTCTCGCAAAGCTGTCGAACAACCCATCTACACCTTTTTCCAGCTGGAGAAAAATAAGAAGTAAAACCAATCAGTTCATGACCCAATGGTAACTCATACTTTGTGAAACTCGCCTTCTTGCAGTTCAAGTCAAGGTAGAAATGTCAAGGCTGGGTGCTTTTTAAAATATAACATTTTTCTCAATATTCACTATTTGTTCTCTCTATCATCCTTGCAAACAAATTCAGTGAAACTATAGAACTTCATCTTTTCTTTTTTAGTTTTCTTATAGAGAGACAGGAATTAAATATCCAAAAGGTAAATACTTTTTTTCTAAAACAATGTTAGGCATGAAAGAGATAATTACTTCTTTCTTTTCATACCATTTTCACATAAATGATTCCAAAGAAATGGTGAGAAGGAATTTTGCTGGCTTACCTCAGTTAGTGTCTTCCGGTGCTTAGCATCTTGAGTAGAAACCTCTTGCTTGAGATTGTAGAGTCTTCCATCAATCTTCATTCCATATCAAGAAAATTAAAACATTAATATGAATCCTATGGTTTTGTCAAACTCATCACCAACTATGACAGAATAGACCTGGTTGCGAAGATCAATCAACTCTTTACAAGAATCCTTGAATAGCGATAATAAAGAATCTACTTCTGGAAATAGAGGGGTTGATAGTCCTTGTGCGAATTTTGCTGCATCAGAAGAGGCACGGACATGTCCATTTGGTAGAACCTCACTCCCACCAAGGCCATGTTCACCTGCTGAATCTGCTTCTTCTTCTTGGAAAGATGGCAGGAGCTCATTAACCAGGTTCCCAAATAATGCATCAAATGAAAAATCACCCTACCAGTTGAAATCCAATCATAGAGTTATCCAAAGGAATCCAATGAGAAAACTAAAAGAGGCTATGACAGTCTTCTTTTTGGCCAATGTCAATCTTTAACTAATGGTATGTTGAACCAGTGGTTAGAATCATTACCTTAAAGTCATCAATGTCCAGGATGAGTGGAAGATTACTAACAGAAGAAGATTTTGACCTCTCTGGCATCTATTTGAAAGATTAAATCAAACAAAGGTAACATGAAATCACAACCAAAGTTCTTATTAATTGGCAGAAAAGAAAAGCCCTAGCAACAGTTTAGTTTTCCGAAAAGAGACGATAAAAAAGCACGCAAGACAAATGTGATTATTTTGACATACACTAACTAAATACCCCATCGTGTCCTAACTTGACCCAGTACATTAATTGCCTTATAAACCCAAAGTAAAATACTCCGTTTGGTATTTTTTTTTTATGGTCCGGCATCTTCTCAGCTACCAAATAGAAACAAATGGGAACACAAAACTTACCTCCAATTCACAGCTTAGTTACAATTTAGTGAATTTTCATCTAACAACGATCAACAAGCTCATTGATTCAACTACAATGTCAAGTGCTAAAGTTCTTTCAGAGACAAACCAACTAAAACATTGCAAAATACATGAATTAGCCATGCAATGGAGTGAATTCAGGTTTACCTTATTCTTCTAATGCAACAAATTAGGACCATAAAATAAGAAGAAAGCAGATTTTTAATCACTTTCTATCTCATGGAATAAGTGACAATAGTACATATCAAGCCTTGGAACCTCTAAAATTTAGACAAATGGAGAGGTCACAACTACCAATAAATGAAAAATATATGTTACAGTAAATGAGACTACAACAACATTTTCCTAAATTCAGTCAGCTGAAAAGGAGATTAAAGCTCTGCACTACTTTCACTTAATTTAGGAAACAGTTCTAGGTCCATAAATATAAAATTTAGGCTGCAAGGGACAAAAACAATTGATATAATAGTATAACTTCTAGTGCTCCGTAACTTGATGTTCAAGCACCCCAGAGATAGCATAAAACCTAAAAACTGTCCAAATTAGTTGGGAAATGATGATGACTAATCCACTGAAAGAAAGAAAAAAGCCTTTTTGAAACACACTCAACCTAATGTCAAGTTCCAACCATTTGAAAAGTAAAAACAAGAAATTAATGAAAGTCGGTTCAATAAATAAAGCAGATAACCTTTGAACTTGGTTTTCCACAAGCAGTAACAAAAATCAGTATACCATAAATATTCTGAAAATTCTTAAGTTCTTTTCCACTCACTTTGGGTCCTTGGAGCGTGTTTGTTTGTGTATATCTACAAACATATCTAGATAATTCTAAAATTGAACTTACAGATCAAGTTCTATCTTTAAATTTATTGAAGGCATATTTCAGTAGTAGAACCCACTTGCATGTCCAAAGGACTTACCCATTTAGATCATAAAAACACTCATAAGCCTAACAATTAGGTTACTCTTGTACTTAGTTCATAGAATTGACAGAGAAAATGTCTAAAGTATGCCAGACATTAATAGAAAATTATCTCTATATGTCTAGCGTGTCTAACTACTTGGAAAAAAAATAAATAAATAACCTAATTTATTCCAAAAGTCTTCAATAAAACTAAAAAGTAATAACTTCTACCATTAATACAAACAAATCTTTCTTGATGATAAAAAATAGACAGGCAAAAATAGAAAACTGAGTGGTTTTTTTCCATTCCTTCCACAAGTTTAACAAAAGCTATCAGTCCCAAGGGATGGATTGATATTAAATCAATGTAGCCAGTATTACGGTAGGCATAAATGTCGCCTAAACTATACTTTTTGTTCGAGTTTTCATAGGCGTTTAAAAAAATTATTTTAACCAATCAAAACATGCGACTTTGGTTTTAGTTTTGTTATTTTATTTTTTATTTATTTTTATTTAATTTTTAGAAGATCCCTATATTTTCTAAAATTATAAAATAACCTCAAAATTTTATTTGTCGTCGCTGTTCATCAGGTTGTCGGCAACACCGCAATACTCGAATGTTGTTTGTTGGTCGGCCGACCGCCGTTTGCCGTTGATCGTTTTTTCTTTCTTTCGCGAGTTTAATTTTATTTCGACGATAAACATGTCACCAGTTGACTGTCGGGGACGAGAAGATGGGAAAATAACTGTGAGATTCGGTGACAGAAGTTGTGGGCGATTGGCGGCGTCAACGGCTGAAATCGAGATTTGAGAGTTAGAAATTTAAGGATTTGGGGACTATTTTGGGAATTTTAAAATTTTAAAATATTTTTGAAAATTTTGAATTTTTAAAAAATAAAACATATCACGTGTCATATTTTTATTGGCTAACGAAATTTTTTAATGATTGTTAACGACGCGGCACCTAAATGGTAACTTTAAAAATATTAGGCACCTATTTGGAGCGAAAAACACTTTAAACACCTGTATGCAAAAAGATGTATACTTTTGACACTTATTTACCTATTAAGCCTATTATATTACTACAACTAATACCCGCTTCATGGAGATTTGATCTTTTTTTAATCCATTAACAAAATTAATTATAAACTTAAAATTTTTAAACAATATAAAATTCAATTATTTTAGGTAATATTTATGCGCATTTAAAAGTTTATATTATTATTTTCAAAAATAAAAAATATATACTAGTTTTTAGTATTTTATAAATTTTTTCCCATAATTAGCGGCAAGTTAGCAATTTTTTATTTTTAAAAATTTTAAATTGACATTTGACTCTAATTTCTCCTGATTTAAAAATATGAATTAACAATAATTAAGAAAACATCTCCGTTTGCTTTCCTAATAAAGTTATCGGAATGTCTAACATATACTTGTTATATGAGACATCATGCCGAGCTGTTAATTTCTCTAAATAATAAATATGGGAGTTAGCTGGGTAAAAAAACCACAATATTGTGGTTAATTTTTTTTTCTCAAAGTGTGGTTTATGGCATATTATTTTTAGAACTATGGTCATTTACTGTTCAAATTAAAAATCAGAGAGAAAGTAATTCGACTTTGAACAGTAATATGCCGAGAAAATAATAAACAAATGAACTCAGAGGGAGAGCAATCCGACTTTAAACAGTGTTTTACACTGAAGTCGGAGGGAGAGCAATTCAACTTTGAACAGTGCCCAATATTTTTTTAATGTTTTTTGGTAAAATACTGTTTAAAGACAGGAGGAAATTACTTCAATTTCTGATTTTTACATTAAACAACAATAGTTTGAGAAAATAATTTGATGGGAAACATATTTTAAGGGGGAAAATTGAACACTGTTATTTTGGTGATATTGATGTGGTGCAAGCAACTAGATTTTATTGATTTCATCAATCACATAGTCATATTGCACACTGTTATTTTGGAAAGAATAGTAACGATAGCTGGGAGTGTCTAGTTTTTTTCTAAACTTATTCTAGTGGGATAATGTTGTTATTTCAGCAAGTCGAGTGATTGTCATTGCTGATGATTTTACCTAAGCTTGCCATCCGCGACTCCAACAATATTTGACAAACACGATTGGAGAAACGTCTTTCAGTGATAAAAATAATCTGATTATAAACTAACAAGTATTTGGTACAATAATAAGATACATTGAATTTTAAGAAAATAATGTAGGTTTGAATCATTGTTGATAGAGAATGAAGAACCACGAATCCTGAACATGAACCATAAAATAAACATGAACTATACGAAAAATTAGATTAAAATAAATAAGGGTTAACTGAGGGTCAGGATAGAACTAAATTTAAATCTAACCTGAATCACTAAAATTGAATGTATAAATCGACTTAAAATCATCTCAAAGTAACAACAAAGATGGTGCAGAGGACATAGGGTCCTATTACACCCTTTCAGGCGTAACACTCGGAAGTTTGCGAATAACGTTTGCGTCAAAGTGCCTGAACCGAATAGCGACTAGCCGACTACTGACTTGGAGTGGAAAAGAGTGAGGAGAGGATGGCGAGGGTGGGTCGTCGTGCTATTTGGTTCTTTTGGGAGTTGGGTTTTGAATAGGATCATCCAGCTTGCGTTTTGCTTTGGGTTTGGCTGGTAATGTTAATATGTTGGGTTTGAGTTTATGTTTTACATGTATTTAAAGTTGATTAATTTGAGTCCAAGGAGTGATTTTAAAGAAAAAAATAATTAAGCGATCAGGTTAGACTAGTTTTGCCAGTACGTTGTGGGTAAATTTTATGACTTAAATAATAAATATATTATGAGATCACATTAAAAATATTAAAAAATAGTTAATTTAATTAAAATGGTTATAAACTTTAAAAATGAAACTGATCAAACTATCTTGATCGAATTGATGTTCAATCTTATAAACTCAATATACGTAATATTTCCAATTAAAAGCATGTAGAAAATAAAATAAATACCGTTAAAAATGATAAAGTAAAAGCTTATTAGTTCTATTTTAAAAGGGGATTTTATATTCTTTGTTTTTTTTAACAAGTTTCTTTTTCGAGCATAATTTAGTTCAGACATACTTTGTTCTATTTTCTTGCTCTTAATTGAATTACCAGTTTACTCTAAAAAATAAACATCTAAATTTGTTAAGATCTAAATGTGTAAACAAAATGTAAAAATGATTTTTTCCCTCTCTTTTATATATAATGATGAGATATTTGGGTTTAAGGAAAATATTAATAAACAAGTTAAGATGATGACTGCAACTTTTGTGATATTTTTATTTGTATTTGTGTTTGTGGGCAATTCTTCCCTCTCTCTTTTCTTTCCTTTTATTATGTTTACTTGATCTTTACTTAGAGTCTTATACCCTCCACCTTGTCTTTTCAATGCTTTGCAATAATTGGCTTCTTTTTCCCAACTTTTGCAAATTTGGAAATGACCAACTCACCTACATTAGATTTCTCTTATTTCCTTGTTCTTCTTCTTTTACACATTTAAATTGCAAATCTTTATTTAAATCGGTTTCAATTAATCTTAATTTAAAAGGAGAGGTTTTTAATATATTTTTTATTGAAGATTTTTTTATTAATAAAAAATTAATATTATATTTCTCGTTAAAAATTTTCCTAAACCTAAATAGAGGAAAATAGTACACATAATAATAATAAAATGTTCATAACAAGGAAACACCTCGACGGAGAAAACGCAACCACAATCAAAACAACTCAACCAATAGAGTCGGCCATCAAAATGGACAAAATATCATCTGAAAGATCTAAATAACGTCGACAAACCAAATCCTCAAACAATGTGCGTCAAGTCATACTATCGGTCACCTTGTTCTGATCACGTGAGACATGTTCCAATCGCACCTCCCATGTACAAGATATCATCTCCACAATATGCGGTACAAGGCCAAACAAAGATGTACCATCCTCAAAGGAATTAATAGCCCAAACAGCTTCTAAACAATCCGACTCAATAATTAGCCACGGAATTCCCAATGACCAACCAACCAACAAGCCTTCTAAAATGCTCTAAAGTTCTGCCTCAAGGACCGAGCAAATTCTAATGCGCTTCGAGTAACCAAGTACCCACTTGCCGAGGTTAATTTTATTGAATAGTTTTAATACAATTGAATTTAATCTTAACTACTAAATAACTATAACCTTTAAGTTTTTTTGACAAAATAACATTTAAGTTTTCATTTTATTTGTTTGTAGGAGAAAATGTGTTATACATGGCTTGAAACTTGGATCAAATAAAAATAACAAATTAGTATCGGTCTTGTTATAGGACTTGTGGAAGTTTGGATCGAATAAAATTCTTATTGGATTTGAAAATTAAAACGGGAGACTAGAACTCAAATTTCCAAACAACTTCATGAATAGTCAAATAAAAAATAAAAAGAAATAAAAATACTAAAAAACAAATAGTGAAAACAAACTAGGTACGAGACATCCCTCGTAAGATCTTATTTTAGATAAACTTGTGCCCTGATTGAAATTTCTTGATCTTCTAAGGATCATGTCCTTACCAACTAAACGATGAAAAAGAAGTGATAGACATGATTATAAATTATCTAAAATACTTGAATTTAATTATAAATAATAAATAAAAATTCATAATTATCAAAATAAACTCTTATTGAATTCATATTGAATTTCATGAATGCATTATCTTTGCTAAAAAGAGTGTCTATGGAATCTTCTCCGTTTTCCTGAAAATTCATGTTGCTAGTCCTAGGTTGACTAAGGATGGTGTCTTAAAGGCGCCGCCTAACGAGAGTGTGATTGGCCGGTCGTCGGACAACGAGGAATCTGCTAAGGTGCTTCGGTCTGTGCAAAGTAACCCTGAGGATTGTGTGATGGTGCTGGGATCCTCGACGTCTGGTGATCATGTTGAATCTGGTTCGTTACTGGATGTGCTTCCTAAGGTGGATCACCCTTTGAATGAGGTTGGGGTGATCGCGGGGGATGCGGTTAAGGATACGACAGTTCCAAGCGTGCCGGCGCCGATGTCTTTCTGTGATATGGTGCTGGGTAAAAGTGCTTCCGCGCAAAGTACCGCTGCCATTCCTGATTTGGAGATTGATGTTAGAGATGAGGATGTCCGGCTGCGCACGATAGAGGGGACATCTTCAATTGATTTCTCTGAGCGTTTACATGAGTAGATTGATACTAAGCTAGCCAATTCTGTGGTGGTTCGTCTGCTAGGGAGGGCTATTGGTTACTCAGCACTCGTAACAAGAATCAAAGCCATGTGGAGCTCGAGTGGTGAGATCATGCTTATCGACCTAGATAATAGCTATTACCTGGTTTGTTTCGCGTATGCGGATAACTGCTCAAGGGTGTTGATGGGTGGTCCGTGGGTGATATACAATAGCTACCTTACAGTGCAGCCATGGAGCCACAGCTTTTCGACTGTTGCGGATCACCCAGCAGAGACTGTCGTGTGGGTAAGGTTGCTTGGATTGCCTTACCATTATTACACTAAAAATATTTTTCGGCATATTGTAGGAGCTTTGGTTCTGTGTTGATTATAATACTATTGTTGGTAGGCATGAGAGGTTTGTGAGACTAGCAATCGTGGTTGATTTGAATAAGCCCTTGGCCTCGAGCATAATCATTGATGGTCATCGGCAATAGATTGAGTATGAAGGTCTAGCGTTAATTTGTTACTCTTGTGGAAAGTATGATCATTCTTTGGAGACGTGTAAACCTATTGCCCCCGATGCAAATGGTCCTAGTGATGATGGGATTATTGATATGACAGTGGGTGAACCGGATGAGTGTTTTGGTCCTTGGATGCAGGTGACTTCGAGGAGGATGTATCGGAGTGTTTTAGGTAGAGAAGGGGACCATGTTGGGCATTTGAATAATGTAGGTAATGCCTCGGATGGTCGCTTTGCGGTGTTACAGGTGGGTGACTCTTCGTCTGTACATGATCCTCTTATGGGCACCAAGGATGTACTGAAGCCATCGGGGCAAGGCGATAGTGCGAAGCAACTGCCTTTGAAAAAGCTGAGTGGGGGTGGTAGTGTGAGCACTAGGCCAAAAGGGTTATCGGTTGTCAAATCAACGTTGGGGGTTGACTAGAACTAGGAAACAATCTAATAGGGGGAAGTAGTCAGTAGCGGTTGTTGGGAATCAAGAGCAGCGGGGTACGGCGGAACAATGTCAAGAAAGTGGGATTGTTGCGGTTTCTAGCTCAGAAGTAGCTTCAGATTCGACAATAGTACGAACGGATATAATTACATAGAGTAGTTTGATGGATATTGTGAACTATGTGGCATCAAAAGATGTGGTCATCTCTATTTTGGTTACGATTCAGGCTGCATCACATACTGCGATTCAGGTTAGGAGTAAATAAGAGGTTAGCAAGACTGTGTCGGGGAAGAAATGGGGTCCCTGTGGCTGGCAGTGTTTCGATAGGGTCTTCCTCGAAACAGCACTTGTCCAAGATCAAGAATGTGGCTCAAAAAAGTCTGTATCCCTAACGCCAAAAGGCACAGGAGAAAAAAGAGAATCGCTAACCGAACATGATGGATGTTGGGGATTGGATTGATAGAACCTTTATGGCTTTGGATTCACAAGCCAAGATCGAGGCTGCTACGGTTAGCAAGGGTGAGGCAAATCCTTTGAGGATCGGTTTTGAGGTCTAATAGAGGGCCAACACGGTTTTTGCTGATGATGGGAATGGTCAATGAGTGGTATCGTTGTTTTTGTCCTTTTACTCTTATTTTAATTATGGTTAAGGTGCTTTATTAGAATGTTTGTTTCTACCGGAGGTTCATTTATAATTTTTCCAGAATCTCTAACCCTTTGTGTAACTTGCTTGAACAGTACAAAGCTTTTAATTTTGATGACTCATGCATCCAAGCATTCGAAGCCTTGAAGAAGCAACTTGCCTCGGCACCCATTGTCATTTCGCCCGACTGGACCTTACCTTTTAAATTTATGTGTGATGCAAGCGACTTTGCAGTAGGAGCAGTACTAGGTCAACGAAAAGGTAAAATCTTTTATGTGATTTACTACGCTAGTAAAACTCTTAATAAAGCTCAAGTGAACTACACCACTACGGAGAAAGAGTTACTAGCTGTAGTTTTTGCTTTTGATAAATTTCGTTCATACTTGATCAGGACCAAAGTAATTGTTCATACTGACCATTCGGCAATTAAGTACCTTTTTGTCAAGAAAGATGTCAAACCTCGTTTAATTCGTTGGATCTTACTTTTACAAGAGTTTGACATTGAAATTAAAGATAGAAAGGGTACCGAGAACCAAGTCGTCGACCATTTGTCACGCCTAAAACGAGGAAAAGAAGATGACACAAACGTGGAAATCCATGATGCATTCTCGAACGAGTAGTTGTTAATTGCCCAAGCAGTCCCAACAGTGATGCCCAGACAACCGCAGTATGGATTGCCTTGGAAATACCCGTAGAAACAGCAGCAGCAATTGCCTCGACAATTCCATGGTATGCAGACTTAGTGAATTTCCTTGTTAGTGGCCTTTTACCTCATGATCTTACTCACTAGGGAAAGAAGCGATTCCGACACGATGCTAAGCATTATTATTGGGACGAGCATCTTTTATTTAAACAATGTGCAGACCAAGTTATTAGGCGATGCATCCCCGAGGAAGAGTAACAAAACGTGCTCTAACAATGCCATTCATCACTTTATGGAGGTCATTTTGGAGGCACTCGCACCACGGCCAAAGTCTTGTAATCCGGTTTTTATTGGCCAACACTTTATAGAGATGCTCAAGACTTCTACAAGAGGTGTGATCGATGTCAGCGAACAGGGAATATTTCATGCCGGCACGAGATGCCACTACAGAATATCCTTGAGGTCAAGTTGTTTGACGTGTGGGGGATCGATTTCATAGGACCATTCCTATCCTCGTTTGGCAATGTATACATCCTACTTGTCGTGGACTACGTATCTAAATGGGTAGAAGCAGCTGCAGTTCCCAGCAACGATTCCAAGACTGTGCAGAAATTCTTGCAGAAAAACATATTCACACGATTTGGAACACCAAGGGCAATTATCAGTGATGGAGGCACCCACTTCGAAAATAGGCTAATTGCCAAAATGCTGGAGCAATTTGGAGTGATGCACAAAATTGCCACGGCATATCATCCACAGACAAATGGGCAAGCTGAAATTTCCAAACGTGAGTTGAAGGTTATCCTTGAAAAAGTTGTCAATCATTCTCGAAAGGATTGGTCTGCAAGCATTGATGAAGCATTATGGGCCTATCGAACAGCATTCAAGACGACTTTAGGCATGTCTCCCTACAGACTTGTCTACGTCAAGACTTGCCACCTTCTAGTAGAGATCGAACACAGGGCTTATTGGGCGATCAAAACTATCAACATGGATTGGGAGAGTGCTGGACAAAAGAGATTACTGGACCTTAACGAATTTGAAGAATTTCATGCCTTAGCTTATGACAACGTGAGAATCTACAAGGAGAAAATGAAGCGTTGGCATGACAAGAAGCTATTGCCACGGTAATTTTTGCTTGGGCAATTAGTTCTTCTCTTTAATTCTCGGTTAAAACATTTTCCGAGAAAATTGAAATCGAGATGGTCCGGGCCTTTTGATGTTGTCAAACCTTTCTCCCATGGTGCCATGATAATTAAGTCCACCATTAACGGGCATGAGTTCAAAGTTAACGGACAAAGATTAAAGCACTACGCCAGTAACCATGTTGAGCGCAACAAGGAAGTAGTTACTTTAGGAGATGCATAACTGTTAAGTGTTCAAAAGTTGTATTTTTATTGCCCCTTTTGCTCTTATTATTATTAGAATTAGGTTCATATTAGTTGCATTTTTAGTCATTCATGCATAATTGCATTGTTTCCTTTGTGGTGGTGCTAGATTTCATGTTTTGATTAATTTTGGTGGAAAAGAGGTATTGCTGGACTTTTTTGTGCATGTGCAGGTATTGCCCGGGCAAGCAGACTGATGCCGAGGCAACTAAGAATAAGGTGAAGTGTTAGCCGAAGTGATGAACGAAAAATCCTGACTTGATGGAGGTGGTTGACGTGAAGATTTGGAGCTGAAATTGCATGAAGAAGTCGAAGGATGATTAGGAGAAGTTTTTGGAGGAATAAAAATATAATAAAGGAGATTTATCTCTTTTAAAGTATTTAATTCCAACTTAACTTCCTCCTCAAGAAAGACTTTGACCTAACCATTTCCTATATAAAGAACCCCTAGCAGCCTATTTCAACAAGCTTGGAGGGAGAGAAATCAGTCAAGAGAGAATTCAAGAAGGGGCTGTCGAAATCTTCATCTTTTCTTTTTTGTTTTCGGTTTTGTTTATGTTGGGGAACAATTACATTAAGTTTATCTTAAACCCAACCATGAACTAAACTTATTTGGCTTGGGTTATTTTGTTTTTGGTTGTGAAAATGATTGGGTTTATTTTAGGTATTTGAGTTTGCAATCTAAATTCAAGGTTTGTTTATTCTTGGTTTTTAATCTTGTTTGCGAGTGAATTGGGAGAGGATCTCGTTAAACTATATATTTATCTAAATATCAAGAGAGTTAGATTCACGAAACGAATGAGCATGGCCTTTATTCAAATCTATTAATGGTGAAGGCTAATTCAGCTTAGGGATAAGTTGCAGATTTCAACGGCTAAAAAGAGCGCAAGATCGGTTGTTGTCCACCTTTAGTTCACGCTGGAAAGTATTATCAAGGCTTGAACAATTAACTAGTATTTCGACTTAGGGATAAGAAGAAATCATTGAAGAACGCTTCGCCGAACCTTGAAGGTTGTTGTTCGTTGCCTAGGCAATTACGTTATTTCCACATGGCCCAGGCATTCTCTTCGCGTACTTCCCAAGCAATCACTCTATTTCTTTATTGCCCAAGCATCAACTTCACTCATTGCCCATGTATTAGCGCCAATCCTTCACTGCCCAAGCAATACGATTGCTGTCAATCGCCCAAGCAATTGAGTCATTCTTGCACTCAAGTACCAAGATGGTTCATTCAATTATCACTCCTCGAACTCACGATAACTTGGCCTCTTCTCTCTTATTTGATTTCATCTATTCTTTTAGTTTATTGTTCTTAGTTTACGCGTTAATTAGAACTCCTACAATCACCCAATTGTATTTTTACTTTTACAGAGCCAGAAGGTAGATTCTTGAAATAGCACCAATCCCTGTGGAGACGCTATCTTTCTATACTACAACCTGCGACGTGTATACTTGCACCGCTTGCGTAGCACTCAATACGCACAAAAAGTTTTTGGCGCCGTTGTCGGGGATTGGCAATAGCGACTTTGTTTTTTATTTTCTTGCACTTTTATTTTTATTGTTTAAGATTCAAAGGGTTAACAAACTTTGGTTTTGCATTGGTATATGACCAGGGCGAGACCAACTACATCAGAATATCCCTTTGATCCAGAAATCGAACGTACCTTGCAAAGACTCAGATGAAGGCTAAGAGTAGCAATGGCTTATCAAAACGGCAATGTGAATGCCAATGACAATCAGGATGGTCCAGCGGGAGGTGGAGTGATTCTTGCACGAAATAGAACTGTTTGAGACTGTCTATAGAGGAAGATCTTGAAGGACTTAATCCAGGAGTTGTCACACCTGAAATTGAAGCCGACCACTTTGAGTTGAAACCAGTGATGTTCAATATGATCCATACAATAGGTCAATTCAGTGGCTCAGCAACTGAAGATGCACGACAACATCTTAAATATTTCCTCGAGATTTGCAATTTATTCAAAATACAAGGAGTCACCCCAGATGTTTTACGACTAAGATTATTCCCCTATTCACTGAGGGATTGGGCAAAAGCATGGTTGAATAGTATTCCGACAGGATCTATAGGATCTTGGGCCGATCTATGTCATGATTTTCTTGCTCGGTTTAATCCTACAAATTTGACTGATAAGCTTCGTAACGAAATTACTTCTTTTCGGCAGGCAGATGATGAATCCATGTACGAGGCTTGGGAGCGATATAGAGAACTTTTACACAAATGTCCCCTACACGGATTCCAGTATGGACACAAGTGACGATGTTTTACAATGTTGTGAATACACCAACAAGGATGATGCTAGATGCCTCGACAAACGACATACTCCTAGACAAGTTACCGAAAGAAGCGATGCAAATTCTGAATAGGCTCGCCAAGAATGATTATCAATTCCCAACTGCGAGAAGAGGATGAGTTAGACGCCAACCCACAAATTTTGAATAGGCTCACCAAGAATGATTATCAGTTCCCACGATGTTTTACAATTGTCCACTCTAACCAAGATGGTCCAGAACATGTAGAAACAAAGCAACACACAGGAAGCCAATGTAGTATATTCCTTTTGTGAAATATGTGGTAGTAACCATGATTCTTCTGAATGTACGCAGAACCCAGAATCCAGCTTCTACGTGGGGAATTACAATCGGAGCAACAATGTGATGTCCAACACATACAATTCAGCTTGGAAGAGGCACCCAAATTTTTCATGGAGTAATCCCAACAACGCTCTGAACTAGAATAATCAGAATGCACAAGCATCGGGATTCTAGCAGAATATGCCACGGTAACAGTTGCCGCAGCAACAACCGACAACATCTAGTTCTTTGGAAAATTCTCTCAATACTTTCATGTTAAAAACTGAATCTTATATGGCTGAGAATAGTAATTTCATGAAAAGAACTGATGCTTTTATTAACAGGACCGGGATGAGATTGAAAAACCAAAAGGCGGCCCTCAAATCATTAGAAACTCAAGTCGGACAATTTGCTCAAAACCTAAATACTAGACCGCAAAGAGGTTTACCCAGCGATACTGAAGTCGTAAGAGGAACTGGCCATGAGCAATGTAAGACGATCACCGCTAGAAGTGGACGACAACTTAAAGAGGCTCAAGCTCACTCATCAAACAAAACTCCACAAAAAGAACAAGATAAATTCAATGGCAAAGCTTCAGATGCTTAACCAGGGAAGGCCACGGCAACCTCAGATGAACATGTCGCGGCAACCAACGATAGGCATGCCACGGCAACCCCAGTTGACGATGCCTCAGCAACTCTAGTTGCCCCAACAATGTCGTCAATCAGGTTCCAAACCAATGAGAAGATCGAAGATATCCGACTTCCACCACCATTCCCACAGAGGTTGAAGCGACAAAAGCAAGAATATCAATTCAAGAAGTTTCTTGATATCCTAAAGCAAGTCCACACCAACTTGCCGTTAGTTGAGGCAATTGAACAACTGTCGAACTATGCCAAGTTTCTTAAAGACATTGTGTCTAAAAGAACAAGGCTAAGAGAGTTTGAAATAGTTGTCGCAACAGAGAGATGCATGACCATGTTGCACAATCGCATGCCACCCAAGTTGAAAGATCCTGGAAGTTTCACAATACCCTGTTCCATCGAAAACCACTATGTCAGGAAAGCATTATGTGACCTTGGAGCAAGCATAAACTTGATGCCTAAATTGGTTTTCCAGAAACTAGGAATTGGCAAGGCAAGACCTACGACAGTTATACTACAACTAGCTGACATATCATATGTGCATCCAGAGGGAAAAATCGAAGACATACTGGTAAAAGTTGATAAATTTATTTTTCCCGTTGACTTTATTGTTTTAGATTGTGAAGCAGATGAGAATGCACCTATCATTCTTGGGAGACCCTTCCTAACAACAAGGAGAACCTTGATCAATGTTAAAAAGAGAGAGCACACAATGAGGGTGAATGACCAGCAAGTTAAACTAAATGCGTTCCAAACACTAAAGCATGTCGATGATCCAGAAGAATGCCAACTTCTTCATGCCACGATAGAGTTTGACTTCGATGAGGAAGTTAGTTGCCTCGGCAACCACACTGTCGATCTAGAGGAACTTGAGAAGTATGAAGAACCAATCGATGAGGAACAACAAGAATAGGCAAATTGGTTAGTCAATCGACCAAGTATATACTTTGAACCACGGGATTACTCAGGTAAGGAAGGTAAACTCGAAAAACCCTCTACTGAACAACCGCCGATTCTCGAGTTAAAACTATTGCCAGGGTAACTAAAATATGTTTATTTGGGAACCGATAATACACTGCCTGTAATTATTTCCTCTAAGTTACAGCCTGAGTAGGAAAAGAAGTTGATCGACATGTTGATCCTACACAAGAAGGCAATAGGGTGGACAATTGCCGACTTGAAGGGAATTAGTCCGGCAGTGTGCATGCATAAGATTTTGTTAGAAGATGATCACAAGCCTTCGATTGAGGCCCAGATGAGACTGAATCATGCCATGAAAGGGGTTTTAATGAAAGAAATCATCAAGTGGCTTGACGTCGGCATCATATACCCTATCTCTGATAGTACACGTGTAAGTCTGGTACAATGTGTACCAAAAAGGGGAGATGTAACGGTGGTAAGTAATGAACTCATTCCAACTAGGACTATGACCGATTAGAGGGTTTGTATGGATTATCGAAAGTTAAATAAGGCCACCAGAAAAGATCATTTTCCCTTACCTTTTATCAATCAAATGCTTGACCGTATTACAGGTAAACCCTTTTATTGTTTTCTTGATGGATGTTCATGTTACAATCAAATTGCCATAGCACTGAAAGATCAAGAAAAGACCACCTTCACATGCCCATATGGTACTTATGCCTTTCGAAGGATGTCGTTCGGATTATGCAATGCCCTGGCAACCTTCCAAAGATGCATGATGGCACTCTTTTCAAACATGGTCAAGACTTCCTTGAAATCTTCATGGACAATTTTTCCATATTTGGTAATGACTTCGACAGTTGCCTCGATAATTTGGAAAAGGTGTTGGCAAGATGTGAAGAATTCGATCTAGTTCTTAATTGGGAGAAGTGTCATTTTATGGTAGATGGAGGAGTCATGCTCGGCCACAAGATTTCATCCAAGAGTATCGAAGTAGACAAATCCAACGTGGACGTGATTGAGAGATTACCCCCACCAAGTTCGGTCAAAAGAATCGGAAGCTTTCTTGGACATGCAGGTTTTATAGGAGGTTCATTCATAATTTTTCCAAAATCACTAAACCCTTGTACAATTTGCTTGAACAGGACAAAGCTTTCGACTTTGATGAATCTTGTGCCCAAGCATTCGAAACCCTTAAGGAAATGCTTGCCTCAGCCCATATTGTCGTTCCACCCGATTAGACACTACCTTTTGAGCTCATGTGTGATGCGAGTGATTTTGCGGTAGGAGCAGTCCTAGGCCAACGCACAGGTAAGATTTTTCATGTGATATACTACACTAGTAAAACTCTTAATAGCGCTCAAGTGAATTACACAACAACGGAGAAAGAGTTACTAGCCGTAGTTTTTGCATTTGACAAGTTTCGATCCTATTTGATTGGTACAAAGGTAATTGTCCATACGGACCATTCGGCAATTAAGTATCTTTTTGCTAAAAAGGATGCCAAACCTCGTTTAATCTGTTGGATATTACTTTTACAAGAGTTTGACATTGAAATTAAGGACAGGAAAGGAACATAGAATCAAGTTGCCGATCACTTGTCAAGCTTAGAACGCAACAAAGATGAAGAGTGGATATAGAGATATGCGATGTATTCCCGGATGAGCAACTGTTAGCTACCTCGGCAACTCCCATTGCACATACCTCGGCAACCCATGATGCCTCGGCAGCTCCAGAAGCACACGCCTCAGCAAGTCTAGTTACCTCGGCAATACCCTGGTACGCTGATTTAGTTAACTTCCTTGTTTGTGGTATTTTACCTTATGGCTTTACTCACCAAGGAAAGAAGCGGTTCTTCCATGATGCTAAGCATTATTTTTGGGATGAGCCTCTTTTGTTTAAACAATGTGCAGATAAGGTTATACGCTGATGTGTCCCTGATGAGGAGCAATAGAATGTACTTCAGCAATGTCATTCTTCACCCTATGGAGGACATTTTGGAGGAACACGCACCGCAGCCAAAGTTTTGCAATCCAGTTTGTATTAGCCAACACTTTACAAAGATGCCTAAGAGTTTTACAAGAAATGTGATCGTTGCCAGAGGATGGGAAATATCTCTAGAAAGCATGAGATGCCGCTCCAGAACATCCTTGAGGTGGAATTGTTTGATGTATGTGGGATCGATTTCATGGGACATTTTCATCTTCATTCGGCAACCTTTACATCCTACTTGACGTCGACTACGTGTCTAAATGGGTTGAGGCAGCTGCAGTTTCCGCCAACGATTCCAAGACCGTACAACGATTCCTACAGGAAAAATATATTTACACAGTTTGGGGTGCCGAGGGTAATCATCAGTGATGAAGGCAATCATTTCAATAACAAACTCATTGCCAATATGTTGCAACGCTTCGGCGTGTCACACAAAATTGCCACGGCATATCATCCACAAACTAATAGGCAAGTAGAAATTTCTAACCAAGAATTGAAGAATATATTCGAGAAGGTTGTCAATCCTTTCCGAAAAGATTAGTCTACAAGACTAGATGAAGCACTTTGGGCTTACCGAACCGCATTCAAAACAACCTTGGGAATGTCCCCATTTCACCTTGTCTATGGCAAGACTTGTCACTTACCGGTAGAAATCGAACAAAAGGCATATTGGGCAATCAAGACATTAAATATTGATTGGAAGAGTGCTGGACAAAAGCGTTTACTGGATCTCAACGAGATAGAAGAGTTCCGTACACTAGCCTATGATAATGTGCGAATCTACAAGGAGAAAACAAAACGATGGCATGACAAGAAGCTATTGCCTTGACAATTCATGCCAGGGCAACTAGTTCTTCTATTCAATTCTCAGTTAAAACTTTTCCCGCGAAAACTGCGATCACGATGGTCTGGACCATTCGAAGTAGTCAAATCGTTCTCCAATGGTGTCGTGATAATCAAGTCCACCACTGAAGGACATGAATTCAAAGTTAACAGACAAAGATTGAAGCACTGCAACGGTGCCCATATAGAGCGTAACAAAGAAGTGGTCACCTTAGAAGATGCATGATCATGCTCTCCTTTCAATTTTTTTCTTTTATTTGAACTCATTTTTTTAATTTCGGCTATTCTTAGGATAGATTTATTTATTTTCTTTAGTTTGAGACTACATCTTTCTCTAGTATTTATCTAATTGTTTTTTTTAATTTTAGGTTTAAAAATTCCTTTTATCTATCTTTCCACATTTTTATCTATTTTTTATTTATTAGTTTATCTTTATTTTTAATTCTTATTTTATTTGTTTTTGAATTTTAGGAAAAGATTTCAAGATAAAGAGGAATTGGGTTCAAGAAGGAAGCTTCTTCAACAAGGGAACTAATGGGCCAAATCTAAGGCTTACATTAAGCCTCCAATTTGCCCTAGTTCACCATCATAGCCGGCCATAAACCCTTCATCTCCCCAATCCCTTTAGCCGCCCAACTCCCCCAATCAATACCTTGCTTTCTTTCTTTCCAATCAATCCCACCTACCATATTTACCATACATCTTTTCTATTTAACTCATCACCCTTAACTCCCAAGAAACCTATTCCTACTTTTAACCTTACAACTCTTTAGTTTCTTTTGCTTTCTTTTCTTTATTTCTACCCAACTCACAACCAAATTCATCAATGGCAACAAAACTCAAGACTTTGGTGTACCCAAGTTCTTCCAAGGAGCCGATATTCAAGAGGTTTGCTACGTCGGCGGTTGAAGAACGATATCACTCCTAGTTTGCTAACCGCAAGGTATGGGAAGAACAAGGTTTTACCTAATCCAACTCTCATCAAGATTTCGGCCTTGAACCTTTCGTCTTCCGGGTGATCGCACATCAAAAGTGGCAATTTTTTTGCCATCAACCCCAAATGGACAACATAACATGGGTAAGAGAGTTCTATACTCATTCTCCTAATCCCGATAACCCCTATGTTTTTGTCCGTGGCAAAGCAGTTCCCTTTGATGTTGAGAACATCAACACCTTCTTTGGTGTTTACGTCGAGAATGATGAACATAAAGAATTCGTGGACAACTTCAAGGGCAAAGATCTCGACAAAGGGCTCAAAGAACTCACAATTCCCGGAACCTAATAGAATGAAGGCTCGAACAAAGGAACGGTACCTTAGGTTAAAACCCGAGGCCAAACTTTGGAACAAGTTCATTAAAACTTTATTAATGCCCACATCACACAATACCACTGTTGATATGCCTCGTCTCTTGCTAATTCATTCCATTCTGAACAACCGGACTATTAATTTTGGTTATATAATTTGCAATGAGATTTTTTCTTGTGGTTAAAAGGATAGGGGATCTCTTTTCTTTCCTAGCCTTATATCAAGTCTGTGTGAGCATGCAAAAGTTCCAAGTGCCCCAACGGATGAGAAGGCAACCACCAAAGTTGGCTGGACTCGAACGTAATACATGAAGATCATGGGGGAAGTATCGGAGAAGGACCCAACAACAACGATTACACATGCCACCCCCGTTGCCTCAACAATGCCCAGCGTTAATGCCCGAGCAAGTAAGCCGGTAACAGCAGATCGACTGGAAACCCTTGTACGACCTTTGGCACACCAACTAGAGCAAATAGAGGCACATAAACTGTAGTTTATGAGGTATATGAAGGATTACACCACTATCATCACACAAATCATCCTGAAGAAATACCCCGACAATGCAGTCTCATTCCCCATATTTCCTGCCAAGATACTTGCCACGGCAACAGAACGTGCCAATGCCCAGCTAACGCCCACTGATCATACCCAGGCACCGCCCACTAATCATGCCTAGGCAACGACAACAGGTGATGCCACGGAAACAACCACACCAAGCAGAGGTAAAGCCCTTATGACTAAACTTCTCGTACTGAAACATTGTCTCTTTCATATTCGGAAGAGTCATCTGCCACGCTAGTGCAGTCACCCTTGACAACATCCTCCAAAGCAAAACGCAAAGCCTCTACCACCGAGGAAATTGAAGAGGAGGACGAGGATGACGAGATAGCACCAACACCAGAATCGGTTCCTCCGCCGGCCACAAGGAAACAATCACCGCGCTCAAGCAAGAGAATCAAAACACTGGCTAAAAGGAAACTCATCATCAGCGATGACGAGCTCTCGGAGTAAGTTATTGTTTCTTATTTTTTATTTTATTTTAATTTTATTTTTGCATGTATTGAGGACAATGCCTAACTCAAGTTTGAGGGGGGATTGTCACTAGTTAGCTCGTGATTAGTTGCATTCATCCTTAGGACTTGCATTTAGAATTCACATGCATGTTACTTGCCCTGTTTCTAGTTGGATTGGAATTGCCTAGACTTGATGAATTATTCGATGATGACATTACCCTTGCACTTAAATTGCTAGAACTTTCAATTCTAGGATGATCATGGAAAACACTTAAAATCCTACTATGATGCGAAAATTTATTGAACACTTTTGTGGCTTGGTTGATTGAAGGAATTCTAGTGAACTTAGGTTAATCACTTAAAATTTGGGTAAATAAATTTTTTTGCTAGAGGTGCCCGAAACCGGCTCTAGCTTTGGTGCTTAAAGGGATCACTAGAGGTGCCCGAAATTGGCTCTAGTTGAATAAGATAAAAAATCCAATGAATTAATTTGAATGCCTATTGTTCACATAGAATCCGGAAAATCATCTTGTACATAATTTTGCACACACTCACAAGCATTATAGTTTAATTCCGAGTAACTCTTAGGCCATCCGAAAAATTGAGTACCATGCATACTTTGTGCCACAGTTCTGAGGAATAAAATCAAGTTCGAAGCAAAACTCATGACGATTAAAAATCTTGGTAAGTAATTGTTAGTTTGCATTGCTTGAGGACAAGCAATAGTTCGAGTTTGGGGGTGTGTTAAGTGTTCAAAAGTTGTATTTTTATTGCCCTTTTTGCTCTTATTATTATTAGACTTAGGTTTGTATTAGTTGAATTTTTAGTCATTCATGCATAATTGCATTGTTTCCTTTGTGGTGTTGCTAGATTTCATGTTTTGATTAATTTTGGTGGAAAAGAGGTGCTGCTGGACTGTTTTGTGCATGTGCAGGTATTGCCCGGGCAAGCATACTGATGTCGAGGCAACTAAGAATGAGGTGAAGTGGTAGCCGAAGTGATGACCAAAAAATCCTGACTTGATGGAGGTGGTTGACGTGAAGATTTGGACTAAAATTGTTTGAAGAAGTCGAAGGAAGATTAGGAGAAGTTTTTGGAGGAATAAAAATATAATAAAGGAGATTTATCTCTTTTAAATTATTTAATTCCAACTTAACTTCCTCCTTAAGAAAGACTTTGACCTAACCATCTCCTATATAAAGAACCCCTAGCCGCCTATTTCAACAAGCTTGGAGGGAGAAAAATTAGTCAAGAGAGAATTCAAGAAGGGGCTGTCGAAATATTCATATTTTCTTCTTGTTTTCGGTTTTGTTTATGTTGGGGAACAATTATATTGAGTTTATCTTAAACCCAACCATGAACTAAACTTATTTGGCTTGGGTTATTTTGTTTTTGGTTGTTGTTGCGCGTAATAAGTGCTACGCAATTGTGCAAGTATACACGTCGCAAGTTATAGTATAAAAGATATCGTCTCCACAGGGATTGGTGCCACTTCAAGAATCTAGTCTCTTGCACTGTAAAAAGTAAAAACACAGGTAAAGGATTATAGAAGTTTTAACTAATAACTAATCTAGAAAGCAATTAGGTAAATGAAAAGATGAATTCGAATGAGAGAGATAGGCTAGGTTATCGTGAGTTGAGGTGTGATAGCCGATTGGATTGTCTTGGTAAAAGAGTGCACGGGCAACTCAGTTGTCGTGGCGACTTGCACAACGGGGTTGCCTTGGCAACTAATTAATGGTTGCCTGGGCGACTAGTTGGGCAACTTACTTGGGCGTCTGGGCAGCAACTTCAAGGTTCGGCGGGCGTTCTTGATGGTTTCTTCTTATCCCTAAGTCGAAACTCTAGCTACTTGTGCATGCCTTGATAATACATCCCTGCGTGAATCAAGGGTGAACAACAACCATTCTTGCGCTCCTCTTAGCCGTTGAAATCCTTAACTTATTCCTAAGCCGGATTAATCTTCACCATCATTGGATTGAATGAAGATCATATTCATTCGTTTCTTGAATCTAACTCTCCCGATATTAGATAAATGGATGAAATCACGAGATCCTCTCCCAATTCACTCGCAAACAATAATAAGAACCAAGAATGAATAAACCTTGAAATAGAAAAGTGCAAACTCTTATTACCTAAACAAAAACCAATAGTTTCTCACAATCTCAAAACACAATAACCATAGCCAAGTAAATTTAGTTCATGGCTAGGTTCCAAAGAAACACAAGATAAACAATCCCTAGCATGAACCCAATCGAACAAGGAAAAAAAGATGAAGCTTGTCGAAAATTCCTTGCCCTAGATGCTTGCCGAAAATTCCCCTTGCTTCCTCTCTTGGAGTTGTCGAAATTCCCTCTTGCTCTCTCTCTTTGGAGTTGTCGAATTTCCTTGCTATTTATAGGGCTAGGCCAAAGTCCTTCTTTGAGGAGGAGTTTGAGTTGGAATTAAATTATCTTTAAAGAATATAATTCTTTATTATAATTTTATTCCTATTAGAACTTCTCCTATCTTCTTGGAATTTAATTCTTCTTTAATCTCTGCATGGCAATCAAATTCCTTTGGGCTTGGGCCTTGCTCCATGTCATCTTGGGCTTGTAAAGTCATGAATTTCGACATCCATATTGCTTTTGGTCTTTGTCGACAAATGCCATGGCAACTGCTCTCAGCGTCTCCTTCATGCACTGCCCCGGCAACTAGCTCGGCACATCCTTCATGCATTGCCCCGCAACTAGCTCGGCATTGCTTTGGCAAGTGATCCTGCACATACACACACAAAAACACACCAAAGCAGCATCTATTTCCACAAAAATCACCAAGTTATGTAATCAAGCTCAACGATTGAAGGAAACATGGATTAATGCATGGATGGCTAACTATGCAACTAATATGAGCCTAAGTCTAACAATAATATGAGTAAAAGGGTAAGAAAAATAGTACTTCAACACTTATCACACCCCAAACTCGAACTATTGCTTGTCCTCAAGCAATGCAAACTCATAATTACACCGCCAAGACTTCAAATTTTCACAAACTTAGCTTTGAACTTGATTTCAATTCTCTGAACCGGGGCACAAAGTATGATTGGCTTTTTTATTTTTCGGAAAACAAGAGAGTTACTCGGAATCAAACTACAATGTTTGTGAGTGTGTGCGAGTTGTGTGCAAGTTGATTTTTCGGATTCTATGCAAACAATAGGTTTTCAAATTACTTCATTGGGTTCTTTTTAACATGTTTTAACTAGAGCCAATTTCGGGCACCTCTAGTGTTTTATTTTTAGTTTTCTTAAGTTAATTTAATCGACTAGAGCCGTTTTCGGCACCTCTAGTTAACCGAAAAATTTTAACGCCTCCTAGAGCCGATTTTAGGGCACCTCTAGTGATCAATTTTTTTAGCATATGCTAGAGCCAATTTCGGGCACCTCTAGCATTCATCCAATTTTTATTCTAATCCCCCAATTAGTTAATTATCAACCTAAGTTTACTAGAACTCCTTAAATCAATCAAACCACAACAGTGTTTCATCAAATTTAGCATCATAGTAAAATTCTAAGTTTTTTTTTCATGGTTATCCTAGAATAAAAATTCTATCAATTAAGTGCATTGGTAAAGTCATCATTGAATATTCATCAAATCTAAGCAATTTTTGTTCCAATTAAAGGCATGGCAAGCAATTTATGTATCCTAAATGTAATGCTTAAGATTAATGTAACTAAACATGGTAATTACTAATAACAAATGTAATGCTTAAGATTAATGTAACTAAACATGGTAATTACTAATAACAATCCCCCCCAAACTCGAGTGAGGCATTGTCCTCAATGCATGCATAAAAATAACGAAAAAATAAAAATAAAAATGCATACGAGGACTTACTCCGAGAGTTCGTCATCGTAGATTATTAGTTTCCTTCTAGTCGGTGTCTTGATTCTTTTGCTTGAACGCGATGGTTGTTTTCTTGTTGCCGGGATGTCTTTAGCTTTGGTTGCCGTGGCATCTTCAGGGTTGGTTGCCGTGGCATCAGCTTGTGCAGGCACGATGTAGGTTGCCGCGGCATCTTCTTCATTGGTTGACGGGGCAAGGATCTTGGCAGTAAATTTCCTTAGCATAGTAGTTGTGAGTCTTGTTGTGAAAAAGAAAACAAAGAAAACCTGAAACTAAAGATAATGAAGAAAAAAATAAAATATCTCCTAAAAATAAAAATGAAAAGAAAAAGAAAATACTGAAAGGAGAGCATGCTTATGCATCTCCTAAATTGACCACTTCCTTGTTACGTTCCACATGGGCACCATTGTAGTGCTTCAATCTTTGTCCATTAACTTTGAATTCATGGTTGTCAGAGATGGACTTGATTATCACAGCACCGTGGGAGAATGGTTTGACGACTTCGAATGGTCCCGACCATCTTGATTTCAACTTTCCCGGGAAAAGTTTTAGCCGAGAATTGAATAGGAGAACTAGTTGCCCTGGCGTGAATTGCCGTGGCAATAGTTTCTTGTCATGCCATCGCTTTGTTTTCTCCTTGTAGATTCGTGCATTGTTATAGGCGAGTGCACGAAATTCTTCTATCTCATTGAGATCCATCAAGCGTTTTTGTCCGGCACTTTCCCAATCCATATTCACGGTCTTGATTGCCCAGTACGCCTTGTGCTCGATTTTCACCGGTAGATGACATGTTTTACCATAGACAAGTTGGAAGGGGGACATACCTAATGGTGTTTTGAATGCAGTGTGATATGCCCAAAGTGCGTCATCTAGTCTTAATGACCAATCCTTCCTTGAGGGATTTACAACTTTCTCGAGTATTCCCTTCAACTCCCGGTTGGAAATTTCTGCTTGCCCGTTAGTTTGTGGGTGATATGCCGTGGCGATCTTGTGTGATATGCCGAAGCGTTGCAACATCTTGGCAATTAGTCTGTTGTCAAAATGCTTGCCCCGTCGCTGATAATTGCTCTCGGCATCCCAAACCGTGTAAATATGTTTTTCTGCGGGAATCGTTGCACGGTCTTGGAATCGTCGTTGGGAACTGCAGCTGCCTCTACCCATTTAGACACATAGTCGACGGCGAGTAAGATGTAGAGGTTGCGAATGAAGATGGGAAAGGTCCCATAAAATCAATCCCCATACATCGAACAGTTCCACCTCGATGATGTTCGAGTGGCATCTCATATCGCCTAGAGATATTGCCCGTCCTCCTCCGCAACGATCACATTGCTTGTAAAAGTCTTGGGCATCTTTGTACAATGTTGGCCAATATAAACCGGATTGCAAGACTTTGGCATGATACGAGTTCCTCCAAAATGTCCTCCATAGGGTGAAGAATGGCATTGCGAGTACATTCTCGTTGTTGCTCTTCTTGAGGACACATCGGCGTATAACCTGATCTGCACATTGTTTAAACAAAAGAGGCTCGTCCCAAAAGTAATGCTTAGCATCATGGCGGAACCGCTTCTTCCCTTGGTGAGTAATGCCATACGGAAAAATACCACTAACAAGGAAGTTAACTAAATCTGCGTACCAGGGTATTGCCGAGGCATGTGCTTCAAAGACTGCTGTGGCGTCGAGAGTTGCCGAGGCGTGTGCATCCATGGTTGCCGAGGCGTCATGGGCTGCCGAGGCGTCATGGGCTGCCGAGGCGTCAAGGGTTGCCGAGGCGATTAGAATTTGCTCATCCGGGAATGTATCGCATATCTCTAGATTCGCGTCCTCCTCCCTATTGCGTTCCAAACGTGATAAGTGATCGGCCACTTGATTTTCTGTTCCTTTCTTGTCCTTAATTTCAATATCAAATTCTTGTAAAAGTAATATCCAATGAATCAAACGAGGTTTAGCATCCTTTTTAGCAAATAAGTATTTGATTGCCGAATGGTCTGTATGAACAATTACCTTTGTACCAATTAAATAGGATCGGAACTTGTCAAATGCGAAAACTACAGCTAGTAACTCTTTCTCCGTTGTTGTGTAATTCACTTGAGCATCGTTAAGAGTTTTACTAGCGTAGTATATCACATGGAAGGTCTTACCTGTGCGTTGGCCTAGGACTGCTCCTACCGCGAAATCACTTGCATCACACATGAGCTCAAAAGGTAGCGTCCAATCTGGTGGAACGACAATGGGTGCCGAGGCAAGCTTTTTCTTTAGGGTTTCGAATGCTTGGGTGCAAGAATCATCAAAATCGAAGACTTTATCCTGTTCAAGCAGATTACACAAAGGTTTAGTGATTTTAGAAAAATTATGAATGAACCTCCTGTAAAAACCTCGCATGTCCGAGAAAACTTGAATTCCTTTAACCAATTTGGTGGTGGTAATCTCTCGATCACGTCCACCTTGGCTTTGTCTACTTCAATTCCCTTGGATGAAATCTTGTGGCGAGCACTATTCCTTCATCTACCATAAAGTGGCATTTCTCCCAATTGAGGACTAAATCTGTTTCTTCGCATCTTGCCAACACCCTCTCTAAATTGCCGAGACAGCCGTCGAGTCATTACCAAAAACCGAAAAATCATCCATGAAGATCTCAAGGAAGTCTTCGACCATGTCTGAAAAGAGCGCCATCATGCATCTTTGGAAGGTTGCCGGGGGCGTTACACAATCCAAATGGCATCCTTCGGAAGGCATAAGTACCGTAGGGGCATGTGAAGGTTGTCTTTTCTTGATCTTCCGGTGTGCTATGGCAATCTGATTGTAACCTGAATAACCATCAAGAAAACAAGTAAAAGGTTTACCCGCAAGACGGTCAAGCATTTGATCAATAAAGGGTAATGGGAAGTGATCTTTCCTAGTGGCTTTATTTAGCTTTCGATAGTCCATACAAACCCTCCAACCGGTCACACATCTGGTTGGGATAAGTTCATTATTTTCATTGCTCACCACCATTATACCTCCCTTTTTCGGTACACATTGTACCGGACTTACCTACGTACTTATCGGAGATAGGGTATATAATGCCCGGCGTCAAGCCACTTGATGATTTCTTTCATTACAACCCCTTTCATGGCATGATTCAGTCTCCTTTGGGCCTCAATTGAAGGTTTGTGATCATCTTCCAACAAGATCTTGTGCATGCACACCGCCGGCTAATTCCCTTCAAGTCGGCAATTGTCCACCCTATTGCCTTTTTGTAGCTTCAACTTCAACATGTTGATCAGCTTCTTTTCTGCTCAGGCTGTAACTTAGAAGAAATAATTACAGGTAATGTATTATTGGTCCCTAAGTATACATATTTCAGATTGCTCGCAATTGTTTCAACTCAAGAATTGGTGGATTTTCGATAGAGGGTTTTTCGATCTTACCTTCCTTACCCGAGTAGTCCAGTGGTTCAAAGTATGTACCGGTCGATTGACTAGCCAATTTGCCTCTTCTCGGCTGTTCCTCATTGACCGGTTCTTCATACTCCTCGGGTTCCTCTTGATCGGCAATGTAGTTGCCGAGGCAACTAAATTCCTCATCGGTTAAACTCTGCGTGGCATGAAGTAGTTGGCATTCTTCTCGGATCATCGGCATGCCTTAGTGTTTGGAACACATTTAGTTTTACTCTGGTCATTCACCCTCATTGTGAGTTCTCCTTTTCAACATCAATCAAGGTTCTCCCTGCCGCTAGGAATGGTCTCCCCGAGAATGATAGGTGCATGCTCATCCGCTTCACAATCCAAAACAATAAAGTCAGCGGGAAAAATGAATTTATCAACTTTTACCAAGATGTCCTCGATTTTCCCTCTGGATGCACATAGGATCTGTCGGCTAGCTGCAGCATAATCATTGTAGGTCTTGCCTTCCCGATTCCTAGTTTCTGGAAAACCGATTTAGGCATCAAGTTTATGCTAGCCCCTAGGTCGCATAGTGCTTTCCCGACATAGTGATTTCAAATAGAACAGGGTATTGTGAAACTTCCGGGATCCTTCAACTTGGGCGGCATGCGATTGTGCAACATTGCCATGCATCCCTCTGTCGCGGCAACTGTTTCAAACTCTCCTAGCCTTGTTCTTTTGGACACAATGTCTTTAAGGAACTTGGCATAGTTTGGCATTTGTTCAATTGCTTCCACCAATGGCAAGTTGATGTGGACTTGCTTTAGGATATCAAGAAACTTCTTGAATTGGTATTCTTGCTTTTGTCGCTTCAACCTTTGTGGGAATGGTGGTGGAAGTCGGATATCTTCGATCCTTTCATTGGTTTGAAATTTGATTGACGGCATTGCAGGGACATCTGGAGTTGCCGAGGCATTATCAACTGGGGTTGCCGAGGCATGCTTATCGCAAGTTGCCGAGGCGTCTTTATCGTTGGTTGCCGAGGCATGCTTATTGCCGGTTGCCGCAGCAATTCCTGGTTCAGCATCTGAGGCTTTGCCGCTAGGTTCGTCTTGATCTTTTTGTGGAGTTTTGTTTGACGAGCGGGTTTGAATTTCTCTAAGTTGTTGGCCACTTCTGGTGGTGATTGCCTTACATTTCTCATGGCCCAGTTCCTCTTGCGACTTCAGTATCGCTAGGTAAACCTCCTTGTGGTCTAGTGTTCATTTTTGAGCAAACTGTCCGACTTGATTTTCCAATGATTTGATTGCCGCCTCTTGGTTTTGCAATCTCATCTCGGTCTGTTAATAAAAGCATCGTTCTTTTTATGAAATTACTATTCTCAGCCATATAAGATTCAGTTTTTCATCATAAAAGCATTTAGAGAATTTTCCAAAGAACTAGATGTTGTCGGTTGTTGCTGCGCATATCCGCTGCGCGTGGCATATTCTCTGCTGAATCCCGATGCTTGTGCATTCTGATTGTTCGGTTTAGAGCATTGTTGGGATTACTCCATGAAAAATTCGGTGCTTCTTCCAAAAGCTGGATTGTATGTATTTGACATCATGTTGTTGCCCCGATTGTAATTCCCCACATAGAAGCCGGATTCTGCATACATTCGAAAGAATTATGGTTATCACCACATAACTCACAAAAAGAATCCATTACCTTGACTTCATGTGTGTTGTTTGGTTTTTGCATGTTCTGGACCATCTTGGTTAAAGCGGCCAATTGTGCCGAAATTGAATCTGATTATCCTAGTTCATGTATTGTGGCTTGGCGTCTAACTCCTCCTCTTCTAGTAGATGGGAATTGATAGTCATTCTTGGCCAGCCTGTTTAAAATTTGCATTGCTTCCTCCGGCGACTTATCTAAGAGTATGCCGTTTGCCGAGGCATCTAGCATCATCCTTGTTGGTGTATTCACGGCATTGTAGAACATTGTCACTTGAGTCCACACCGGGAATCCGTGTAGAGGGCATTTGTGTAGAAGTTCTCTATATCGCTCCCAAGCCTCGTACATGGATTCATCATCTGCTGCGCCGAAAAGAAGTAATGTCGTTCGAAGCTTATCGATTAAATTTGTAGGATTAAATCTAGCAAGGAAATCACGACAAAGATCAGTCCAAGATGCTATGGATCCGGCAGGAATGCTATTTAGCCATGCTTTCGCCCTATCCCTCAGTGAATAGGGGAATAATCTTAATCGTAAGACATCAGGGGTGACTCCGTGTATCTTGAACGAGTTGCAAATCTCGAGGAAAGATTTCAGATGTTGTCGTGCATCTTCGATTCTTTGAGCCGCCAAATTGACCTATTGTGTTGATCATATTAAACATTACCGGTTTCAACTCAAAGTGGTCGGCTTCAATTTCGGTGCGACAACTCCTGGGTTAAGTCCATCAAGATCTTCTTCAAGATAGTCTCGAATAGTTCTGTTTCGTGCAAGAATCACTCCTCCTCCCGCTTTCGAACATCTTGATTAATATTGCCGTCTTGATTTGCCATTGCTTCTCTTATCCTTTGTCTAAGTCTTTGTAAGGTTCGTTCGATTTACGGATCAAAGGGATATTCTGGTGAAGTCGGTCTCGCCTGGTCATATACCAATGCAAAACCAAAGTTTGTTAGCCCTTTGAATTTTAAACAAGAAAAATAAAAAGAAAGTGCAAGAAAGTAAAAACAAAGTCGCTATTGCGGTCCCCGCAAACGGCGCCAAAAAAACTTGTTGCGCGTAATAAGTGCTACGCAATTGTGCAAGTATACACGCCGCAAGTTATAGTATAAAAGATATCGTCTCCACATGGATTGGTGCCACTTCAAGAATCTAGTCTCTTGCACTGTAAAAAGTAAAAACACAGGTAAAGGATTATAGAAGTTTTAACTAATAACTAATCTAGAAAGCAATTAGGTAAATGAAAAGATGAATTCGAATGAGAGAGATATGCTAGGTTATCGTGAGTTGAGGTGTGATAGCCGATTGGATTGTCTTGGTAAAGAGTGCACGGGCAACTCGGTTGCCGTGGCGACTTGCACAACGGGTTGCCTTGGGCAACTAATTAATGGTTGCCTGGCGACTAGTTGGGCAACTTACTTGGGCGTCTGGGCAGCAACTTCAAGGTTCGGCGGAGCGTTCTTGATGGTTTCTTCTTATCCCTAAGTCAAAACTCTAGCTACTTGTGCATGCCTTGATAATACATCCTGCGTGAATCAAGGGTGAACAACAACCAATCTTGCGCTCCTCTTAGCCGTTGAAATCCTTAACTTATTCCTAAGCCGGATTAATCTTCACCATCATTGGATTGAATGAAGATCATATTCATTCGTTTCTTGAATCTAACTCTCCCGATATTAGATAAATGGATGAAATCACGAGATCCTCTCCCAATTCACTCAAAACAATAATAAGAACCAAGAATGAATAAACCTTGAAATAGAAAAGTGCAAACTCTTATTACCTAAACAAAAACCAATAGTTTCTCACAATCTCAAAACACAATAACCATAGCCAAGTAAATTTAGTTCATGGCTAGGTTCCAAAGAAACACAAGATAAACAATCCCTAGCATGAACCCAATCGAACAAGGAAGAAAAAAAGATGAAGCTTGTCGAAAATTCCTTGCCCTAGATGCTTGCCGAAAAATTCCCCTTGCTTCCTCTCTTGGAGTTGTCGAAATTCCCTCTTGCTCTCTCTCTTTGGAGTTGTCGAATTTCCTTGCTATTTATAGGGCTAGGCCAAAGTCCTTCTTTGAGGAGGAGTTTGAGTTGGAATTAAATTATCTTTAAAGAATATAATTCTTTATTATAATTTTATTCCTATTAGAACTTCTCCTATCTTCTTGGAATTTAATTCTTCTTTAATCTCTGCATGGCAATCAAATTCCTTTGGGCTTGGGCCTTGCTCCATGTCATCTTGGGCTTGTAAAGTCATGAATTTCGACATCCATATTGCTTTTGGTCTTTGTCGACAAATGCCATGGCAACTGGCTCGGCGTCTCCTTCATGCACTGCCCTGGCAACTAGCTCGGCATATCCTTCATGCATTGCCCTGGCAACTAGCTCGGCATTGCTTTGGCAAGTGATCCTGCACATACACACACAAAAACACACCAAAGCAGCATCTATTTCCACAAAAATCACCAAGTTATGTAATCAAGCTCAACGATTGAAGGAAACATGGATTAATGCATGGATGGCTAACTATGCAACTAATATGAGCCTAAGTCTAACAATAATATGAGTAAAAAGGGTAAGAAAAATAGTACTTCTGAACACTTATCAGTTGTGAAAACGATTGGCCTTGTTTTAGGTATTTGAGTTTGCAATCTAAATTCAAGGTTTGTTTATTCTTGGTTTTTAATCTTGTTTGCGAGTGAATTGAGAGAGGATCTCGTTAAACTATCTATTTATCTAAATATCGGGAGAGTTAGATTCACGAAACGAATGAGCATGGTCTTTATTCAAATCTATTGATGGTGATGGCTAATCCGGCTTAGGGATAAGTTGCGGATTTCAACGGCTAAAAGGAGCGCAAGATCAGTTGTTGTACACCCTTGGTTCACACTGGAAAGTATTATCAAGGCTTGCACAATTAACTAGTATTTCGACTTAGGGATAAGAAGAAATCATTGAAGAACACTTCGCCGAACCTTGAAGGTTGTTGTTGTTATCCAGGCAATTACGTTGTTTCCACATTGCCCAGGCATTCGCTTCGTGTACTGCCCAGACAATCACTTTGTTTCTTCATTGCCCAGGCAATACGATTACTGCCAATCGCCCAAGCAATTAAGTCATTCTTGCACTCAAGTACCAAGACGGTCTATTCAATTATCACTCCTCGAACTCACGATAACCCGACCTCTTCTCTCTTATTTGATTTCATCTATTCTTTTAGTTTATTGCTCTTAGTTTACGCGTTAATTAGAACTCCTACAATCACCCAATTGTGTTTTTACTTTTACAGTGCAAGAAGGTAGATTCTCGAAGTAGCACCAATCCCTATGGAGACGATATCTTTCTATACTAAAACTTGCGACGTGTATACTTGCACCATTTGCGTAGCACTCAATACGCGTAACAATAACCATGTTCTCCTTTGGTATTTCTTATTTAATTTTAATTTTCTATTATTAGACTTATTTTATTTTTGGATTTAATTTTAGGATAAAAGTATGTTTTTAGTTTAATTTTTATTCTTTTTATCTTTATCTTTCCATATATATTTTTCTTTGTTTTTGATTCCACAACCACAATCACCATAGCCAAGAACATCAAGACAATTCCTCACCAGATAAGGAACAAGAAGTGCCAAAGAAAGCTCCAACAGCGAAACTTGCCCGGGAAACCAAAATTGCCTAGGCAATTCTCGATGCCTTGGCAAGTCCTGATGCCTAGGCAGCTGAACCCTACATCGGCAACTAAGGATGCCACAGCAACTACCGCACAAGAGGTAACACCAGCCATACGCATTCAACCATCATGAATTGGCAAACGAACCAAGCAATTGGCACGAAGGAAACACATCATTCAAGGTGACGACATTTCCAACTAACTCATTTGCATTTTATTTTAATTTTTGCATATATTGAGGGCAACGCTTCTCTCGAGTTTAGGGGGTATTGGTTTCTAGTTAGTTTCATGTTTAGTTGCATTCATAATTAGTAATAGCATATAGGTTGCATATGTTACTTGCTATGTCTTTAATTAGATTTAATTGCTTAAGACTTGTTGAATATCCAATGATGAATTTTTGCCACTGCACTTAAATGAAAGAACCTTTAAATTTTAGGATTGCATGAAAAGAACTTAGAATTTTACTATGATGCTAAATATTATGAACATGGTTGTGGCTTGTTGATTGAAAGAAACTTGATGAACTTAGGTTTGCTTAAAATTTGGGTAAATTTAAAATTAAAAGTTAATTTCTTACTAGAGGTGTCCGAAACTGGCTCTAGTAGTTACAAATTAAAGATATCGCTAGATGTGCCCGAAATTGGCTCTAGTAAAAAGGTGAATAAATGCCCAGTAATGAAATTGATAAAAGCCTATTGTTCACATAGAATCTTGAAAATCAACTTGTACACAACTACGCACACACATTGTCACAAACATTATAGTTTGGTTCTGGGTAATTTTTGTGCTATCCGAAAATTTCAAAATGTGATCATACTTTGTGCCACGGTTCTGAGGCTTGAAGGCAATTTGGAAGCATGTCTTTGACGATTAAAGTCTTGGCAGGTAATTATTAGATTTGAATTGCTTGAGGACAAGCAATAGTTCGAGTTTGGGGGTGTGTTAAGTGTTCAAAAGTACTATTTTTATAACCCTTTTTACTCATACTATTGTTAGACTTAGGCTCATTTTAGTTGCATTATTAGGCATTCATGTATGTTTTCATGATTTCCTTCACTGTCATGCTTGATTTCATAATTTAGTTTATTTTGTAGAAAAAGGTACTATCGTAGTGTGTTATTTTGTACAGGACTGGACTGCCGTAACAAGTAGGAGATTGATGTGGCAGCTAAGGAAAGAAAGTGAAGGATCTGCCAAAGTAGTCGAAGCTGATTTCCAAATGCCAAACTGGAGGGTCTGCCAAGGCAATCGAAGCTGTCTGCCATGCTGAGTAGATTGCTGAAGCATGTCGAGACACATCCACCTCATTAGGGATAAGCACGAAAATCAAGAGATAAATCTCAAAGATTTGGACTTTCATGCGGCATTTAATGAAGATTTAAATTCAGATTTATAAGGAGTTATTGGAGATCAAAGGGAGATTAAATTCTAAGACTTTTAGGAGAATTTTTTAGGGGAATTAATATATAATAAAATAGATATATTTTTTATTCTATTTAATTCAAACATAACTTCCTCCTCAAGAAAGACTTTGACCTAGCAACTCCTATAAATAATAGACCTAGCCGCCTACTTCAAGGATAGTGGAATTGGATAGGTGCGATTTGGGAGAGAAAAATGGGACTGCTCCTCATCTTCTTATTTTTCCTTCTTTGTTCCATTAGATTCATGTTTAGGGATTTTATTCTTGAGTTTATTTTGGGCCCAGCTATGAACTAAACTTATTTGTCTTGGGTTATTGTGTTTTTGTGGTTGTGAGAAAGATTGGATTTGTTTAGGTATTGAGATTGCAATTTTACTTCAAAGTTTGTTCATTCTTGGTTCTTAATTTTGTTTGCGAGTGAATTGGGAGAGGATCTTGTGAATTCATCCATTTATCTAATATCGGGAGAGTTAGATTCAAGAAACGAATGAGCATGTTTTTCATACAATCGATCGATGGTGAAGACTAATTCAACTTAGGGATAAGTTGTAAATTTCAACGGCTAAAAGGAGCGTAAGATAGGTTGTTGTCCACCCTTGGTTCACACATGAATGTATTCTCAAGGCATGCACAATTAACAGCGTTTTGAGTTAGGGATAACAAGAACCCATTGAAGAATGCTTCGCCGAACTTTGAATGTTGTCGCCATATTGCCCCAGCAATCGCAGACTTGCCCAGGAATTCACAGACCTGCTTAGGCAATTGCAGAACTGCCCAGGTTGTCACAGAATTGCCCCAACATTCTGTATGGATTCAGTTGTTGAAGCGATTAAGCTACTCTAGCACTCAATTACCACGACAATCCATTCGATTATCACGTCACGACTCACGAAAACCCAACCTACTCTCTCTTATTCAATTACTTCTCTTTTTAGTTTAATTGCTCTTTTATTTTCTTGTTAATTAGAACTCTTACTATCATCTACTTGTGTTTTTACTTTCAGTGCGAGAAGTTAGATTCTTAAAGTAGCACAAATCCTTGTGGAGACGATACTCGATACTTATCATTTCACTTTATTACTTGCGACGTGTATACTTGCACCGTTTGCGTAGCACTCTAAACACGCAATAGATTCCTATCACAAATCCACTGGCTTCAAGACCTTTTAAACTAAAGGTTTTCCTCTTGAGTAAGGACCATATCCAACTCCTTCTTCAGCTCGACCTCCAAATTAAGAAGGGCCGGATTGCTAAAGAGCTCAGTAACCTTTTTCATACCTTGGATACACGCCAAAAACACCGACTTCCTTTTACCAATATGGGCAAACACTTTTTGCTCCAACTAGAAGCACCGAGACGAAAAGACTCCATATTAGCACTGAGCGAAACATCCCTCTTCCAACTATGTCGTAGCATGTCACAAAAATTCGAATCGTCTTGCCATACCGCAAGACACTGAAACGGTACGCGCGGTCTAGCATGATCCACCATCGAGCTTACAAGCAACACTGATTTATGGTCTGAACCCAACCGAGCTAAATATGACACTAACGACTCTAGCCATACATCACACCAAGCATTATTACTCACAACCCAATCAAGACGTTGATGAAGATTGCCCCATCTCCAAGTAAAATAAGGGCCTTAAAAGCCTAAATCAATCAGACATTTCTTGAACATAAAATCACCAAACTTGAGACAAACCCCATCACGTCTCCTCAATCCCCCAAGCCTCTTAGAAAGATTGAGAGTGACGTTAAAATCGCCCCCCAACGCCCATAGAAAATCACCCCTGGATTTAACGCAACTAACTGATCCCATAAGCCATTTTGTAGCTGAAGAGTCGTACTAGCATAAACAAAAGAAAGAATCATCTTCACCTTAGATTAATGATCCACGCAAAGAGTATGAACAAACTGATTCGAAACAGCAAGAATATCCAGATCTATTGTATCCTTCCACATCACCCAAATACCACCAGAAAAACCTATGGCCTCAACCCAATAAGACGAAATAAACCCATACCGAGCAATAATCCTATTCACCATCCTACCACTCACTCTAGTCTCCATCAATACCACAATATCTGGCGCATGCGTTCTAACCACAAGCTTCAATTTCCACCTTGACTCTATCGACTTCAATTCCTTTGGATGAGATCTTGTGATCAAGCACTATTCCTTCATCTACCAGAAAGTGGCACTTATCCCAATTGAACACTAGATCGAATTCTTCACATCTTGTTAGCACTTTCTCCAAATTGCTAAGGCAATTTTCGAAGTTGTTGTCGAATACCGAAAAATTGTCCATGAAGATTTCCAGGAAATCTTCTACCATATCGAAGAAAATTGCCATCATACATCTCTAGAAAGTTGTCGGACCATTAAATAATCCAAACGGCATTCTTCTGAAAGCATAGGTACCATATGAGCATGTAAAGGTGGTCTTTGCCTAATCATCTGGTGCTATGGCAATTTGGTTATAACCCGAGTAACCATCAAGAAAACAATAAAAAGATTTACCAGCAAGTCGGTCAAGCATTTGGTCAATAAATGGCAAAGGAAAGTGATCTTTCCTAGTGGCTTTATATAACTTGCGGTAGTCCATACAAACCCTTCAACCAGTCACAGTCCTAGTTGAGATTAGTTCTTGCTTTCGTTGCTCACCACGGTTATACCTCCCTTTTTCGGTACACATTGTATCGAGCTTACCCATGTACTATCAAAGATAGGATATGATTCTGGCATCAAGCCATTTGATGATTTCCTTTCTCCTGACTTCCTTCATAGCAAGGTTAAGCCTCATTTGTGCCTCAATTGTCAGTTTATGATCAGCCTCCAATAAAATTTTGTGCATACACACTGTCTGGCTAATTTCCTTCAAGTCGGCAATTATCCATCCTATTGCCTTCTTGTGCAATGCCAACATGTCGATCAACCTCTTTTCCTGTTCAGGCTGCAACTTAGAAGAAATTATTACATGTAAAGTGTTATCGTCTCCCAAGTAAGCATATTTCAATTGCTCTGGCAATAGTTTTAATTCAAGAATAGAAGGTTGCTCAATAGAGGGTTTTTCGATCTTACCTTCCTTACCTGAGTAGTCCAATAGTTCAAAATACTTACTTGGATGACTTACTATCCAATTGGCTTCCTCAGGGTCGTTATTGTTCAGCTCTTCAAACTTTTCAAGTTCAATTACTTGGGCAATGTAATTGTCGAGGTAATTCTCATTGGCAGTGTTATTACCGAGGCAATGTTCTTCCATGTCAAAATCAAATTCGGTTGTAGCGTGGATTAATTGACATTCTTCTAGATCATTGGCATGCTTTAGGGTCTGGAATACATTCAGCTTGACTTGCTGGTCATTCACCCTCATCGTGAGTTCTCCCTTTTCAACATCAATCAACGTTCTTCATGTAGCTAAGAAGTGTCTCCCAAGAATAATCGGGGCGAAACCATCTGCTTCACAATCCAAAACAATAAAGTTAGCGGGAAAAATAAATTTATCAACTCTTACCAGTATATCTTCAATTTTTCCCTCTGGGTGCACGTAGGATCTGTCAGCAAGCTGTAGCGTGACTGTTGTTGGTTTTGCCTTCCCGATTCCTAATTTCTGGAAAATTGATTTTGGCATCAAATTTATGATTGCTCCAAGATCGCACAATGTTTTCTCGACATAGTGATTTCTGATCGAACATAGTATTGTGAAACTGCTGGGATATTTAAGCTTGGGTGGCATGCGGTTGTGCAACATGGCCATGCATCCTTCCACTACATCAATGGTTTCAAACTCTCCTAGCCTCGTTCTTTTAGAGACAATGTCTTTAAGGAACTTAGCATAGTTCAACATTTGCTCTATTGCTTCAACCAATGACAAGTTGATGTGGACTTGCTTCAAGATGTGAAGGAACTTCTTGAACTAGTATTCTTGCTTTTGTTGTTTCAATCACTGTAGGAATGGTGGTGGAAGTCGGATGTCCTCAATCCATTCTTTGCATTAGAATTTGATTTGAGGAATTTTCGATGCATCAGGACTTGCCAAAGCATGCTTGGTTGTCGAGGCGATGGCATCGGGTATTGCTGAGGCATGGATATTTGGTATTGCCTTGGCATCAGGGCTTGCCGAGGCACGAGCATGTGGAGTTGCCTTGGCAATTTCTGACTCGACATTTGTATTGGAGGTTTTGTTGCTGGATTCATTTATCTGGATAAGGGGTTACTCTTCTGGTCGGTTTATTGGTTGGGCAAGTGCATCATTAAGCTTTAGTCCACTCCGGTTAGTGATTACTTTACACTGCTCAGGGCCTATTCCTTTGGCGACCTCGGTATCGCTAGGTAAACCGCCCATTGGTCTCATATTCAAGTTCTGAGCGAATTGCCCTACTTGTGTCTCTAATGACTTTAGGGTTGCCTCTTGGTTTTGCAATCTCATCTATGTCATGTTCATAAAAGCATCAGTATTCTTCATGAAATTACTATTCTCTACCATATAAGATTCAATTTTTAACATGAAAGCATTGAGAGAATTTTCCAAAGAACTAAATGGTGTTGATTGTTGCTGCGGTGTCTATTGCAGTTGCATCTGTTGTCGTGGCATGTTCTGCTAGAATCCCGATGCTTGTGTGTTTTGACTGTTCTGATTAATGGTGTTGTTTAGGTTGCTCCATGAAAATTAGGGTGTTTCCTCCAGGTTAGATTGTATGTGTTAGACATCATATTGTTGTTCTGGTTGTAGTTTCCAACGTAAAAGCTAGATTCTGAATTCTGTAAACACTCAGAAAAATCGTGGTTACCATTGCATAAATCACAAATTGAATTTACTAACTTGATCTCCTATGTGTTGCCAGGCCGCTGCATGTTCTTAATAATATTGGTTAAAGCAGCCAATTGTGCTGAAATAGACCCTGATGAATCAAGCTCATTGATCATGGCATTGCGTCTGACTATTCCCCTCCGGGTGGTTGGGAACTGATAATCGTTCTTGGCAAGACGGTTCAGGATCTCTTTTGCTTTTTCAGGTGACTTGTCGAGGAGTAAGCCATTTGCTGAGGCATCTAGCATCATCCTTGTCGGCATGTTCACTGAGTTGTAGAACATCATCACTTACGTCCACAATAGGAATCCGTGTATGGGACATTGGTGTAAAAGTTCTTTGTATCGCTCCCAAGTTTCATACATGGATTCATCATCTGCTTTTCGAAAAGAAGTAATATCATTATGCAACTTATCAGTCATATTTGTAGAACTAAATCTACCAATAAAGTCATAACACAAATCCGTCCAATATCTTATAGATCCAGATGGAATACTATTCAGCCACGTTTTTGCCCTATCCCACAGTAAATAGGGAAATAATTTCAGCCTTAAGATATCTTCATGCACTCCTTGTAACTTGAATGAATTGCAAATCTCCATGAATGATTTGAGATGTTATCTAGCATCTTCAGTTGCTGAGCTGCCAAATTGACCAATTATGTTGATCATATTGAACATCACAGGTTTTAATTCAAAGTGGGCAGCTTCTATCTCGGGTGCGACAACTTCTAGATTGAGACCGTTGAGATCTCCTTCTAGGTAGTCTCGGATAGGTCTGTTCCGAACAGGTTGTATGATTGGATCTCCTCCTCCTCTTGCTACGACATCCTGGTTACCATTGGCATTCAGATTGCCGATTGGGTTACCTTGTTGTTCTGCCATTGCTACTCGTTGTTCTCGTCTTCTTTGATGAATAAATCGTTCTATCTCACGTTCAAGTGGGTAGTCTTGTGATGTTGGTCTAGCCCTGGTCATCCACAGATGCAAAACCAAAGTTGTAAGTCCCTTGAAACCGATTAGAAATAAAACAAAAATAAAAATAAAAATGAATAAAGGTGTAAGAAATTAAAAACAAAGTCGCTATTGCCAATCCCCGGTAACGGCGCCAAAAACTTGTTGCGTGTTTAGAGTGCTATGCAAACAGTGCAAGTATACACGTCGCAAGTAATAAAGTGACATGATAAGTATCGAGTATCGTCTCCATGGGGATTGGTGCTACTTCAAGAATCTAACTTCTCGCACTAAAAGTAAAAACACAAGTAAATGATAGTAAGAGTTCTAATTAACAAGAAAATAAAAGAGCAATTAAACTAAAAAGAGAAGTAATTGAATAAGAGAGAGTAGGTTAGGTTATCGTGAGTCTTGGCATGATAATCGAATAGATTTTCGTGGTAATTGCGTGCTAGAGTAGCTTAATCGCTTCAGCAATTGAATCCAGACAAACTGTTGGGGCAATTCTGCGACAACCTGTGCAGTTCTGCAATTGCCTCTGCAGGTCTGTGAATTCCTGGGCAAGTCTGCAATTGCTGGGACAATGTGGCGACAACCTTCAAAGTTCGGCGAAGCGTTCTTCAATGGGTTCTCGTTATCCCTAACTTGAAATGTTGTTAATTGTGCATGCCTTGACAATACATTCCTGCGTGAACCAAGAGTGAACAACAACCTATCTTACGCTCCTTTTAGCCGTTGAAATTCGCAACTTATCCCTAAGTTGAATTAGTCTTCACCATCGATCAATTGTATGAAAAGCATGCTCATTCGTTTCTTGAATCTAACTCTCCCGATATTAGATAAATGGATGAATTCACGGGATCCTCTCCCAATTCACTCGTAAACAAAATTAAGAACCAATAATGAACAAACTTTGAAGTAAAATTGCAAACTCAATACCTAAACAAATCCAATCTTTCTCACAACCACAAAAAACACAATAACCCAAGCCAAATAAGTTTAGTTCATGGTTGGGCATAAAATAAACTCAAGAATAAAATCCCTAAACATGAATCTAATGGAACAAAGAAGGAAAAACAAGAAGATGAGGAGTAGTCCCCCTTTTCTCTCCCAAATCGCACATATCCAATTCCATTATCCTTGAAGTAGGCGACTAGGTCTCTTATTTATAGGAGTTGGCTAGGTCAAAGTCTTTCTTGAGGAGGAAGTTAAGTTGGAATTAAATAGAATAAAAGAAATAGATCTATTTTATTATATATTAATTCCCCCAATAACTCCTCATAAATCTGAATTTAAATCTTCATTAAATGTCGCACGGAAGTCCAAATCTTTCAGATTTATCTCTTGATTTTAGTGTTTATCCCTAATGAGGTGGATGTGTCCTGACATGCTTCAGTAATCTGCTCAGCATGGCAGATAGCTTCGATTGCCTTGGCAGACCCTCCAGTTTGGCATTTGGAAAGTAGCTTTGACTGCTTTGGCAGATCCTTCAGTTTCTTTCCTTAGCTGCCACATCAATCTCCTGCTTGCTACGGTAGTCCAGTCCTGCACAAAATAACACACAATGACAGTACCTTTTTCCACAAAATCAACTAAATTATGAAATCAAGCGTGATGGTGAAGGAAATCATGAAAACATGCATGAATGCCTAATAATGCAACTAAAATGAGCCTAAGTCTAACAATAATATGAGTAAAAAGGGTTATAAAAATAGTGCTTTTGAACACTTAATAGGAACGCAATACTAAGTTCAATCATAGGGCTACCAAAGCTCACCAAATGTGTAATAAGTACACTATGTTGCAGCTTGAGAATGGGTAATAGAGTGATGATGTTGAGCTTATCCGAGAGGGTATAGTGTGTTTTTTCCAAAATCTCTCCACCTCAGATCTTTCACGACTTTCTAGTTGGCATATCATGGGTAGGTTTGGTGATCTGTCGGGTACGAAAAAATCTTGGTTCACAACATAGGTCAGGGTTGATGAGGTCTGTCATGCGGTGTTCGACATGAGTCCTCTTAAGGCCCTAGGTTATGACGGGCTGCATGCTATGTTTTTCCAACGAAATTGGGACACGATCGGGCAGGGTGTGGTGGATTTTGTGAGTTGTTACTTTAAGGGCAAGCATGTCCCTATTGAGTTCAATCGTACAATAGTGGTCCTAATTCCAAAGATACCTTTGCCTGAGTCTTTCGTACATTTTTGCCCGATTAGTGTGTATTCAGTGGTTTACAAAACCTTAATGAAAATAATTGTCAACGGGCTAAAACCGTTTTTGCCTAGGTGGGTGGCCGAGTCGCAGGTGAGTTTTGTTCTAGGTAGATGCATCGTTGATAATGTTGTGTTTGCGTAAGAGGTGATCCACTTGATGCGTAAGAAATTAGGTCATAAGGGTTGGATAGCAATCATAATCGATCTTGAAAATGCCTATGATAGGTTGGAGTGGAGCTTCATCGAGGATACTTTGAAGGATCTTGGTTTTCCGTAGGCCTTTATCCGTCTGGTTATAGGTTTCATAACGTAGGTGTCCACTCAAATTCTATAGAATATTAAGCCTATGAAGAGTTTTAGGCTGACCCATGGTATAAGGCAAGAGGATCCGATGTTCCTTTATATTGTTGTGCTTTGCATGAAGCGTCTTCCACAAGCTATTGATGTGCAAATTGAACTTGGAAATTAGGGTGAGATATATCTAAGTTGTACAGGGCCGGGGATTTCGCGACTTTTCTTTGCTGACGGTATTGTTCTGTTTGCTGAAGCCTCGATTCATCAAATGGAGGCGATTCAGAATACTCTTTAAGGGTTTTATGAGGCATCGGGCCACAAGGTGATTGCTTCTAAGACTCAATTTTTTTTTCTTTCCGAATACTAGTAGTGATTTTTGTGAAGCTATTATTGGGGGCTTCGGGTTCATGGAGGTACATATTTTGGATAAGTACTTGGGTGTAACTTTATTGCATCATCGAGTGACTACGAAAACATATGGATATTGTTGCGCGTAATAAGTGCTACGCAATTGTGTAAGTATACACGTTGCAAGTTATAGTATAAAAGATATCGTCTCCACAGGGATTGGTGCCACTTCAAGAATCTAGTCTCTTGCACTGTAAAAAGTAAAAACACAAATAAAGGATTATAGGAGTTTAACTAATAACTAATCTAGAAAGTAATAAATTAAAAGAATAGATGAGATCAAATGAGAGAGATAGGCCAGGTTATCGTGAGTTGAGGTGTGATAGCCGATTGGATCATCTTTGTAAAAGAGTGCATGGGCAACTCGGTTGCCGTGGCAAACTTGCACTGTGGTTGTTGCCTTGGCAACTAATCGATGGTTGCCTCGGGCGACTAGTTGGGCAACTACTTGGGCGTCTGGGCAACAACCTTCAAGGTTCGGCAGAGAGCGTTTCAATGGTTTCTTCTTATCCCTAAGTCGAAACTCTAGCTACTTGTGCATGCCTTGATAATACATCCTGCGTGAATCAAGGGTGAACAACAACCAATCTTGCGCTCCTCTTAGCCGTTGAAATCCTTAACTTATTCCTAAGCCGATTAATCTTCACCATCAATAGAGATTGAATAAAGATCATATTCATTCGTTTCTTGAATCTAACTCTCCCGATATTAGATAAATAGATGAAGTTACGAGATCCTCTCCCAATTCACTCGCAAACAAGAATAAGAACCAAGAATGAATAAACCTTGAATAGAAAAGTGCAAACTCTTATTACCTAAACAAAATCCAATAGTTTCTCACAACCACAAAACACAATAACCATAGCCAAATAGATTTAGTTCATGGCTAGGTTCCAAAGAAACACAAGATAAATAATCCCTAGCATGAACCTAATTGAACAAGAAAGAAAAAAGATGAAGAATTGAAGCTTGTCGAAATCTCATTGCCCTAGATGCTTGTCGAAAATTCTCTCATCTTGCCTTCCTTGGAGTTGTCGAAATTCCCCTCTCTTGCTCTCCTCCAAGTTGACGATACGACCTCTAATTTATAGGGCTAGGTCAAAGTCCTTCTTTGAGGAGGAAGTTAAGTTGGAATTAAATTATCTTTAAAGAATATAATTTTTTATTATAATTATATTCTTACTAGAACTTCTCCTATCTTCTTGGAATTTAATTCTTCTTTAATCTCTTCATGGAATTCAAATTCCGTTGGGATTTGACTTTGCTCCACGTCATCTTGGGCTTGTCTAGTCATCAATTTCGACTACCATATCACCTTTGTTCTTTGTCGACAATTGCCCTGGCAACTGGCTCGGCGTCTTCTTCATGCATTGCCTTGGCAACTAGCTCGGCATCTCCTTCATGTATTGCCCTGGCAACTAGCTCTAGCCTTGCTTTGGCAAGTGATCCTGCACATACACACAAAACACACCAAAACAACATCTTTTCCCACAAAAACTACCAAGTTATGTAATCAAGCTCAACGATGGAAGGAAACATGGATTCATGCATGAATGGCTAATTATGCAACTAATATGAGCCTAAGTCTAACAATAATATGAGTAAAAAGGGTAAGAAAAATAGTACTTCTGAACACTTATCAGATATCTTGTTGAGAAAGCTCGAAACGAATTATCTACTTAGACTGCTTGGTCGTTGTCCTTGGCTGGTTGTATTACCTTAGCCAAGTCCGTCTTACAGGCAATTCCAAGTTGTATTATACGGGCTGCATAGCTTCCTAAGGGTGTGTGTCTGGAAATTGAGAAGCTGATAAGAAGGTTTGTGTGGGGTAGTACTATGGATAGACAAAGGGTAAGCCTGGTTCGTTAGGAGGATATGCAACGGCCTTTGACGGAGGATGGCCTTGGCGTTCGTAACATGGAGCTTCAGAATTGTGCTTTTCTTATGAAGTTGGGTTATCAGTTGGTTACTGATGGTCAGAAACTTTAGGGAACGGGTGATGCAGGCGAAGTATAGGTGGGTTGGTGTCCTTCCAACTAGCCTTGTAGCTAATAATAGTTCTCGACTCTAGAAAGGATTAGTCAGGTTTGGGAAGATGTTCAGGATGGGATTATTTGGTGCCCGCGCGATAGGTGTACGGTGGATTTTTGGTTCAATAATTGGGTGGAAGGTGTGGGGCCTTTAGCTTTGCTATCCGAGTCTGGTTCACCACCTATGTCTTGCTTGGTTAATTTATTTATTGCGGCCAACGGGCAGTGGAATGTTGCTAGGTTGAGAGATGTTGTCCCCGAGGATGTAGTTCGACATATTAGTGCGATGGTTGCCCTTCGGGTCATTTAGGACCGGATTGTGTGGGTTGGAGTGGTGAGACCAAGCGTATATTAATGGTGATATCTGTTTATCACCAAATTATGGTAGAGAATGGAGCCGGGGGTGCAAGCCCTTAGGCTATGATTTGGAAGTTGAAAGTTCTGCAGCGTATTCGTGATTTATTTGGCTTGCTATGAGGGGTAATCTGTTGACAAATTCAAAGCGTGTGCGTAGGCATATGACCATGGATGCTCGCTGCGCATTTTGTCATTCAAGATTTGAGGATGTTTTGCATGTTTTAAGGGATTATCCGCAAGCTAATAAGGTTTGATCGATGTTGATTAAGCCTTGGTATGCTTAGGAGTTTCAAATTTTGCCTCTTATAAGCTAGCCTATTAGATGGGTGGTGTACCCTCTTTCCGGTGATTTGTTGGATGTTATAGAATCGTCGAAATAAGAGGCTCTTTAACCCTGAGTTTGTAGAGAAGAAAGATATTATTATGGCTAGCAAAAGGTATGATGTTTCTATTGTGAAGAGCTTGAAACATCCTGTTGTTGGGTCGAGGGTCTCGTTGATTCAAAGTGTTGCACATATGACACGGGAGAGACCTCGGGAGGGGCGGATCAAGGTTAATGTGGATGGAACAGTTATTAGTCGAGATAGTTGTGCCACGATGGGGGGGTTATCCGATTGGACTTGGGAGCTTGGAAGGTTGGTTTCGCGCGTAGTATCGGATTGTTGTTCGATGTTGAACGCGGAGTTGTAGGCAATCGTGGATGGTCTCCGGCATACTTGGCATATGGGGGCACGACGTATTGAGTTGGAATTTGATAGTAAGGAGACCGTTGAAGTTGTGAAAGATGGATTTAATAGGCATGATTGTAACGCCTTGATTGTCGTGATTAAAGAATTGTTGAACAGCGATTGGAGGGTGAACGTGAATCACATTGGTCGCTTTAAGAACTTAGTCGTGGATCGTCTAACTGGTGCGGTGCGTGGTTGGCAGCTCGGTGAGTGGTTATACTGGGATCCTCCAGTATGTGTTTTGAATGTGCTGCAGATGGAGATGGCGAGCTTGGCGCATTCTGGTGCAGGAATAGATGCCGAGGGGCAGCTTCATGTCGTGGGTATTGGGTGATGGTTGTGTTTTAGCCGTTTGTTGTTAGGGTGGTTTGGTTTATTGCTTACCGTTGTAGGTGCCTTGTTTGTGTTGGTTGGTTTGTTTTTTGTTTTCTTGTATCTACAATCTTAGGCACTTTTTTCCTCCATTTAGGTTTAAGGAGGTTTTTTAACGAGGCCTAAGGTTTTAGTCTTTCTTCTTTCTATAAAAAAAGAGTGTATGTTGAGTTCCGATGTCCAATTGAGACAGTTCAAAATGCGTTGAAAATGTAACTAGCATATGATCGATTCACAAGAAGACATCTGACTCAAAAATATTTGAATGCCATCTGAAAATTCGTCACAAGCTAGTTGAAGTAAACAAATTAATTAAAATTCAACCACTTAGCGAAATTGAAAAAAATGGTTCATTGTATTGGATTTTTGTTATGTTTTAAAGTTAATTTCATTGGAATTAAAGTAGACGTAAACAAATTAATTAAAACGAAACACACGAAAAGAGTTATTTCGTTTGGTCTCTTATATTGTATTGTCTCTTTTCCGTTTGGTCTTTTATATTGTATTGTCTCTTTTCCGTTTGTTTATTTCTTTCTTCCTTCAAAAACACATTTGCAAGAGGGATTACCTAACATGTTGATTTCTGTTTCAAATCAAATGATTTTTCACATAAATACATCCAAATTTAAGAAACAAGATTCCAATGGTTGGAACCAAAACCAACTTGACCATGTGTATACCGTGCAAGGGCGCGTAACTATATAACAAGTTGAATATACGGGAAAACAATTAAGTGATCGGTTTTATTATTTTTTTTAACAAATCTTAAGGAAAATGAGAAGGGAAATTTACTTCTACTGGGTCTAAAACCTACAACCTAAGAAGAGAGGAAGTGTGAACTGAGAGCTTACTTTTAAATTGAATTAAATGAAGAAGTGAATTATTACCAAATCAAGTTATAGGTTGGGAAGATGACCTCCTATGGGCATTGGAGAATTTGAAGGGAAATTTTTTTATTGTTCTCATTCTCAAGATGGCTTGAAGTGTACACATTTTTTATATCTGGGGGAAGCGGAATCATAAGCATTTTAGGGGTGTCGTTCGGTCTGTAAATGATATTGTTAGATGCATAAAAGATATAGTTCGATTTTATATACATGGAAAAGGTATAGACATTACTGATAAGATTAATGTACAGCTGATATAAATTAAGGAATTCAAATTTGAGGATTTCTCGATTATAATTTTCTTTCTAACACCTTGCTGCTTTTTGAATAAACACACATTTATAAAAAAAAATATAACCAAAACAAATGAATGTGTCCAAATAAAATAATCCAATGGAAAATAACATTTAGAATTTGAAATATTCATAAAATATTAATTAATAGCTCCCTTTAGGCCTATACTTCTTTTCAATAATAATAAACAAATAAATGACATTTGTGGTCTAATGAATAAAAACTCGAGGTCTCCCCACCCATTTGATGACATATATATATTTAATGTAGTAGGTATCACTTCAATGAGATTCTAGTTGTAGACCAATTCCTAATCTTTTATGTTTGGATTTGTATTTATAATTTTTTATAATATTTTAAGGGTACATATTCATTGTAAAATATATTATAAATATATATTTTTTATGGTAAAAATGAGGTAAATAAATTATTTTAGTCTTAAATAAATTATTAGGAGTAGATGACTAAATGCGGATCATCATCTAGTAAATTAATTTATAGTAGTATTGATATTACCTACAGACATTATCTTATTTAATAAAAAAATGTAAACAAAACACGTCTATGTATGTTTACGTGGGATAACTAATCAATTAAACCGTTCATTGTTTTATATATTTATTAGGCTATAAATAGGCTTTTTAAAATAAAATATTATCATTTAATTAATATATGTCACATCACTGATCACACTCACACTAGGGAAAAAAGAATTGTTGAAAACCCTGTAATTTTCCCTTCCTTTCTTCTTAAACAAATTTTAAGTCTCTATCTCGCAAAAAAAGTCTTTATCCTGCAAAAAAAAAAAAACTAAGAAAAAAGAAAAACATTTTATGGTGCATCACATGTATGTATGTATGTTTTAGTGTTGCTTTCATCCCAATGGACCCCTTTACTTAGTTAATTAATTATTTATTGGTAATTTTTTTAAATGATAACAGGTAATTTACTTTTTATTGGATCTTAAAAAATATCGCATAGAATATCCTATTATCATATGTATTAT